>JADLZK010007291.1:0-281373 GCA_015847255.1 Hyparrhenia diplandra
GCTCTTTACTAAACATTGATGCCACCTAACCAAATGCCAAATATATGTAGTTTCAAAAAAATGCCAAACATTGTGTGTTACTGTTCTCTTTTTAAATATATACTTCTACATCTAATACATTTTCACATTTTTATTCTAAAAATGCCAAATTCTCTCTATGTTTCCTCCTTATCTGAACAAAAAATATTTTTTCTAGTGATATACTGAGAAACTAAATTACCTCTCTTGTGTTTTTGAGCCTAGCAAGTCAATCGGATTCATCTCTTTACATATGCACAATATTTCCTAATTTATTACCAAGTAATAGAATCTTCTTTTTTTGAACAATAAGATTCTTAGTAACATAATGGTGGTGAATGCTCATCTTTTTTTTTTTTGTTCGCAGAATATCATATTAGGGAGCACGGACTTGCGCAGTAGTTGTGGTCAATTAAAATATTTATTTATTTCACAACAGGGACCGCCCGAAGGCAAAATAGAAAGGTATTACACACTAGCCATACCTGTGGTTAACTTTATATTCAAGTAAACTCAAACCTATCAAAAATTGGTGAGCTCAGACATTTGGATGCTTGTTTGGGTTTGATCACTTCATCTTTTATCATGGCCTTTTTTGCATCTTTAGACACAACAAGTGTATTAGCCAATTCCATTATATAGGCACCACCTATCTGGGTAATCACCCAACCATGCTACTTTAGCGGCAATGGCGTCTACGCATGGCCTTGGCGGCAATGGCGTCACGCAGCGCGACACGAGGCCGAGGTCGTCGGCGAGGGGAGGAAGGGACGTGGCGGGACTCGGAGTGATTCCGTCGCGGGCGTCGCGGGCGAGTCCGTTGTGGGGCCGCCCGGCCCGGCCGCGGGGCGGGGACGAGCGCGAGCCCGGCTGGGGATTCACCGGCCGCGGGAGTGCGTGAGAGTGGGAGCCCGCCACGGATTCCGCCCGGCCGCGGGAGCATGCGAGAGCGGGAGCCCCGTCGATAGCTCCGTCAACCACCGGACGGCTCGATCCTCCGGCGCGGCGCAAATGGCTTTTACCCTCCCAAAATGGCGTGAGCTCGGCTGTGCTTATTTCGCCGTCGCGAGATGCGACGCGATCACCGTGCCAGCAGCAACAGGCCGCCCTTGGGTGGAGGTAGGGGATGACAGGTGGGGACCACCTGTCAGTGAGAGTAGCACATGTTACTTACACACAGGGCCCACTTGTCAGTCCAATTGAGCCCACCTGGAGTCCATCCCTTGCGCCACCGTGTCAAAACCAGGCCACGCTGGACGCCACGTAGGCAAAACCACCGAGCAAAACCGCCCTAGGGGGTGATTTAAACGGTTTTGCAAAGTTTAGGGTATTGGTTAGACGGTTTTAAAAGTGATGGCAAGGAGTAGCCACTGCCCCATAGTTCAGAGGGTTAAGTAGACTTTTTCCAATCATGATTCATGAGTAGATGTTGGAACAACCAAACCATTATGAAACAACAAATGTGTTTTTGTAATAAAGTCACTTATAACGGGAAAACTCTCAAAGTGACATATATGGGTTTATGTGATGTTCCCTTCATTTATTTTTGACTTGATTATCTAACGATAGATAAAAACAGGCAGAACATTTATGTGTAGTAGTTACCATGCATATTAGTTACACATGTACTATATATTGATAGGATAAAAATATGATGACTGTATGAATTTGCCTTAATAATGGGTATGAATGCTTATAAATAAATCATATACATTACTGTCTTCAAAAAAAAAAAAAAACATCCGGCGTATTTCACAATAGCATAAAAGATGAGTCATACTCCATTTTCGGTGACGGACCTACTAATGGGCCTGCCTTTATAAATCAATTTTAGGAGATAGGAAAAATCTAATTGGCAGTGCATTTTAGGAGACGGGAAATCTTTTACTGCCCCCCGTAATAAAATGTCCGCCTCCATGAGTCCATTTTATGAGATGAGCGACCACCTTGATAAATAAAACGTCTGACTTAAAAAATGCTCTGGTATTTTTGGGGACACTACATTTTGTGACCTCCCCGTTAATGAATTGAAGTGGCCTGTGTCACAAATCAGTTTTGTAATAGTGGTGGCTGCGCCCAATCCTTCCATTTTTATTGGTCTAGGCATAATAAATAGAGAAACATAAAATGATTTGAAGAAGAGTAAAATACACGAGCGACACTGTTATACTTTTCTTGTGGTGTCATTAAGTTCTCGGAACTCTCAAAATGCATTTACATGTACTCAAACTTCTCTTCGGATGTCATCTAGTGAAACAAAATTTTATTTTTGTTTCCTTGAACTTGTCATAGTGTATCATCTAGATGACAAGATCCATACCAAATGTAATCAGTCCACATGTTTATCTCTAGTGCTCCATCTACATGCTCTCCTCTCTGCTACCATAATCCCCATGCTCTCCCTCTCTATTCATGTTCAAATCTAGTGTAGCACTGCATCAAACAGTCATCAACTAACCATCCCCAACTCACACATTCATCATCCTTCAGATCGAAGGCCACGACATCATCAGTGGTGGTGGCACCAAGGTCAAAACAAGTGCTCCTTAGGCGAAAGAGGTGGGTGAGTGATTACTTTTGCCATTAAATTCCTACCCTGGTTAAGAATAAGGTGTGCTTTCAACCGCCGTGGCATATGGCATCATGATGCATAGTATAGATTTGGTGTATTTGGACCTAATTGACATAGTATATATCACAAAATTGGGGACCCTGATGACACATTGATCAAAGTCTGGGCACCCGAATAAACATTTCAAAAGTGTGGGACCTATTTGGTGGCATACACATAGACAAGTTTGTGGACATAAAAATGAATTATAAGAGTTTGGGACCTAAATGACACCCCGGACCTTGTATTTTAACCTTTTAGGAATAGCACCAGTTGTCCAAAAGACGATAAAAATTATACGTGCAAAGGATGCTATTTCTAAATGTCAATTATTTTTATTTTTCTTTTAGCCGTCTTTTCGTGTTAATAAGCCACCCAAATATCTTTGTTGCTCACAGGTTGTGTTAACCAAGAATTTTGGTCCTCTACTAAATAAAATAAATCATGGCATCATCACTTAATGTTGACCCCGAGAGATTGCATGAATGGTGTGACCGTTTACGAAGTATCAGCTTCTGGTATGTTATCGTCTTTAACATATTTATATTGTCTTCCAATTTACAGGAGTCTTAGTTATTTGCACTCTATGAACGCTAGCTTGATCTCTCTCTATATACTATCTATTCTGAAATTTAAGGTATTATAAAAACTTTAATGACATATCTCAAGGTAATTAATGATGCGACCCTTAGTTAGAGTGAGAAGCTCTGCTTACTATATTTTAAACGTGGAGTTAGATCCATGATAGACGTTAATGACATGTACACATATATGAATCCTTATAATTTGAGATAACTTTTTAGTGCTTCAATTCTTATATATTACATAGGACAGGAGTAGATACAGCTAATTCATACTAGGACAGGATCTTCCCATGGCTCTTAAACCTAATTAGAAAAAAAAAAAAAAAAACACAATAGATCTTCTAAGCCACTCTCCGGAACAATCCTTCATTCTTACTCTTCACTAAGAGTAACATGTTGTTCACCACCATTTTGTTGACTTCATTCATATCAATATCATTATGTGTTAGTTCCATATGTCGAATGTTTTAGCAATAACATATGCAATTTTTTAAAGAAATTGAGCTATTTAAGTAATAATTTGTCAACACCATATTGCTCGCACATAAGAGCAACAACTGGTCTTGCCGGCGGTAAGTATCACTTTCTTGTCGTGCGAACCCCGGCCCATTCCCATCCTAGGATCATGGGAATATAATGTCGCCCCTTAGTGAAAAAAAACTTTTGCGCATCACGTTTCCATGCACTATCGCATAAATGAATTTTATATGTGTCTCCTATTTTTTCAAGGGAGACAGTGGAAAAGCTATGAAAAAAAGTTCAACATTTATTTCTGCAAAGAGAAAGGGTTGGACCTTTATGCTAGGGGGTGTGAGTGTGTGACAAGGGCGGAGCATGGATGAAGAGCTTGCTAGTGGGCAACCTTGTGTTGTGAGTTTGTGATGCCAGGTCGTGGCGGGTCTACCCTAGGCAACATGGCAAAGAATCCTTGCTCTAGACAATCCTGGTATGGCCCCATGCTCATTGTGCATCATGGCACATTGGCGGGAAAAAATTGGGTGGGTGACGATAGCTCCGATGCGCATATGCGCCCCGTGCCCGATGCTTGCCACGTGGACCTACATGGAGCTTCTCGTCTGATTCGTCCGACTTCTACAATTGCCCACGCAAGAGTACTACCCAAGCGCGTGCATCCGTTTAATACTCGTGCCACGCGTTGCCGATGGCCTCGCAAAATGGCATCTGGATCCACGTGGCAAGCATCGGGCAGGGGGTGGGGGTGCACGCACGCTTTGGTGCTCCTGTGGGCCACCCAATGTGTTCTTGGGTGGCCGATCAGTGCCTAATTAAACCCTTCGCTGCAGGGAGCATGACTCCTCGGTTCCCCGCCTGCATCAAACGAGTGCCCCAATTCAGATGTTAGGCGGAAGGTAGGGTGGGAGCTGATGGAAATTTTGGAGCCCATCATCACCACATGAGGCCCAATAACCCCCTAAAACCGGGAAAGCCATTTTGTCTGGCAAACCAATCTCTTCTTCAACCTTGAGTCAGCCGCGAACGCAATGGAGTTGGTCTGTGCATTGAGCTAGTCATGGTGCACACATCATTGAGTGGATGCTCACCCGAGTCAAGCATACAAGTCCTCAGGTCTCAGAACCGAAACTCCCCTAACTGCCTTACAGGTGAATGTCTCAGAGAAATAGGTTTCCGCAGCAGAGACATTCACCCGAAACTCCTCTGATTGCCAACAATGTGTGGGTCCAATCTTGGCAAATAAGGATGTGTAGGGCTGGAAAAATAATCACCAAATGTGGTTAGCGAAACCTATTTCTCTAAGGGCACGTACAACGGCCGTTCTAGCCGTCGTCTCGAGATGGCAATTTTACAAAAGTCCCCCTCGTTCGCTGGAGAGAGAATGGAGCCGTCGCGTCGTGAGGCGACGGCCAGGGCTCGTGCTCCAACGCGAAGTCGACGGCCAGCACGGTGTTGTAAGAAGCCGTCGACTTGAGGCGACGCCGGGGATCCAGCTACGCACGAGGGGGGAAATCGCGCCAAAAATCCCAACCGAAGTTATCTTCTTCGTGCCGTCGTCTTGGAGCACGGCTCGCCGCCGTCTTAGAGCACGGTTCGCCGCCCGGGCACCGAGGCAAACGCAGGCGAGCAGGGCGCCGACAACAGAGAGGGCAGGGTGGGGCGGAGCAGAGCCGCTCCTCGGCGAGCAGGCGGCGCCGGGATCGTGGAAGTCGGCGCCGCCGGGCTCGGTGATTGCGCGCCAAATCTCCCGTGATGTCTCCTAGGATGGCGTTAGGTTTCAAGAGGAAGGCCGCATCGGCCGAATAGCAAGGCGGCGGCGGTGGCGTCGTTGAGGACTTCCTCGTGGAAGCAGCTCGCCCCTGCGGCTGCACCTACCCGCACTGCCCATGGTGCGGCGATGGCTCCAGTCGACGCCGCTCACGGAAGCAGCTCCGCCCGTGCACTTCGACGACGTGGAAATTCAGTTCGAAATTCTGCTCTAAATTGATTGGGAAATTCAAAATTCTGCTAGTCCTGTTTTGACGGCGTGGAAATCTATTTTTGGATAGCAACTGCAAGATCTATGTGTTCAGTTCTATAGAATTGATAACTGAATGTGTTCAATCATTGATTTTTTTTTCTAGCTACTAAATATTTGATAGTTGAATGTATTATGTCTTGATTACTGAATCGGTAACTGAATGTGTTTTTGGTGTAGTGGCAACTGAATGTTCAGTCAAGAACTCTGAATTGCAACTGAGTTTTTTGCTATCGGTGCCGACTGAATGTTCAGTCAAGAGCACTGAATGGCAACTGAATTTTTTTGCTATCACTTGCTTGTTTGGTAGTTATGCTAGTTCTATAAATTAGAACCTGTGATTTGGAACCTGCTGTCCATCGTCTTTTGGAATGCACCTACTATCCATCGTTTTTCAGTTTCTTGCATGTCCACTATCAACATGTCACTTGAATTTTCCAGTTACCTATATGATATATTTGATTTATGAAATACATTACATTATATATAATATATAATTTACTTTGAAAGATTTGTTTTGCATCAATTAGCAACACAATGGTATATAGAAATGTTATTCATGATTGATCATGGCTACATATAAGCATTAAACGATTTGTAGAGCAGCCAAATAGACATTGTAGAGCATCCAAATAGACAACATGTATGCGTGGGTTGTATGAGTTGTCTATTTAGCCGTCTGTGTTGTAAATTCCCAAAACTTATAGACAGTAGCTGTCTCACTGTTGTACATGCCCTAACATTATTGGTTGATTCGGTAATCGGTTAATAAATTAGTTAAAATTTTCTTACTATTTGGTGATCACGTCGATTGTCTGCTGTAGTTAACCGATCAACTGATTTAACTAAGGCAAAATAGGCAAATCCGTCCCTAAACTCTTGGCAAAGGGTCAAGTTCATCCCCGTACTTTTGGCAAAGGGTCAAGTTCATCCCGTACTTTTGTTTGGGCCAATTTAGTCCTCCAACTATCAATCTTGGGTTCAGTTACATCCTTTAGTCACACACCAACATAAACACCGTCAAAACATGTAATGCCTGCATTTGTTTGTACGTGTATATGCCACGTAAATAATCATGGGCCAAACATATATAGCCACCTCGAATAGTAACCAATTTTGCGTGGGCTTTGAAATATTAAGCCACATATAAAATACTTGTTTGGACAGGTCGACTGAATTATTTTATTCCGTCTAGTAACACTATAATATTGCTTAATTGGCATTAAAATAATGTCAAAATTTCATCTTACAGCCCTTTTCTGTCCAGCAGTTCCGTCCCGCAGGGCAGCAACCCTTTTATCTGCTAAGAATGCCTCCGCCACCGTAACGCAAGCTGGGAGGCCGCCGCCGCTAGCCAGTGGCGAAGCTAGCGAGAAAATAAAGGAGGGGTCAAAAAATATCCATTGATTTAAGAATTGTCCTCTAAAATTTTCATTATCCGTACAAACATACACGAGCTAGCCATGATTGTCCTCCAAATCTACTTCAACTGCATGAGGAGGAAAAAAAAAATCAGGATAGCATCCTATATTTCTGAGATCATGTAGTGACTTTCAGTTTGTAATGGTTGTTTAAATATGAGACGTGTTTTATTATCTGGTACTTTGAACACATGTGTTTTATTATCTGGTACTTTGAACCTGAGACCTGTAGTGACTTTCAATTCGTATTTGGTGTACTTTGATCGATGCCATGGCTGCGTGACTTTTTTTTTTTGCAAAAGTAATGTCTTTCATTTGATCAGGAGATATTTGTAGTGCCTTTTATTATCTGCTAATTTGTAATGGCTACGACCCTGCGTGAGTGAATGTCGGAGGGCTGCAGCTTGACGGTATTTCTACGGCGTGTGGCAGAAGGACGTAACTGAACCAAAGATTGATAGTTGGAGGACTACATTGGCCTAAACAAAAAGTACAGGGATGAACTTGACCCTTTGCCAAAAGTTTAGGGACGGATTTGCCTATTTTGCCTTTAACTAAGTAGCCGGCTAGTGCACAGTTCACTACTGGACGTTGGCCCCTCTTTCCCCAACTAATGTCCGTCTGGCCAAGTCTTTGGTATACAGCTTTGCAACAAAATCTACCCAAGTCAGCAGTGGCCACCCACCGTCCTAAGCTTAATATGGACTACTTCCATTGTCCTAAAAAGAATGTAATTCTAAGATTGAGATAACGCAAGTCAAACTTTCTTAAGTTTGATCAAATTTATAGAAAATAGTATCAACATTTATATATATCTCCAGACAAATGTACTATGAAAATATATTTCATATATAATCTAAATTGTACTTATTTAGTATGATAAACACTACTCTAGAACATTTTCAGTCTTTGGGCTATCATTGTTGGTTTCTTAAAAACTAGAGGTATTCCCAGCGCATTGCCGCGGGTAGGAAGGGTATTGTTAAAGGATTGAGTTGTAATCAATAAGAGATCTGATCACAATTAGCTATTGAGGAGAATTACTTTGTGCAGATTAGAAACAGAGTTAGTAACGAAGAACTTAAATGTATGAAACAGAGTATGTATCATTGGCATAAAGATTATTTAATCTTATGTTTAAACTCCAAGCTGAACCAATATCGAATAGAAATATTTAGATATGTTGGACATGTGACAACTTATGGTAATGTAATAAAACATATATAATAATTTATTTGAGGAAATCTTTGATAGATAATTTAATCCCTTTAACTTCGTCCTTCACGCGTCATATCCCCGCACGTTGCCATGGGTGTGAAGGAGAAATCTATAAGTTAGAATATTACTATCACCCTCTTATTCTTTTCTTTTTTTTTTTCCCTTTTTTTTCATTCTCTCTCTCTTTTTTTTTTTACTTTACTCTATACCAACTACCATCGGTGAAGCCCCATGTAATTTTATTGAAATATATCCATATGTGATCTTGTTTTTGAAGGATTTATTGAAATGAATTCAATAGGGTAATCGGAATTTAATTTGATTTTTTTGGTTTGTGAGTTATAATATTTTTAGAGTTCAAAACAGTGGGGCCTGCCACTCGATGTCATGGTCTTAGTGGGACTGCCGAGGTGGCATGCTTGCATGTCGAGAGAACTCACAAGTGGGGGTTCTCTACATAGGTGTAGTAGATTGGCGATAGTGCCATCACACTATCGTTTCACATCAGTGCGGTTTTTCTCATATAATGTCAATAAAGACAAACTTTATAATAAAGTTTTAGTAATCGAAGAGATCTTCAACTTTGTAGTTCATTTTTTATTTGAATCGTTTGGATGTCTAAATATACACCACAAGATTTTATAAAGTTGATAACAAAGTAGTCCATATGCTTAAAAAAGAGTGTGTATTGGTAGTTAAGGATCTCAGAGGAGAAGCGACCAAGCTGTATATCTTGAAAAGTTATGATGTTATTCACAACTTTTTTTATTTGAAGTCATATATATCTCTCTATTTGATTTGCAAGATTTCATAGAAGTTAATATCAAAGGAATCCATATGTTCCATAGTCATAAGTGAGTGTGTAGTAGTAGATAAGGATATCAGGTGAAGAAGGGGCCAAAACAAGTCATAGATATGGAAATCTTAGACAACTATGTAGTTGACAAATTTTTTTATTTCCAATCATCTATCCAAATTATGTTTGATTTCTCAATTTAAAATTCAAAATTTTTAAACAATCTCATATGGTGAAATGCCAAAAATAAAAAATTATAGCTCTTGAAAAGTTGTGCAACTTACTTTTCATTAGAAATGAAAAATTATGTTTGAATTTTCTCACATATGGAATTCAAATTCTTCAAATGATCTCGGATGGAAAAATGACCAAATCCAAAGTTGTAGAACTCAAAAATGTAAACCTTTGTAGTTGACAACTTTTCATTTGAATTCGTCTATGATCTCAAATGCTCATTTGAAAACCATACTCAAATAAATAGGGAGGACGAATATCCCAAATAGACATAAATTCTTAAAGTTAGAGTGGTAACGGGACGAACTTGCGAAGCGAAAGGTATAGAGTTCAAGCGCCAGTAGACACAAATCATGTGTGTTTAGCGTGAAATATCGATTTGACCTCAGTGGGGACTCTCCTAGTATTATTATATAAAAAAAAATCACGTTTTAGCCTGTTTTTTGGGTGTTTTTGAAATCACATCACTGTCATGAGCCCCCTCGTCACTGCTGCTTTAATTGTGCCAGTTCAAAACATCGACACCAAAAGAGATTCTGAACTGGTAGTGATGTACATTTATTCATATTTATATTTTTTTTATATAGATTTGGTTAAACTGGAAAGCATTTGACTCGTTAACAAATTAAAAACTGCACCTTTTTTTGAGTTGGAAGGAGTAGCCACCGACAACCAGGCGTTATCGGGACCCTGCCGCCAAGTGCTTTTTTTTTTTTTTTTTTTTTTTTTTTTTTAAAGGTCTAGAACTCTACTATTCATCAAAAGGTTTGAAACATATCAAGTATTCGAACTATTCATGGAAGATTCGAAACTCCGTCAGGAATAATCCCTATAACGAGTGGTTACGTTACTTATGCTGAAAACTATCCACCCAACTTTTAGTTCTTAGCATAGCACAGATAATTATATTTTTTCTGAATTTATTATAGGATTTAATAGTATTATTATTTCCGTAGATGATAACGTACCGGTCGATAGATCATATATGGTGACTTCATCATTGTTTTTATGTGAGTGTGTCAACATTTGTTGGGTTTTGCAAAAAAAAAAAATCCCCAGTAGGAAAAATTAATTTCCTTATCTTTCCCGTACGTGCCTACTGGGAGCATTTTCACTCGTATGTGTCCAAAGTCTTACAAATATTAGTTTTGAAAGAAAAAAAGAATCCCCAGCAAGAAAGTTAATTTCCTTATCTTTTCGCCTACTAGGAGCATTTTCACTGATATGTGTCCAAAGTCTTACAAATTAATATTGTTATTTGTTCACAAAATAAACATACGTAAAAGGGTGATTTTGTATGTCTAGGAATAAGAACACCTGTATCCACTCCAGGTCTCGTGTTTATTTGTCTTTATTATAGTGTAAAAAAACACAGAAATTTCTAGGTTGCAATTAACAAGAAACAAAGTGTAGGACCCCAAGTGGGAACGAATGAAAAAGAAAAGTGAGCGTAAAAGAGAGGAAAGTTGTTTGATGAAGCACTTAACCAATCTTATTTGTGCGTCTAGGCTGGATGGATATCTCAATTGCTACCCATATCGGGAATTGGAACAAATACTCGATTATCAATACGTGATGTGGAATGTTGGGGGTCGGACCCACAGCATGTTTCACACGAGCTATATCAAGCATCACTCGGGAGGCAATGATCAAGAGAAGTGGCCCCTATGACCACGTGATAGAGGTGGACATGAAGCGGGCAGCAGCACAGCTAGCAGGAACGAGTCTCAGCATTAATGACATGCTGCATCTCGAAGTGGCATGTCGGCTCGGGCTACTCGACCAAGACCTGGAGCAAGAGTACATCAGGCTCCAGGAGAAGAATGACGAGCTGCGGTACTATTCCTACGGTACTACGCAGGCTGGTGCCTCAGAATCACTCAAGGTGATGTTAAGAAGATCAGTAGTTTTTCAAATAACCCAAAAGCTATCAAGGAAAAGGTACATGCTGGTGGTTGAGAACCTCGACAAGCCCATCAAGCCCATCCAGTTTGATGCTTTCACAGAGGGCTTGTGGCTTCCTCCTCCTGATTGGGCCGATTCTTTCTGGCTCGTGTCCACCACCTCTCAAGATGTGTATGAAAGCAGCAATCCAGTTTATAGTCGTGTCATCGAATTCTTTAGTGGGGATGATATATTGATGCTTACACTATACTCTCTGAGACAAGCGGCCAACTACATCTCACGTGCGGTTGGCCAGCACGAACATGAGGAGTATTGGCATCACGTGGCTATCCAGTGCTTTCACTATGCCTCCATGCTGCTCATTCCCCACAGTTCCATAGTTGAGAATAATCCACCAGATCAGTTTGATGCCCCGGATGATGCCATTAACTCAGATAAGTTAATCTACCATTGGGCTTCACAAGGCATCCTGAAGCAAAGCATCCCGGACCCGGATACTGCTGACGGCCACCACAAGTACAACGACGACAGAGATGACATATATCAAGTTGGGAATGTCATCCTAGAAGCTTTCCAGGAGTACTCGTTGCTGCAGCTGCCTTCTTCTCCAGCAAAACAAGGTGATGAAGGCACTAAATCTGCTGCACACTTCTTTTCATATCACAGCCTCATAGCAGAGCACCTCACAATGGATGAACTTTCTGAGGGGAATAATCAACCTGAGTTGTTGAAGAACACGCAGTGGATCTCACATGTGGGTGGCCAAGGATGGCATTTAAGCCGAGAGTGGTTGAGGCGACAGGGATCCAACGGCCCAACCACACTACTTATAAACCATTGCTCACAGCAGTCAAAGTTGTTCATGAAGCTTGAATCCGATCATTTCTTTGCCAAGTTCCCCTGTCTTCGTGTTCTTGATCTCTCCTACACTCCACTAAAAACACTTCCTCCTTCAATCTGCTACCTCCAAGAACTCCAGTACCTTTCCCTTAGGGGCTGCTATAACCTCACAAGTCCATTCAGCTTCCCCAACACTGAAACTACTCTCAACTTGCTCTTCTTTGATCTCTCCTATTCAAATATAAACATGCTCCATTCTGATTTCTTCCATAGCATGCCTAATCTACAAGCACTCGTGCTTGTCATGTGCTCCAACCTTGAGGAATTGCCACCTTCATTTGCTATATTGTCTAGTCTGAGATCATTCACATTCATTGGCGCATCTCAGTCTCACATGAAGCGGTTGTCCTTGCGTGGATGTAGAAAGCTGGAGTATGTTGACATTAAGGAGGTGGGTGCTTTAGAGGAGCTTGATCTGTCTGCTACGGCTATCAAAGAGCTCCCAGACAACATTCCTAATCTTCCTCAGCTTAGGCGATTTCCTAATCCCTGAGACGATTTCCTTGGCATAAGCTGCAGAGATTCCCGAATGTGTTTTGCTTGGATCAGTGCTCAGACAGAACCATTAATCATTCGGATAATCCACAAGGTGCTCAGTTGTGCATAAGTGATTCCAGATTGTTTTATAGCTTCAGTTATGCCACCTGGGGTTTAGTAAGGGCTGAAAAAACTTTTCACAGCTTTCTATGTCCGGGTTACATCATGCAAGTCCACAAGTACTAGCAAGCACTTAAAGCATGAAGAGGACATGTTGATGATCAACAAACTGCAGGTAGCACCGCCAGCCTATGACGACGTAAACCGTCGTTATCTAACAGATGGAGTCTCTATGGTGTCAATGGATGATGTACCTCCCTGTCGAGTGAGCGAGCGTCACGTGGAGATCTCAGCTGCTGATCTGTATCCCCATGGTCTGTGGTATCTTCTGAGTGTCACCAAATCAATTAGCATGTGGGATGATACTCATGTTTCCTGCCTCAGTGATCTTAGTGATTTGCATGAGTTGGAGGAATGTAAACTCCGATGGTGCCATAAGACTGTGCATGTCTTTCGTGGAGAAATATACGGCCTGAAGGAGAATTTGAAGAATGCATTTGTCTCCCATCTCAAAAGTCTTACCCATTTCTACTGTACACCATCAGTGTATTATCCCTTCTATGCACTAAAGCACCTCGTCTTAGAGCACTGCCCGAGGTTGGAGGGCGTCGTGCCACGTGGTTGTGAGCTACGAAGCCTTGAGACGCTCGATGTCCTGTTCTGCTACAACCTGAAGGCAATTTTCTATGGCCATCGATTTTCTTCTGCTGGTTTCAAGCTCCCGTGTCTCCGAAGGATACATCTCCAGGAGCTGCCACTGCTGGAGCATCTGCACATCGACAACCCCATGCTGATCGCGCCCGCGTGGAAGGAGCTCCACGTCCGCGGGTGCTGGAGTCTACGCCGCCTCCCGCGCTTCCACCAACAACAAGACAAGGTCGTGCAGGTGAGCGGCGAGCGGGCTTGGTGAAACAAGCTGCACTGGGACGGCGCACACTCACACCGTGGCAGCTATAAGCCCATGCTTCCCCCAGCTTTCGCGTCACACCGCGAGCGGGTCATCATCGAGAGCTACCTCAGATGAGTGGATCGGTACGTCTTGTGATTTCTGTTTCCATTATTAGCAATGTCATATATATAGTACTAGTTTTGGGCAATGCTACGGTACTCCATTTACTTGGTAGGAGGTAATATCTCAAACGAATCTGAACCCTTGATTTTTAGATTTTAAAGTAACTAATTAATTAATTAAATTAAAAAAATTAAAAAATAAATATTGCCAAATCCCCTATCGATGGAAAGAAGCCAGCGCATGCCCTTCTAGTCCTGCGTGTGTAGTACCTTCCTTTTTAACAGAGTCACGAAAAAAAATATACTTATGCATGTATAAATCAAGTGGATATTTATTGTCTTCAAAATTCAAAATTAAGTTGATATATCTAAATATAAATCCAAATTTATACTATTCAATTTGTTTTTTGCCTATAATATGTGTGATGCTTCCATCAAAATATCAATAATTAAATTAACATAGCTTTAAATTTTTTATAGGTAAACGTACTTTTGCAAGTTAGGTACACGTACCTACATTAAAAAAGGGTCACGTACATGTTGATCAGGTACAGCAACACCTAATCACGCTACACGGTAATTATAAATATCAAGTCCAAATTTGGAAAATAAAAACACCTACCATATCAACCAGATCACGCATGTATCAAATCTAAAAAAAAGATTTGCATACTTAAAACTTTCCTCCTTTATCCTATTTTACAAAATAAAAACTAATTAAATATATATTCAACATATTACCTCCTAGGAGTTAATAGGTAATCACAACCGTTCGATCGAAATAAATGAACGGCTCACAGTCATTTGGGTGTACCGTAGCAATTGCCACTAGTTTTAGTTATCCATGTTCAAAAAAGTTTTATTTATCCACCCAATTAGCTTCCAATAACTATCAGTTTTAATTTATTTTGTCCATTCCACAGAAGCCAACTTCTTCCCGCCGCCGCCGATTGCACTCATCCGGAGTCACTCGTCACTCTCTCACCATGCCTGTCTACCTCTTCAGTTTCACGTTCGCCGAGATTATGTGCATGTCTTCCATGATTTGATTGGTTCGGTTTGTCTAGTTCGCTGCTCGTCTGTGTGCAACTAATAATAAGGTATGGTTTGCCTCGCTGGTTCATTCACCGGCCTCGCTCCCAGCGCAGGACGGCTTATCCAGCGGTGGCAACTGAACCAGATTCCAGTTCCAGTGTGATACATGCATATTGCATCGTGTGTTATGTGCTTGCTTCATTTCTACAGCGACCTTGCTTTGCCCGTGTGAAGGTGATGTTTGTCGTATACTATTGTAATAAGTTTGCTTGCTATAACTACAGTACTACCAGCGAGACACCTACGTTTCCCCTCATAATAAGCATGGCCATCTCCACATGCTAAATCATTAGATTAGATGTGTCATGTGTGTGTGTGTTTGCTTTGTACGTGTCGTTGAACATCTTGCTATTTGAATCTTGAAGTATTGAGTTTTACTTGCATGACTGAGTATGCTCTGTTTGGAAGTAATGTGGAAGTAAAGCCCAGGTACGCAGATTTATTGAAACCAACATTGTTTCGAAAATCACTCCTCTATCTTTGTAAAGAGAAAAAGTTAAACCTAGCCCGGCAATCACCACAATGCCTTTATTTTTGAGTTAGGTGCATGCTCAAATCACCAACTCCTGCAATTACTGTCTTTCAAATGCCTAAAATAGTTATGATTAGAAAATCCTGTTTTGAGTGAAGTTATTCCCACGTTGAATCAAAATAAAAACTAGATTCGAGTCCACGAGAAACGCCAGAGCCAGACCAACAAATGCCTAAAATAGTTATGATTAGAAAATTCTCTGTTTTACTCCGACTCTACCCTATGCTGCCAAATAGAACTCAAAGTCCTATCATAACCAAACTCAGGTGCTGTTTGGTTGACGGTGACTAAACTTTTTTAGTCCTAGGGACTAATAAAAAAAAAGTCCCTCCAAGAGAGTCTTTTAGGGACTAATAGAGAAAAAGTCTGAAAAAAGTCCCTCCTGTTTGGCTTAGTAGGGACTAAAAGAGACTTTTTTTAGTCCCAAGGACTAAAAAGTCCCTAAACCAAACAGGCCCTCATACTTTTGGTGAATATTCCACCATCTTGAAGCCATCCATGCGTGAATCTCCATGTACAGCTGACTTGAACTTTCCTTCGCGGTTCCACAAGAGCTGCCCGACGGGTCTTGTTACCAACTGCCGCAAACAAGAGCCTCCGCTATCTCCACAACTTCATGTTCCATGACTCCACCTGCAGCGCTCTTCTCTTTTATCACCACAATCTCCATGATCTAAAATTTAGATTCTTCTTCAACTCTAACAAATGCCTGACTTCCTAAAGCATGTTTGTTCCATGCTAGGCATCACGACAGCTTGCTAAATCTCATATCATACTCGAACTGACTACACATGTGATACTTGATGAGGACATCTTCTACTATTACCGTTAGCAAAGACGCAACAAAAAAATGGGCTAAAGGCCCAGTTGTAGTCGGGCAGCGACCATGTGAGCCTCGGATAATCCCACCTTGCTTATCTGGGGAGGAGGAACCTAATCTTTTGGGACGATTGGGCGTTTCCCTGAGTGGGTGCACCAGTGTGATGCTAAGATTGTCGAGGCGCAACAAGATGCGGCATTGTAGCCGGATCGGTGCATCGAATTTCAGCTGTCGGTCACATATGAAAATTGCCACATTAGCTTGCTCTTCCATTTGCTGATTTGGAAGCACGCAAACTCCTCTAATGCAAACCTGCATCCTAAGCTCACGCCACATGCCTCCACACCACAAAGATCGAGAAACCCCATCAACTTCCAAGCTCATATGTCGTCATTTTGATCCTGTCATCGCCTCCACCCATGGTATGACTAACCTTTTCTTGCCAGTCTCTCCACGATGCACCACAATACATTGCCCCTCCAGGCAAATTATCCGCCAGCCATCCTAAATTGGTCGCGTTGTGCGGCAAACTGTTCGGCCGTGTGTGTGACATGGAGCCTTGGACTTAGGGCCTGAAAAAATGTCTTTCAAAAATCACACGTTGCGGTGTGATGTGAAGAGTTGGATCCGATGTGTAATGGGGCAGATTGTTAGGTTTAATCCCACATCGGTATTTGATTGTGGGTGGGGACGAGGGCACAACGGATTAGGCGGGGGCAACCCTCTCCTATCAGGCTAGTTTTTTTGTTAAAGAAGGCTTAAGACCTTATATGTTTGCGGGCTCTGGTGGAACTAGGTCCGATGGTGTCGGCTTGTGGCATAGCGACATAGGTAGGATTCCATTGTGCACTCGACATCTGTCGCTTCATATAGAATTTGCACACATGTGGTGTGCGAAATGATTACGATATATATATACACCCTTAATCTTCATCTTAACTTGACTATGTTTATTTTTGTAGATAATGAAACAAAGTTTCAGCCTCTATCATCGTGGATCGTACTCCCTCAGGTTTGGTAGTAGAAGTCATTTTGCATAAGGTTTGGGTCGAATATTAGGAATATAAATCATCGGTAACTTTCAAATTGTTGAGTTTGTAAATGTGAAAATTATTGTTGAGTTTGTAAATGTGAAAATTATATGAATAGATTTGTCTTAAAAAATATTTTAATAAAAGTATACATATATCACATTTTATAATAACAAGAGTCAAAGTTGTGTTTTGGAGACCGTGTCATTTGTCCTAAATGACTTCTAATACCAACCCGGAGGAGTACACAACTAAACTTTGACTATGTTTATAAAAATAATATCGCATTTATGAACTAAAGTAGGCATTAATATGTCATTTATAAAAATGTTCCATAGTTAATCTACATATTCAGTATGTCAAATATTAGCATTGTCATACATTGTTTTTATCAAACTTAAAAGGTTTTCTTTGGATATATCGAATTATATTGTTTATAAAAGAGGTACTCCCTCATTTTGGTATTAGAAGTCGTTTTGGACAAGATTTGGGTGTTGGTATTTGATAAGCCTACGTAAATATTTATAGTTTGTATAATCATAAGCCGAACCGATACCGGGCGAGCACTTCACCGGGAGACGGGGGTTTTAATATCGAATCCACGAGGGAGGATGGTGTGAGCACTACTAGATAACCGATTTTTGCGTGGCGGTCTTTTTCTATTTTCGTAGCGGTTTTAAAACCGCCACCCGGCTAGGGTCACGGTTAATCGATAGATTAACCGTGGCGTTCCTTAAACTAGCAAAAACGCCATGGTAAATATTAACCGTGGCGGTTTTGTAAAGAAAACCGCCATGGTTAATAAAAAATAAAATAAAAAAAAGAAAACAAAAAATAAAATAAAAACAAAAACCTAACCCTAACGGGCTGCCCCGGCCCATAGCTAACCCTAACGAGCCACCGCCACGGTAGCCGCCGGAACACGCCGCCGCCCGCCCGCGCGCGGCGGCCGCCGGATCCGCTCCGCCCGCGCCGGATCAGCCCCCCGCCCGATCCACCGGCGCGGGGTCTTTGTAGGGTCGAGGTCGCCGCCGCTTGAGGGTCGACGCCGCCCGCACCGGAAGCGACGCTGCCGGATCCAGCGCCGCCCGCTCCCCGATGCGGATCCACCCCACCCGCTGGCCGCTTTGGAAGGTCGAGGTTGCCGCCGCTTGGAGGTTCGGCCGCCGCCGGGTCGGATCGTCGCCCGCTGCGCGGATCCGCGCGCGCTCGCGCGGACCAGCGCCCCCAACGCCGGATCCACCCCCGCCGCGGCTGGCGAAGGTCACCGTCGAGGAAGGGAAAGGAGATGGAGGCGGGGAATCGGTGGGCATGCAGCGCACCGCCGCCCCGCCCGGGGCCGACGGGGGAGGCGAGTGGGGGAGAGGGGGCGGTGGCGGCGGCGTCGGGAGTTGGGGATGGGTCGAGTGGGGGGAGGGGATGCGTCGGGGAGTTGGGGATGGGTTGAGTGACTAGGGTTTCGAGATTCGTATATATATATGTGAAATTCTTAGTGGGCTAGGTGGGCCTTTGGATTGGGCCGATTTACCATGGCGGGCATTTTACAAAAACCGCCACGGAAAATCGATTAACCGTGGCGGTTTTTCCTCTGGCCGGGGGGTGTCAGGCCACCTATTTTCTGTGGACGGTTTTTCAAATGCCCGCCACGGAAAATGAAATCCGAACACCACACAAAATCAATCCCGTAGTAGTGGAGGATAACCGAGGCATATAACTAATCCCCGAAAGCAAAGCAATCAAGGACTTGAGAAGATAAAGAGGTAAGGAGATTCCTACGGTTGTCTAGTTCTTACCCTTGTAAGCGATGTTGATATTGTCTTAGGGGATGTACTCAAAGGAAAACATGGGACGAAACATGCAATCCTCCGGCAACATGGTCCTGCTTGGCCTATCCAACGGGATGTGGACTCCAAAAAAATCAATGGTGCTGTCACTACCACGAACTACCACGCTCCGGAAGGTAGGGTTCATTCACAAGCAACCTCAGTCTAAGCACCACGCCTAAACCTAAGCCACTCCTCTAATTTATAGATTCTCATAGATTAAAGTACTCAAATAAGAGTTATGAACAATAAGAGCAATAAGAATATTTACTTACTTAAATAAGAAGTTGATCCACTGTAGAAGTCTCAGGATCAAGTGCCATGAAGCCTTTGATCCCGGAGGTACAAGCATAGAGGAGTCACCGACAGGTCCGGTGCTTCCTCTTCTTCTCCTCCACCCACTATTTAGCTCTCAAAACTAGATCTAGTCACTCTCTTGGGGTACTACAGATCTAATCTCTCAACTTGATATGCTTTGCTCTTCAACTCACTCTAGAGCTTCTAGTTCTACATGGTCTTCTAATCTAGATTGGAACTAGAGAGGAGAGGTTGTCCTCACATTGGGACACCTCTATGACCAACAGGTCAAGAGATAATGAATAGAATGAGTTAGGGTTTAGCCCTGGGGTCAGGGGGTCTTCTTATATAGGCCTTGGCGATGAATGATGACCATTGGATCAAACCGACCTTCAATAACGGTATAGATACAACCTCAAGGTCGGTGGTAAACCGACATAAAAATCTGAGGCTGACATGTGGACCTGGCCTGGCGGCCGCCCTAAATTGCCCTGGCGGCTGCCGCCAGGTCTTGTGGCACAACCGTGTCGCTTTCTCCTGGTATCTTCTGGTGTCTTCTAGAATGTTTTAGTCCACTTTTTGGGTTGAGTTACTTCACGGTTAAGTCTTGTCATCGTATGGGATGCAAACTCTTAGGTTTCTCCCCGTTCTTATCTGCTTTTATCTGTTTAATGCCTGAAAAGGTATAAATCACCAAAGCTCGTGGAATTATGTTAGTAAAGCCCCTAGACTTATGTTGATATTCATTTTATGCCCTTATTTTATGTTTAATTGACTAGTAATATCATCCTATAAATGTGTCAACATTGGGTCAAACATCGGGAATATAAATCATCAATAACTTTTAAGTTGTTGAGTTTGTAAATGTAAAAATTACATGAGTAGATTTGTCTTAAAAAATATTTTGATAAAAGTATACATATATCACATCTCCATAAATATTTTTATAATAATAAGAGGTTAAAGTTGTGTTTTGGAGACCGTGTCTTTGCCCTAAACGACTTCTAATACCATCCTGGAGGGAGTAGTATATCACGATATATGCACCACTCACGAAAAGATGAAGCCACAAACCAACTCATCATATAGATCACCAAATAAATACTGGCCCTGCATGCCACATTATAATATAGTTCTGTTATATATTAATTCATGTCAGTAATTATAAAATAATATTGGGCATTATAAAATAATTCTGTTATATATTAATTCCTGTCGGTGAGCTATTCCTAAGGGTTTTACCGACAGAAGTTGATTTTAACCGGTCAAACCTATGCCGCCAGGAATTGCCGTCCAGGAATATTTTCCCGTCGGTCGACCGTTAGGAAAAATTACTCTTACCTGTCGAGCTGTTCCTAACGGCCGTTTCCTGTCGGCTGGCCGTCAAGAATAGAATTCCTGTCAGTTTATTTAGCTTTTCCTGATGCTTTACGGCTGTCTGGAAAAAAACTGTAACCTGATAGTGTACTGCACTTATTTGAGCAACACCCATGGATAAGTTAGTTAGAAATGGCAGGCACATACAATTTGTACACGCCTTGGTCGTCAGCCATCATTCTCAGATGAGGTGGCATTGTTCCGATCCACTGACGGAAAATAATATTGAAATCTACATATCGGTCATATTTTTTGGGTGGGCCATATACGTTAGTTTGTTCATGCATGAATGTCACGAGCGGATAGATCGGAGTTCAAAGAATCACGCGTGCGCACGGGCCACCGCAGAGATGACGAGACTACCCGGCCAGCTTCTCGGTGCCGCCCCAGATGTGCGTGCATGCTTGCCGGCTTGCCTCCGCGCCATGCGCCGCCCGCGGAGGGAGGGGAGGGGTGGGGGCGGCGCCGGGAGGGAGGGGTGCGGGCGACAGGTGCGAGCGGGTGAGCCGGGTGTGAGCGGGTGAGGGAGAGGGTGGGGAAATGAGAGAAGTGAGTGGGTCACTTAGGGTTTGATCGCGATATATATATTGGGACCTCGATATTGGGCCTAAAATGGACTTTGCTGGCTCGGGTGTTTCAGGTTTCTGGGCCTTATTTACCGTGGCGGTTTTTTTAAAAAAACCGCCACTGTTAATCAATTTACCGTGACGGTCATTATAACCGTCCACGGTTAATTAAAAATAACTGCTACGGAAAATCATTACATTAACCATGACGGTTTTCCAAAAAACCGCCATAGAAAATCATTTCCAAATGTTGTGTAAAATCAGTTGTGTAGTAGTGAGACGCAACAAAAAAAAAATGGGCCAAAGGCCCAGTTGTAGTCGGGCAGCGACCATGTGAGCCTTGGATAATCCCACCTTGCTTAGCTGGGGAGGGGGAACGTAGTCTTTTGGGACGATTGGGCCTTTCCCTGAGTGAGTGCGCCGGATTATGATGCTAAGATTGTCGAGGCGCAACAAGATGCCCTAGTGGCGTTATAGCCGGATCGGTGCATCGAATTTTGGCTGTCGGTCACATATGAAAATTGCCACATTAGCTTGCTCTTCCATTTGCTGATTTGGAAGCACGCAAACTCCTCTGATGCAAACCCGCATCCATGGTAGAGTCTTCCACTACGCGTGCTTTAAGCTCACGCCACATGTCTCCACACCACAAAGATCGAGAAACCCCATCAACTTCATTGTTGATCCTGTCGTCGCCTCCACCATGGTATGACTAACCTTTTCTCGCCGGTCTCTCCACGATGCACCACAGTACATTGCCCCCCAGGCAAATTAGCCTTGGACTTAGGGCCTGAAAAAATGTCTTTCAAAGATCACACGTTGTAGTGTGATGTAAAGAGTTGGATCCGATGTGTAATGGGGGAGATTGTTAGGTTTAATCCCACATCGGTATTTGATTGTTAGGCGAGGGCAACCCTCTCCTATCAGGCTAGTTTTTTTTTTTTATTTTTTTTATTTTTGTTAAAGTAGGCTTAAGGCCTTATATGTTGTGGGCTCTGGTGAAACTAGGTGCGATGGCTGTCGGCTTGTGGCATAGCGACATAGGTAGGAATCCTACCGTAGGATTCCATTGTGCACGCTGACATCTATCGCTTCATATAGAATTTGCACACATGTGGTGTGGGAAATGATTACGTATATATATACACCCTTAATCTTCATCTTAACTTGACTATGTTTATTTTTGTAGATAATGAAACAAAGTTTCAGCCTCTACCATCCGTGGATCGTACTCCCTCCAGGTTTGGTATTAGAAGTCGTTTTTGGACAAGGTTTGGGTCAAACATTGAGAATATAAATCAGTAGTAACTTTCAAGCTGTTGAGTTTGTAAATGTGAAAATTATATGAATAGATTTGTCTTAAAAATATTTTAATAAAAGTATACATATAACACATTTTTATAAATATTTTTATAATAACAATAGGTCAAAGTTGTGTTTTGGAGACCGTGTAAGCTGTCCTAAACGACTTCTAATACCAACTCGGAGGGAGTACACAACTAAACTTTGACTATGTTTATAAAAATAATATCAGCATTTATGAACTAAAGTAGGCATTAATATGTCATTTATGAAAATGTTCCATAGTTAATCTACATATTCAGTATGTCAAATATTAGCATTTTTATACATTTTTTATCAAACTTAAAAGGTTTTACTGGATATATCGAATTCTATTGTTTATAAAACAGAGGTAGCATATCACGATATATGCACGACTCAGGAAAAGATGAAGCCACAAACCAACTCATCATATAGATCACCAAATAAATGCCGGCCCTGCTTGCCACATTATAATATATTTCTGTTATATATTAATTCTTGTCAGTAATTATAAAATAATATTGGGCATTATAAAATGATTCATTTATATATTAATTCCTGTCGGTGAGCTATTCCTGAGGGTTTTACCGACAGAAGTTGATTTTAACGGTCAAACCTATGCCGCCAGGAGTTGCCGTCAAGAATATTTTTCCGTCGATCGACCGTCAGGAGAAATTACTCTTTCCTGTCGAGCTGTTCCTAACAGCCGTTTTCTGTCGGCTGGCCGTCGGGGAATAGAATTCCTGTCGGTTTATTAGCTTTTCCTGATGGTTTACGGCTGTCTGGAAAAACTGTAGCCTGGTATTGTGCACTTATTTGAGCAACACCCATGGATAAGTTAGCTAGAAATGGCAGGCACATACAATTTGTACACGCCTTCGTCGTCAGCCATCATTCTCAGATGAGGTGGCATTGTTCCGATCCGCTGGCGGAAAATAATATTGAAATCTACATATCGGTCATATTTTTTGGGTGGGCCATATATGTTAGTTTGTTCATGCATGAATGTCACGAGCGGATAGATCGGAGTTCAAAGAATCACGCGTGCGCACGGGCCACCGCAGAGATGACGAGACTACCCGGCCAGCTTCTCGGTGCCGCCCCAGATGTGCGTGCATGCTTGTGTGTGTATTCGTGGAGAATATATGATGATATATACCACAAAATTGCTATATACAATGAGCTAATAAAACTGGCATGATCTTCAGGACCGGCCGACTTTCAGGAATAAGGAGCAAAGTTCCCAACACTGATAGAATATTGATCTGGTTTTGCACTGCTTTACCTGTAACCTAAAATTTAGTTAGACCTTTGGTCCAAACTAAAAATCGAAAGGCATGAGTGCACATACACAACTTCTATTTAATGAATGCACGCTTTTGAAAAAAAAAGTGAGTACGTGAGCATGCATATATACAGACTACAGCATACTACTCCATATAAGAGATGTTTGGAGTCTAGCTACGCGGTGAAATCATTTGCATATCTCTTTGGCTTACAATTACTATACATGCCGTTGCGGCGTACGTGTAGATGATGCGCATATGCATCAACAACGATCGACATGGATTAGCTTTATTGACAGCCGCTAAGGAGACGGTGGTGGTGTGCTAGGGACAGTCTTCCGTTGAAGCAGGGTCTGGGACCGTTCTTCCTGAGGCCAGAGGAAGCCGTGTGCCAACCTGCTGAATGGCCTTGTCAGAGCCAAGCAGGGTCTGGGACCGTTCTTCCTGAGGCCAGAGGAAGCTGTGCTGCCTGCTGCTCATGGGGCCGCGCGGACGCGGCAACGTGCTTGTGCGATGCCATCAGGGCCCACGTCATCCCTGGCATCGTCAACTTGTACGTGCCCCTAGACCTGGGCCTCGTCCTCAACTTCTGCGGCAAGGATGTGCCTCCATTCTGCCTCTCCTGCCCACTCATCGATGGGTCACTGTGTTCCGCCCGGCCACTGCATCGATCGAGTAATCACTTAATAACGCATCCACACACACATACCATCCTCTCATCCATACCGTTGGATCTCTATATATACATATATGTAATATATGTTGGTCTGCACGGGATCTCGATCGATCCCTGATACACATACATATGTCATATATATGCACCGTTCGTAGCAACGAGTCTTTGTACCTGCACACAAATGGTTTATCTTTCAAGCACAAACACGTTCGATCTGATGTTCGTGTTATTACAGACGTATACGTGACTGAATAAATTACTAGCAGTGTTCCTGTGTTTCCATGGTTAAAATAAATTTTATTGCTTGTCTTTTGGAGCAATACATACCTCTACGAAATAATTTTTACACTTATCACAATGTGTTCTAGACAATTGTTACCTCTATGAAAAATTTTTATTGCATATACAGCCCGGCCGTTTCATATCGAGTTGACCAACTCATATCAGTGCGGCCGTCGCCGAATACCTAATTTTATATCGCTTGACCCATGCATTATCCATCCGTTCATCGCGCGGTCTACTTACAACATACAGTTAACAAGTCGAGTTGCCATACATACGGAGACTAAACGCTGCCGGCAGAGGACGTACACCACATGCATCGTCGAACGGTAGAAGACGCTTGCTCGATGGATCGAGCCTATAAATACCACACGAAGCACCAAGCCAAAGAAAAGCATCCAAAGCAAGCTCAAAAGCATCGTCTACACCGTTACACGATCAAGGTAGCTAAATTGGATTAGCAATGGCGCCATCATCCAGGCTCGCTGTGCTCCTCGCCCTAATAACCGCCTTCTCGTTGGTGGCGGCCCAAGTGCCTCCGCCCCCGCCGCCTCCACCTCTGGCGCCGCCGCCAGCGCCGTCCACCGGGAACGGAAGCTCCTGCAACCCGCTGAAGCTGCAGGTGTGCGCCAGCCTGCTGAACGGGCTACTGGGCGTGCTCCTCCCGCCGGGGGCCGGGAACGCGAATGACACCCAGTGCTGCCCCCTGCTCGGGGGCTCGTCAACCTTGACGCCGCCGTGTGCGTGTGCAGCGCCATCAGGGCCAAGGTGCTCAACGTCATCGACCTCAACGTGCCTCTCGGCCTGACCCTCCTCCTCAACCATTGCGACAAGGCCGTCCCCGGCGGCTTCACCTGCGCGACCGCTTAGTCACTATATATATATTTTTTTTTGAAACAATAGTCACTATAAATATGCTCCGTGTGTTTGGTCGAGCAGCAAATAAACAAGTGTGTGTACCTCATCCTACGTTTCATGCTATATATATGTCATCAGATCGATCTGATCCATGTATGTGTCATGCAACCTTAAGTTTGCTATTATAAATACGTGAAATAAAAGCTTACACAAGTCGTTAATTTGAACCCTGATCAATCCCTGATATGTCATGCATGAGTGGACAACCAGCAAAGGACAGCAAAGGACCCAAAATGCTCATGTTTGATATTACTTGCTCTATCTCCGAATAAATTAAATCTTAGAGTTATCTTAAGTCTAGTTTTTAACCGATTTTATAGAAAAAACACACAAAGTTTATAACACAAAAATCTATACATCTAGAATGAGGGGGAGTATTCTAATTCTATGTTTCATGGCTAGATTAAAGAGTTGGTTGTTTTTAGTTTCAGCACAGGCCTTGAAACTTTTGACCAAGATTAGCGCGAAGAAAAAGAAAAAGGTTTCCATTCTACGGATAGGGACTCTTTTTTTTTTCTATTTTAGGTATTATCTGATTTGAAATATCCATTTCTAAATCAATGGAATCTGAGAATTAGAGATAAATTCATATATTCTGTCTACTCTACTTTCGAATTGATTGAAAAAAATTAATGAGGTAAAACGTTGTATAGGAAATGAGACCTATGATGTCTGGAAATCATAGCCGAGTTGGGGTGTTCCTTCTCTAGAGAAGTGTGGGCAATCTGCATGGCTAGAGTTCACCTTGGTGACTTCGTCGTGGTTACCAAGATGCCGTCAATGGAGTGGTGGATGCATTGCAGCAAGCGCATGCCCAAGGTATGGCGTCGTGGGTTTGACTCCCTGTTCTTCCTCGTTGGATGGTGCATGTGAAAGGAGCCCAATGCGCATACCTTCAATGTCGTGTCCAAAATGACGTTCCAATTGGCGCAAGATATCGTGGATGAGGCGCAGGTGTGGGCTATGACAGGTTTTAAGCAGTTGTGGAGGCTGCTGTCGAGGGTGTAGGACATGTCGAATTAGGAGCCAAATTTGCAAAGATGTAATCTACTTTTGTAATCGTGTGGGAGGGTGTGCGTAGTTGGTAACCATGTGGTTACCATTATTTGTATCGCAAAAATCTTTCTATTTAATGAAAAACGACCGTGGGCTTTATTAAAATAAAAGAAATCATAGCCGAGTTGGGACGGTCAATACAACATCGGCACCTCTAAGGCCAATCTCAATGGTGAGTTTCATAAAGATTGTTTCCAAAACCGTCATGTCATGTGAAATGAAATGAAACTTCGATGAAACCTCTACTCACAATGGGAGTTTCATTCCGCTTCATATGTATTTAATTTCACGACTCAAAGATAGTTGATATTAGATGCCAAAAAGAGTTTCACTAAGATGAAACTTTTCCATTCTCTTTCCTCGAGTTTCATGCAGAAAGTAAACTTTTGCTAATGTGCATGAAACGTCTATGAAACCCATTGAGACTGGCCTAATTGCAAGATGGAACCCAAGCCGTCTGATCCGAGCTGCGGTCAAAGTGTCAAACATATCCAACGGTTCATGATCAACGTGGCCCCTTCACATTTGCCAATCTTCTTGTGTACGCTTCCCAACGACCCAACACCGTTTCGTTCCCCTCTCCCCCGCCCCTCCGTGTTCCCGCCGCCATTTTCGAACCCACCTCACCTCCGATGGCCACCGCCGAAGGCGACGGCGACTTGTCCCTGCCCTTCCCCGCCGACCTGGACGACAACGGATTCCCGGCTGTACCCCCTTCCCCGCCGCCTCTAGCAGCGGCTTCGCAGAGGACTTCTACCGCAGCGGCACCGACTGGTCCTCCCTGCGCGCCCCTCCGCCGCTTCGGCCGCCCGGTGTGAACGAGAAGGAGAGGGAGGCGGCTCGCTCGTGCAGAGCAGCCTCTTCCAGGCGTGGGGGATCGAGAAGCCGCGGCGGGAGGCTGGGGATTCGTCGCTTGTGCAGAGGAGCCTCTTCCAGGCGTGGGGGATCGAGAGGCCACAGAAGGAGGGGCTTGGGGCTGGGGATTCCTCCCCGTCCCCCTCCCTTCCCGGTTCTTGGTTGGGAACGAAGCGGAGGCGAGGAGGCACCGAGGAGGCTGCGGTGGCGGCCAAGAAGCCACTCGCGTGCCCCTTCTACAAGAAGATTCCCGGTAAAGGCCGCTGCGTTTCATGCTTGGATACGAAATTAGTCCCAAAGTAGTTTGCTGTTATAGTTTAGCCATTTTTCACAAAATTGAGAATATATGGTATTCCTGTTGAACTCCTGCCTACTGAGGATTGCATACATTCAATTGCTGTTACAGTTAATTTTTAAATCTGCCATTCTCGCTCATGAATCTGCAACTTTAATGAACCTAGGCACACCATTCACGGTGGATGCATTTCGGTATGGACAAGTTGAGGAGTGCTCGGCCTACTTCCTTAGCCACTTTCATCATGACCATTATGGTGGATTGACCAAGAAATGGTGTCATGGCCCCATCTATTGTTCTGCACTCACGGCACGCTTAGTGAAGATGTGCTTGTCAGTAAATTCCGAGTAAGGCTCCCTTCAATTTCCCTCTTTGAATTGTTTTATGGTGATTTCTCAGGCACCAGTGACATGTATTCAAATCAATGACTGCAGCTATATTTGTCCTTTGGAGCTTGATACTGAGTATGTCATAGAGGGAGTGACAGTTACTTTGTTGGAGGCCAACCATTGCCCTGGTGCAGCTCTAATCCACTTCCGACTAAGTGATGGAAAGACCTATCTCCACACTGGGGATTTTAGAGCATCAAAATCTATGCAATTGCTTCCACTTCTCCAGAGAGGTCGGATAAATTTGGTTTACCTGGACACAACATATTGCAATCCCAAGTACAAGTAGGTATACGTTCCTCAAGTTTTAGGCATTTTTTATTTCATTAGTACTTTGCTGAACATGGTAAACTGTAGGTTTCCACCCCAGGAGGATGTTATTGATTTTGTTGTGAGGACAGCTCGAAGATATCTAATGAAGCAGCCAAAAACCCTTATTGTTGTTGGGGCATATAGCATTGGGAAAGAGAATGTGTATCTAGCAATTTCCCAAGATTTAGAGGTACTTTAAAGTGGAACTTTATTATTAATTTTGGAACATGCAACCCTTCTTATTCTCTGTTTAATATATTCATGAAAGGTCCCTATATACACTGATGCATCAAGAAGGCGGATTCTTCAGTCATATGGCTGGCCAGACTTATCCAAAAGGATATGTTCCTGCAATCAAAGTTCACCTCTTCATGTTCTGCCCCTTGGATCTGTAAATCATGAGGTTTGGAATGAATCTCAGATGAAATCTACAAATTCACCAAGTGGACCTCTCTAACTATAAAGTGGCGTTTGTCAGAACTTGAAGAAGTACTTGGAGACTCTTAATGGAAGATTTCTAGCTGTGCTGGCTTTTCGGCCTACAGGTTCTCGAAGTTTGGCGGATAAATTTTTGTACTTCTGGAGCATGGATTCACATGGTTCTCATCATTATCTCTATTGTTTTGTCAGGCTGGACTTTCTCTGAGGCAACTGGAAAGCATCTTGACCTAATAAAACCAAGCTCTAATGGCAATGTAACAATCTATGGTAGGATTTGTTGGTTATGCTGATAATGGTTTTCCTCTCATTTATTGCTGATGAAAGGTCAATAAGAACCCAAACTATTTAAAAAAGGAATTCATTTAGTATACACAGTCTGGACTTATTCTTGTCAAACGCAGACTGAGTTTCATTGATCTTCGAATTCAAATGGCTGTTTGCAGAAGGTCCAAAATTTACTTTTGCTAAGTGCTATCTGCATAATGGTTATTTTTACCGATATGAAATTTCTGATCTTCCATACCGAATAGAGATTGACAATTGCAGTTGCAGCTTATTAAGTCAAGAGAGTTGCATCCTACATTAGAGGTTCTTTTGATTATTTGAAAATTTTAAGCTCAATTTGTTTTAGAAGTGCATGTGGTTCCAAACTGAGAGTCTTAACTCTTAATGCAAAATAATGGCTAAAATATTGCTTTATTACTGTCCAATATGTATCACATGTTCATGATAAACATTCCCAATACCAAACTACTATGCAGATTTCATTCAATTATCGTTGTTTCAAACTGATTTTCTATGCTTGCAGGTGTACCTTACAGCGAGCATTCAAGTTTCACTGAGCTTAGGGATTTTGTGATGGTAAATCCCTGAACCTAATATTACATTGTTGTCATCTTAGCTGAATTCTAACTATAGGTTAATATTTGCATTGGTAGTTTCTGAGACCTCAAAAGATAATTCCTACTGTTAATGTTGGCAACGCGACAAGCCGAGATAAAATGCAAGCACATTTCGGGAGTGGCTGAAGAGCCCGTGATAAATGAAGTCTGATCAGTTTTGGTTTTCTATATCAGTGTCAGCTTTAGTCTATTCAATGTGGTATACTGTTGTATACCATGCTTACACTCACAGTCCTCATGTTGAATCAGAATACAAGATTTCACTGGCTAGAGCAGTAGGATTTCCTAGATGTGGGAGTTGGCTATGCTGCCTTCAGAATTCTGTAGAAGAAATTGATACATAACCCAGCTTCTGAATTCCTGTTAGATGACAAGGTCTATAGCCTAACATCTGCTGGACTGCTAGTGTCACAACTTCTATTAAGCACAAATTTCAGCTACTGTAGTGATTAAACTATTTGTTCTTACTCATCCCAAATGATTTTCTACAAGGTGATAGAGTCATGAAATGACTAGTGGCAATAGTACATATGTTGGTTAGATTTCTGCTGGTCATAAGAATAAGCTTAATGGTATTACATTACCATAGTTATGAGCAATCATCTAAATATTAACATTGCCTCCTAAGCCTAGAAACTCTTTGGTTAGTCCCACATCTCACCAACCAAACATGCTCAAGTTGGCTTCGGGAAGCCTAGTTAGGTGATAGCCGGGAACCAAACAAGCCCTAGGTGCCCGTAGCAAAACACACCATCGCCACAACGATCGAGGCGCTTTGACCGACAACGGATAGCCTCAAGTGGATGGGCAGAGTGGCGAAGGGCATCGCGGAGCCGGCTTGATGGTGACATATGATAGGGTGATAGGTTAGAGGGGTGACGGGATCTAGACGCTAGTCTGGGAGGCGGTGGAGGCATGGAGGCCGAGGGGTGGCCCAGCCAAAGGCATCCTCCAGTGCTGCTGCTTGTAGCCTGGTCGCAGTCTCTTGGCGCGGGTTAAATGGATCTAGGTGATATAGGAGGGAGCAATGGTATAGAGACTGGGCAGTTCTGCAGCGAGCTCCCTTTGCTGAGAAGCAGGTGGGAGCAGTGAGATACTGAGGTGGGGCCATCCGCCTACCAGGATGCCGACTATGGCTGGGGTGGGTCAGTGCGTTACGTGTCATGCCTAGCCATGACGTGGGGAATGTCCCCGCCAATGACAATGGAGGAGGGAGTCAGAGCGTATGAGAAGGATGGGGTCTAGCTCGGTCACCACCGTAGTGGTGTGTAGATGAGGCACGGTTTAGTAACAAAGACCTAGACACAAGTGGCTAGTGGCGTGATGAGATGAATGAAGGTGATCTTAGTTAGTGGATCCGAGCCATGGTGGTGGGAGGAACAACGAGGACGACACGAAGGGATATGGGATCCATTTGCTACCCAAATATTAGAACTTGAACTCGTGATCTACCGGCTAAATAGGGATCTTTGCCCCTAGCGGAATGTGACAAATCAATAGGATCTACCACCAAAAAGGACATTGCCCCAAAGAGATTGATTTCGCTAGGAGCACATGGTGTGAAATTGATGTCTTGCACCTACTCCCCTCGTTGTATAATATAATGCATTCTAAAGATTTTAGGACAAATTAAGAGAGAACACAAATACACATATCATTACTTCATTTCCTAATCGGATGTTATCGTCAACCCGATTAATGAAGATCGTTTGATAAATGACAAGTGACAATATAATACCTACTAAATTTGTGTTAGTACTAGTTAATGTAAAATTATCTCTTGTTTTCTAAATACTTTATATAATGGTACAAATTTTTAATACTTGAGTGCACTATATTATAACTTAAGCTCATGGTACCATGTATAGAAGGAACATAATTGAGTGAAAATTGAATGAATTATGTTGAGCCTCTCGATATATATGAAGTTTACATGACTAGAGGCCAAGTTGATACACAAGATCATAATCTCGACTTACTCTATCCTAGACGTGATATATTTAAACACCGGCAACATTGGGGCCTACAAAACTAAGAACCTTCCCCTGTAACAAGCTCTATTGCTTGGATGGCCATTAATCAAGAATTGCACTTCACTATCTTAGTCAGGTCAGCATATGAACAAGAATGGATTAGTTAGGCTCACCTACCCAAAGATAATCCCTATATCTCGTATGTGATCCCTACTTTGAGTAGTTGGTCTTTTGGAATGGAGAGCACCTTCTCCCCCCTCCGTCAAGTTCATTCTCAAGAATGTATAGACATAGTCTACCACAATCTTCTTTGTTGCCGATGATTTTGGTCCCGCTATGACATTGGCTTCCCCATAAGGTAAACCACCCCCGCTCCATCTCCTTGTCAATCAATTGCTTTTCCTTTTCGACCCAAAGATCCAAATCGAGCTGATGTTCCCATCATGGCCGACACCTTGGGACCGGTCACCTCATTAGGAGGACTTGTTCGGGTATCTCCAATTTGTAGAGAGTTCGCCTCAAACACAGCCTCTTCCTTGATGAACATTTTTAGCCTCTCGTGAGGAACCCTTTGAACAAGGTCGACTCTTCCAAAGATGTCCTTCAGATCCATACCGCGCCACACACCGGAACATTCGGTGCTCCCTTGGACCAACTTGCCGGAAGAGGAACCGCTCCACAGGAACCACATGTGGGATGGGCAAGTGCTTGATCGACATGAACAGGAAGACCGAAAGTGCACAGAGGGTATCCTCCTCGCACCAGACGTGGAAATACCGGGGAATACCTTGAACTGTGTCCGAGTAAAGGAGGCCCACCCTGGGGATCCGCCTCACTTCATGCTTCTCAAGCAAAGTCTTTGTCACTTCATCGGCCGGCACGATATGGTCCAGCTCATACCAATATTTCATGACTTGCACGTAATGCCATGTTATCATCAAGGCCATGAGGACAAGTGAGAAGCAGAATGGCAGGTATCCACCTTGGACGAACTTCGCCAAGATGGATGAGAGGTAAATCAGCTCTATGGAGCTGAACACCACATAGAAAAGCAAGATGAAGATAAACTTTTTCCTCCATACAAGTAGCATCACAATAGTCGTCAAGTGGGTGGTGATTGAGAACACAGTTACAACACAGATCCCTGCACATCACCAAAATCAAATGACATAAATGTGATTTCTAACTGCTCGGGCGTCAAAAACAAATTTTGGATCTTCGAAGTTGCTTACCATAAGCATTGCCAATTTCGTGGTGGTTCTGAAGGTGATCGTGACTATGATGCTTGCTAATCCCATCAAAAGTTCACTTCAGGAATGTAAACCTGTCCCGCGTAGCTCTTCGAGGTATGAATCACTTGGACACTGGGGGAAACAGCCAAGGGATAAAGCCTTGGAGAGGATGGCTTAATGCACCTGACAGCATAGCTTGGCTTGCAATGATAGCCGAAAGAATGGCAATAACGAAGGTTGGCCAGAACATTAGCTCTGCATTAGAACATAGAGTTTATCTTGCTTGTTGTGCGTTCTCATTTCCAAGCAGCAAAACTTTACGCTAATTCATTGTACCTGGGATTGATCTAAAGAAAGTGTCTGCGACATTCTCTGGGAATTTTCTCAGATAAGCTGTCTGCCCGATGTAACACAGTGCCACTGAGGGCAATAAGACAGTACTAAAGCTGATCTGTAGGTGAAGACATAGCAAACATTGTAAGCTATTTCTGTTCTGCAAACTTGGAAATTGCTTCCTGTAAAATTGGATGTAGAGTTGGGAGAATCAACATGGTGAAGCAAAGAGCATGGGTGTGAATGTCCTCGTTACCTGAATGGCCTTGATACTGAAATGGCTTAGGTCTGCATACATTCCTTCTGTGCCTATTGCATATGACAGCCAATTGTGATTGTAGGCTACAGATTACCATTGCAATTGCACGTTTTTGATGAAAAGTTTACCTGTGACACACAAGATAACACCACCCAGTGAAACCCATCCTTCCTTCCCGTTTCTTCTGAAGTAATCTACTATGTACATTGGATTGAAGGCTCGAAGAACACCAATCTCATGCACAATGAGGTTATACATTCCAATGCCAGCAATAAGAAAAAACCACACTGTGATGATCGGAGCAAAAGAATACCCAACCTTGTCTGTACCATAGCGCTGGACTGAGAAGAGGGCAAACAAAATTGGCACTGAAATCCAGACTACCTGCGCTGCACGAAAAATGATAGCTAACAATTTACATGTTGAACAAAGCATAGCAACTGATCAATGTTTGTAGGAGCTCCTTTTTCACATACTTTCAGTTAAGCTTGGCACCTTCTCTCTGATCCCACTCACTGCAGAGAGCACTAGAAGAACAAGAAACACATTAGGATTTTGCATACTGAATATGAATGTCCTCATGACTTATTCATATATTGTTTCTATTACCAGAAATTGCTGGTGTCAAGGTTCCATCCCCCATCACCATTGATGTGCCAAGGATTGTAATGGTAAAGAGGCCAATCTTTGCTGCCCTGCTCGACTCGAGCTTCTGCTTCAGCCATTGTGCCCTCCTCAGTTGCGAACTGGGCACTTCAATGCCATAATTTGACACCATAGCATCCTCAGCCTGCTGGTTTGGTATCAGCCTGACCTTGGCATGCCGCGATATGAGTGAGTAGAGAGCAAATGTGCCACCTAGAGCAGCAGTATGTTGATGTTAAATGCGAAGTAATAAACAGCAGACATATGGTGACTATATCAGGTTGACAGGTTGAAATTTCCTGATTTATCAGCTTACCATCTCCATTGTCATCTGCATAAAGCACAATGAAGACGTACTTGACCATTGGTATCAGGATGAGGGTGTAGAGGATGAGGGAGAGGACGCCAAGGAGGTCATCATGGTTCTTGATGCCATCAGGGAAGGTGCTGGATATCGTATAGAGTGGTGATGTCCCAACGTCCCCATAGATGATACCAATGCTCTGAAATGCAAGATGCAGCAACCGCGACCAGCCTCCCTGTGTTATCATAGGGTTTATTGTAGTAAATTATTCTGTCAGTGACAGTGCATCTTTGCAACATGGTAACCAAGTTTCCTGGGAAGCAGACCTCAGAGCCATGATGCTTGAGGCTGAGACCTTTTTCTGCATCACCATAAAGCGAGTCCTGTCGCTTGAGCTGTTTGGTCGTCTCTATTCCTGATGGGTTCTCAACTTCTTGAGACATTTTTGCTGTCTCGATACATATGACACCTCCGGGTAATTAGGATGCTATTGGAATGCATGAACATATCTGCTTACATGATTTCAATTGCAATGCTTCAACAGGTGATGAATACAGTAAACCTAAGATCATTTTTAGGTAATTACAAAGAACTACACGCATTACAATGTAACACACACAAAAGGACTTCTCAGAAGTCAGAACACGGACTCTGCCTCTACATTTCTTAAGCACCTCGTTAGTTTGTTACATCATACATTATCTGACATCCCATGCTACACTACTCAATCTAAATCTACCATCCAATGCTCCTCCCCCAGTTTATTTCTTCAGGTGAAAATCCAGTCACAGATTCTCAGACAAGTGATGGTGGCATCGAAGACGTCATGTCCCTCTTGAAGCTGTTGCATTTTTTTAGAAAGGACGACAAGTTGCATAGTATTGTTTCTGCTGCTTAGGTGGTCGACAGCTTTGTTCCAGTCTTGGAGTTCAACGGTGATGTTGATTGTTCCAGACCTAGTTAAGCCAGTCATGTGGTCATGTGGTGGTGGTCTTGGATGCAGGATGGTGACAAAAGATTCAATGTATTCGCTGTTCCTTTGTAGTTTTACTCCATGTTGGGATGCACGGCTGACATATATATGATGAGAGTGGCTGAGGTGGAGTCGGGGTTGCTGCACTGATGGAGCGATGGAGCTTATTGGCAATAACAATGTCGCAAAGTGGGTCTCTCATGATATGTCAATGGTGGTCTTGGGTTTTGATTAGTGGTATTGGTTGTGGTCGGCACAGGAAGTCGAACCTGCTGGGTCAATGGTGCAAGGACCTTGGCAACGATGATCAGAGGTGGACTCTGTCATTTGTTGCTTGCTCTGCTTGAGCTGTTCGGTTTCGTCTAACAACAGCGTTATATACTGTTGTTGTTCAATTGTTTTCCCTGGTTTCCCCGGGTTAACGTGTAGCTGTAAGGTTCCAGGTCTGTTTTCCCTTATTAAAAGGGCTTCACTCTTCTATTATAAACTTTAGGAACTCCATAATTCAAAGGTCCTTCGCAAAAAAATACAAAATGTTTCAAAGAAATGACTAAACACATTCTTATGAGTATCGAAGTTCTACATATATTTTTTTTCACAAAAAATAAGAAAGTTCTATATATATTGTGTCCTTGAAATCACTAAAACTGAAGACCATTGACAGCAACCAGCCAATTTTTTCATCGTTACCCAAAATCAAGGCGATAAAGTAACTAGCCTAAACATCTGAAATCCTCAACAGGCCAGCAACTGAATTGACCCTAAAGAAAGAGAGGATAAGAGGATCACAAACCCTGGTTCAGAAATCGGGAGTCGTTGTCAAAGGTTCAGGAACCGAACCACCACCAGCAGCGAATGCCGAGGGAGGCAACAGCAGGTCAGCGCCGAAACAATGGCGCCCATGGCGGTGAGAGGGGAAGTAGTCCGCGGCGTCTGGACGGTAGGGGCCGACGGGGACCGAGAGAGAGTGGAAGCAAGAGGCAAACATGGGCGTTCCGTACTGGATGTCCGGTGGCCGCGCCGCGACGCTCGGAGCTGGGGTCGGAGGCTTGGCCGTGCGCCCGCGAACCGTGGGAGACAGCCAGGGGTGGTGCCTATTATTGGCTATTGCCTCGCTCGGTGGCCGGAACAGTGGAGCGGAGTTTTTTTATTTTTTTATTTTTATAGCATAGTGGAGCGAAAACGACTAGGACTAGCCTCTTCTCGAAGGGACACGTGTGGGGCGAATGAAACTAATAAAACAGGTTTTTATTTATTTATAGGGATATATTACTAGCGAAAACGCATATATTAATGAATGTGTATTGTCGTCTGAATTTTTTTAAGGCTAACAATGCTTGCACCCGCCAAAAAAAAAAAAGAGCTTACAACAAATTCAAATCGCAATGCGTGCGGGGTGAATGAAATTAATAAAACAGATTTTAATCGCAATGCCTTGGCAATTATGCTACGCACTATACAACGCAACAAGTATTGCGGAGTTTGAAATTTTGTCTGATCCTAAAATATATGGGACTCGAGAAGCAAAAAGATAGCAGGTAGGTAAATTAATGCATATAGAAACTATCATCAATACACCATTGACACTACACTTATATACATCGACGCACTATGTGACATGATGAGTAAACAACCATGGTGCCGCGAACTGCATCAATCCACAAGTTGGCGAAGGAAACTTTTCTGACCTTAAAAACGCTGTGACACATTCCTTGTTTTTACAGCAAACAAGAGAGTTCATGATTGGTACTATTTAATCGGATTATCCGAACCCTGAAAAAGAAAATAATTCTTGCCTTTATCCTGTTAACACTAGATCAGATGGGATACTACTAGGGGTTATCAAGTTCTACGTTATTCTTGTTTTCTCTTTCCGTAGAACAAGCAAAGACGGTGATAGAAAATTATTTGAAGCCTCGATGAGGTGGTTCAGAACAATGTTGTCATCATAAGTACACATTACATTACCCGATTATGAGCCTACTTTCATATCATACTTCACGGTTGCAGTCATGTATTCTTTTGCCTCATAATACCCTCTCTCTGTTAAAAAAAAAAAAATGATGTTTTTATTTGGGTAAATTATAAAATAAATAAATTATTATTAAAGTATCTCTAATAATAAAATAAGCCATAATAAAATATGTAATATTTGTGTAAAAATTTTGAATAAGACCAACGATCAAACATGATGTTTGGAAGTCAAAATGTCACTTATCTTGGGAGGGAGGATTAGTTGGTTTTAAATTTTTTGTCCTAAACCAATCTTCTCTAAATTTAACTAAAGATAATATATCTTAATACTAACTCTCGACAAAACTAAGATAACTTATGGAACAAAATTTGTGAAATTACAAGTGGCTAGCTATAAAAAAAAGGTGAGAGCATATTTGTTTAAATTCCTCTAATCGTTTTTAAAATCTAGCCAGTAGTGTTTTGCATTAGAATTCTAAACTATTTCCAAATTATGCCAATAACTTTTATATATTGTCTCTCTTGCAATATTAGCCGATTAATATGCACACATATATTTTTTTACAACAAAAACTGTCGAGGAGATCCCATGGTGGCGGCCAATTTTCATTAATCTAAAAAGGGAAGTGGTTTTTACGCACACATATATTAATGTACTCCCTCCGTCCAAAAAAAGAGTGTCATATTAAATTTTTCATACATCATGTTTGACCAGCCGCCTTATTTAAAAAAGTTTCATAAATATTTTTAATTTTGTTATGAGTTATTTATCATTAAAGATGCTTTAATGCTGATTTATCTATTTTATGATTTACATAAAATTGTTGAATAAGATGAAGCGGTCAAACACGATGTCAAAGTAAAAAAAACGACACTGTTCGTTGGCGGATGAGATAATTTTAAATTAATTAACCGTCTTATTTTCTCCATGGAACGAATTGTCCTGTCATAATGTACGGACATATCGCAAGTCCAGTAGGTGTATATTTTAGTCATCTTCACTTATTCTTTGTTTCAGCACACAAAAAGAATAGTTCCTGATTGGCGCTACTTAATTGGAACCACGCAAAAAGAAAATAATAATTCTTGTATTTATCGTGTTATAATTGTAGGTCTACTGAGTAGAATAATAGGGACTGAAGTTGTTCAAAGGATAAAAGTACACGTTACATTACCAGATGTCATCGGAGTTTGCAATCATGCATTCTCTCCACTTAAAATATACTAGATTTTCATATATTTTTTTGAATCAATTTTCATATTTTTCCCAAGACAAACTTTTCTGCATTTATTTAATAATTGAATACATTTTTCTTTGACTTAGGGAATTATAATGCCCATCATCAGCGAGACACTTGTGTGGCTTTCTTAGGTGAAAACTAAATAAAAGTTAAAAAGACATTTGACTAAGGGAAAACTAAGATGGTAGATGATATATGTCGATGAATAGCAGCTCTTAAACGCTCTAGTGTTCTGGAACGCAACTGGGCACGACCCAGGATCCTTCTTTTCAGAAAGCACTGGGTACGAGACAGAGACACTGACTTCAACAGGCCCCAAGCACCGATCAGATTTACACATTTCTTTCCCTTCTAATCGTCTCCTGGCGCATTAGTTTCTTGGCATCAGTGTCCGGGGCAAGCGATTCTTTACATCCACCGTAAAGCGTTTCTCCCCCTGGTTGGGCTTGCATGAAACCTGTTCGACAATATGCCCGAGAGGGAGGAGAGGCGCATCAATGATTCAATGGGGAGTTGGGGACGCATGCCTCGCGTTGTGGCTGCTCGTGAATGCTGCGCCCGCCATTGTACAGTATGTTTCCCCTGCCACAATTCTTAATCGATTTGCTTTATTGTGTGATTGTTAGTTTGTTCTTCTCGCCTGTCTTTGACATTTGGCTGTATCTGCACGGTCACATCTTTGTGCATGGTCGGCGGGTGGTTTAGGACAACTAGAGCAAAGAAAAGTAGATGTGCCTTAGAGTTTTTGAGTAAAAGTGCTTAGGCCGTGGGAGTAAGTTTTTTTGTTATAGACACAGGAGGAATATTGCTTCTTAAGGTGCATTTTTAAATGCTTATTTAACACTTTAGTACACCACTTAAAGTGTATAGAACGATTGGCATACATTGTCAAAGCATGAGTAAATGATCGATGAAAACACACAACTATGTTTGGTAGGTATAGGCAGGTGTACCGTACGAAGCAACAAAGCCTATGATTACATTGATGTGAAGAATAACAAACAGGCCTACCCTAGGGTGTAGGTGTATTGCTGGACACATGATAAAGGTCTTCATGTAACATGCTAACACATTGTTGGACACATGATAAAGGCCTACCCTAGGGTGTAGGTGCATCAGAAGCTTATCAACGCACACATAAATCATGTTGCCAAGGACACTCCATGCCAAGGAAGTGCGATATGTGCTTAAGAAAGAAAACCAAACACAAACCTGTAATGGCCCACGCCAAACTAAAAAAGAGAAACCAATGCTTTAGTCATTGCTGTTCATGATGCTTAAATTTCATATACCATTCCCACTTTGAGCACTCGCTGCCTTGGGATCAAAAAGCCTTCTCCCCTTGCCTGAAGTTCTCGCCTCGGGGAATGAGTACATGTAGTTCACAACAATCTTCTTGAAAAAGGAAGAATTTGATCTTGCCCTAATTTCAGTTTCTCCAAGAATATAGACCACTCCTTTCTGCAGCTCCCTCGAATATATTGTTTTTTTCTTACGCAATTGCGCGGGATTGGTCTTCGCTGATCCTTCCGGATGAGTGTCTTTGAGTAGCTGCTTATGCGAGGTTGAGTGAGATCTGTAGTTTCACTTGGCCTCAATGCCTCTTCAATGTACACTGTGGAGCTACTGGCTTTACGTGCTCTTGTGTTACTCTCTATGATTGAGGTTGTTTCAGCCTCAGTTTCTTGAATTTGCATGTTTGTCATAAAATGCCCTTCTTCAATATATGATTGGAGACCTTCAACCAGGGAAGCAGCAAATTCTTTAGCCCCTTCTATTGTATCAATGTACCCGTATCGTGCCACACACCGGAACATCTTGGAGGTTCTTGATTCAACTTTCCTGAAGCAGAATCGTTCTGAAACCTCAACATGAGGGATCGGCAGGTGTTTAATGGAAACAAACACTAGGATTGAATGAACAAAGGGTATTTTCTCAATAAGGTGGGGGAAAATTGGTGGGACACCCTGCACTAATTCTGTATAGAGGAAGCCTACCCCAGGAGTTCTTTTTACGTCATGTGCTTGAATGAGTTCTCGCATATCTTCATTTGTAACTATGTGCTCAAGCTCGTACCAGTATTTCTTTACATGGACATAATGCCAAACACTCATGATCATCACTTAGTACTGTTGCGGTCACAATAGGTAGGTAACCCCCGTTTAAACTTGTATAGAATCAAGAAAGATAGACAAGCTCTATGGAACCAAATACGAAAGTGTAAGGGTATAATCACCAAATGCTCACCCTCCATATGAGAAGCATCACAACTACAAGCAGAATAGTTGTAATAACCATCACGAAGTAACACATATTCCCCGCACGGAATTAACTCAATGTCATGTTTCACAAATAAGAAAATTTGGGATACAACAATATAGTTATTTTAATTTTTAAAATCTGAACTATGAACCCATTGTGGCATTTGCTGTTAACACCAAACTGATAATTCATTATCTTGGTTGGGGCTGGGACTCGGGCCACATATGTCAAATGGAGTTATGATTAAGTCTTAATTTTGTATTTACGTGTGTAGCAAAATAGAAGACAGCACAACACCTCACACTCATGGGGGTGTGAGTTTTGCGTTTTTGTGTGTGTGTGTGTGTGTGTGTGTGTGTGCGTGTGGGGTGGGGTGGGGTGGGGGTATTTCTAGTTCTGACGTAAATTGGCACTTACAAGTAATTTGTGAAATTTACTCAATACATGTTCAGTCTTTTTTTGTATAAATAGTCCTGGTTTTATTGCAATGCTGAAATATGCAACCTGTGATACTAGAGCATGTGAGCAATACCAGTTTAATTGACTCTAGTTGTTCACGTTTGTCTTACCATATGCATTTCCAATATTAGTCGTTGTCTTGAAGCCAAGTGTTACTATCACACAAAGCAACCCAAGAACAAAGTTTACTTCCGGAATGTACACCTGCCCCTCATAAAGTTTTGAGGTGTGGAGTACTTTGACCCTTGGAAAGCAGCCCAATGTTTGTGACTGTGAAATGATTGCGAATGAACCAGATATCATAGCTTGGCTTTGCAATTATTGCAGCAGAGACAGCAATTATGAAGGTTGGCCGAGAACATTGGTCCCGCAAGCAAGATGCAACGTGTTTGATTCAAGCAAAAATCGAATTGAAACGCAATATCATCTTGAATAATTTACCCGGAATTGATTTATAGAAAGTGTCAAGAACATATTCTGGGTGTTTACTGAAGGAATGCCGCTTGACCAATATAAGCTAATGACACTGACGGGAACAAAATAAAGCTGAAACTGAGCTGAAATGCAAAACAACATGATTTAGGTCATCTTATGATAGTCACAACATAATAAGATGTAAAAGATTAACATTAATTCCTGCACTTATTGTTAGTTTCTCCTTTTAAGGATAACCAAGATGCAAATGAAATCTTAACCCTGACAACCGTTTTTTGGTATTTGTCTCGGAAAGAACATGCACATACCTGAATGGACCTTATGTTGAAATGTCCTAGATCAGCAAACATTGCTTCGTGCCTGTTTTTGTGACATTGACGGTCAGGGTTTTAGGGAATTAGTTTTGTGATATGCTTATTTATATTGAAACTCACTGTAAAGCATAAAAGGATGCCACCAAGGGAGATCCATGCATCCTTTCCATTCGTTTTGAAGTAGTCTACGATGTATTTTGGATAGAAAGCTCTTAGAATACCGATATCATGTTATTTGATTAAGTTGTAAATTCCAATGCCACCAATGAACAGGAACCATAGCAGAATAATGGGTGCAAATGAGTAGCCAACTTTTGTGCGTGCCAAAACGCTGAACAGCAAACAACATCACCAGAATGGCAACGGAGATCCATACCATTTGATCTGCCCAATAAGAATAGAAAAATGAAACCCAACATAAAAGTCCCTTAATACAAAAGGTATAGTAGGAAACCAGTTTTTGTTTTTTCCTTTTAGTAAATATATTATGATATCCAAATACAAAGTTGCTACACTTCTTTCTTTTTTATGTGTGTCATGGCAGCGGAGCAAGCAGTGATGGCAACCCAGCGGAGTGGCCATGCACTCTGCTCGTGTCGGAGAGCAGCAACAGAGTGAGCTAGAATGGCAACATGGAACTTTAGACCATGAGACCCAAACAGGTCCTTATTTTGCATTTTTATCCCCATTGTGTTTTCTATCAGTGAGAAGACGTGTGTCATGGGAAAAATGCTGGTCATGCACTTTCTAACTTATTACTGCACACACTGTTTAAATAATTTTGATTAGCTAGCGGCCGTCACACCCTGTGGCTAGTGATCAGATCGCTCCCATCCAAGGTGGACACATGACCTTATGCACAATGAAACCCTTCTCATGGAACAAATGATTTTACAAGTTTGTGTGCACATTACAAGATATTTTAACAAATTAAATATTTGAGTAAAGCATTCCTGTGAAGTTAGTATGTGCAAGGATTCTTTCAACTTTTCTGAAGCTGCCCTTCGTATTTTCATTTTTTTGTGCTTTTGTTCTACAATCAAGTCAAATAGCTCTTACCCGTATTCAGCTGAGGTGCTTTCTCTTGGAGACCACTCACCGCAGAGAGCACTGAAACAAATCCACAAAACATAGATCACGTCATTTTGGCATATCTTATTTTGCAAGGTATGTCTTACTAGCACAGATAGATCATAGGCAGCATGTCAATGTGCAAGTCTTCGTTAACAAGAAAAAATGTTGCCAACTTTACAACTATGCTTTATAAATGTGTCACTCAAGGAGTAAAGGATATTTAGCATGCCTTCATCATCATGTATAATTATTACATGTATTTTACTGCTAATACTTCATTACTTGTATGAACTCACAGATACAACTGAAACCATGAGAATAACCAGTACAAGGCATCAATTGAATTTCCAGTTATAGTTACCGGATATTGCTGGGGTCAAAACACCATCGCTGATAACCATTGACGTGCCCAGTATGGTAAGGAGGAAAACTGCAACCTTAGCCACCTTGCTACTTTCCAGCATCTTTTTTTGTCCACTGAGCCCTCTTCATAGGGGCTGAAACTGTTTCTAGGCCATAGTTTGAGACCATTGCATCATCTGCTTGCTGATTCGGAATCAAGCTCACTTTTGCATACCGCGATATCAATGAGTAAAGTGCAAACGTGCCACCTACAAGATTATGTTCTTGTAAGGCAGGTATAGCAAGAACTGTATGTGATATAATTAATCTATTTCCCACAAGGCATTATTTATTATAACTATTTCATATAGCGAATCCCAGTTTTTTATGTATACCATTGCTGTTCCTTGATCTAGCAAAAAAGTGCTTAGAATAACTAGTACTCATATATACAAAGTACAACTCATTTTTCCCCTGTCTGGAAACATCTTTGGATGAAATCTAATGCTTCTTGACATATAATTGACTCCCATCTCATCATATTGTGAATGTAAAGAAATTAAACAAGCTGGAGGTTATTGAGAGTAATTTCAGTGACCTGCAATCTAGAGTATTCTTAGATAAGGAAAACTCACCATCCCCGTTGTCATTTGCATACAGCACAATGAAGACATACTTGATCATAGGTAGAAGAATTATGCTGTAAAGAATAAGTGACAAGACCCCATAGAGGTCATCAACATTGCTGATACCACTTGTAAAGGTGCTCGCATACACATACAGCGGTGATGTGCCTATGTCACCATATATCACTCCAATGCACTGGAATGCCAAATGCAACGTTCGAGCCCAATTATCCTGTCTCACGTAGTGAATATATGTAGTGAGTGTGAAATCCACGGCATAGTCCAAATATATTGAATTTTGTAAATCATAAATATTATGACTTGAATTTTTTTCAAGAAACTCATTGTGAGTTCACACTGATGGTTGTTTCACAGTGCTCAAGAACCCATTTATAATCTATAATGTCAGAAAAGCTTTTATCTCTTCTTTGAACAAGGGGCACAAAATGTGGGGCTCTTGAGCAGCTGCAACTAGCGACTTTTAACAGAGAAACCAAATCAAAAGGGGTGGACGCACAAATATCTATTTCATTTCATTGAACTGAAATGATCTAACTTGAAATTTTAGTTTGTTTTATATGTCATCTATGTATACGTGCAAAGGAGAGAGAGGAGGGGGCAAACTATGAATAGCTTCTTCTTCTTCCCTAAATCTTTTGCTAATCCAAAAAAAAAAAAAAGTTCATCATGGTACACAAGCGATATGTGTGAAATACTACAGAACAAATTATGGGATAAGAAGCAGACCTCGGAGATATGGTATCCTGTGCCTGACACTTTTTCTGCATCCCCATACAGAGAATCATGACGCTGAAATTTTCCACCAACCTTTTTGGCTTCTCCAGGACTCTGTTTATCAGTTTGAAGAGCCATTTAGAAAGCTCGATACTTCTAAGCTTCCAGGAATCGTTTATCTTATGCTTCTTATATAGACATGGAAGGGAATCTTGTATGTGCGCGTTTAGGTGCTGGTCCAATACAGGCGGTGTTACATGGAAGATAAACAACAGAATTATATGATTTGACAGAGCCTCAAGTCCATAAAAAACTCGACCTGTGGGAGGTAAGGCAGCCCCCAACAGTTTTGCTAAGAAGCACAACTAAGGCCAAACCTTAGACCGGGCGTGAGATAGATGAGAGGATGTTTAACCTTAGTCTGAAATTTGCGCCTATGAGAAGTCGACCACTTTAGCCACCTCACCGACTCAGCTATCCTTTGGCCATAGGCAAGTCCATATAAATGAGAGGGGACGGCATCACCCAGGAAGTTGTTTTGTAAATGAGTGTTTGGTAAGAAAAACAACTCATGAATCTGTTCTGAGCTGTCAAACAGGCCCATTGAATTGCAAGCTGTAGTATTGTCAACGAAATCATTCAGTTTTTATGCAGTAATCATACTGATTGGGGTGTTAACCCAACAACAAAGTGTTTTCTTCTTACCGCAACCTGTGCTATGGCCAATGATTTCAACGAAACTGTTTATCTATGTCAGTTGCCAATGAGGTACTTGATGTTGGCAAGTTGAAATAACTTACCTCTGTAAGGGACTAGCAAATCAGAATAGGAATAGTACTTGACAATGTGCTGAGACTAATTGTTTACCTCCAATAATTGCTGTTACGTGGTTGACCCTGTTCAGATTTTATACATTACACTTTTCGTACTGATTCGTTATACTTTAACTGAAAAGTCAGCTATCAGCACATTCATTGAACTGACTCCATATCATGGCAGGCTCCGACGACTAGGAATCCAGTACCTTCATAGGATGAATAGAAATAAAAAAAAGAAGGGGGCACACTGTTCTGAGAACCTTCACATGCCTTCGTATGGGGGCCTACATAGGATGAATAGACTCTATTTTAGTACTACAAAGCAAGATAACAACTCTGCTGTACGACTTGACCAAGCCTTATACGGGCGTGATGAACGGAGGTAGTAGCTGTACGTTGCTGAAGAAGACAAAAAAAAATTTAGCCCACTAGACCAAGCAACAATTGCTGATTTGCCCCATTGCCATTAATTTTCTATCTACTAGAACATGAGGGACTAAGTCTACTACTTACTTAGAATAGATGTAAGAAGCAATAATGAAGTATTTTAGTCAGGAATATACTATCATCTCCCAAAGGATCTTTCTTGTCTGGAACAAGCTGGCCGTAATGTCAAGATTAGATTAAACTATATATGTTGTCATCATCCAGAGGCCCTCTTGAGCTTAGGTCTAACTAGTCGGCCAACATCTTACTCCACGATTGCTCAAATTTGTGGTGCGTAAAGCCTACTGTTTAGCTTTGGGTTTAACTTTAACAAACATGTAAATAATATAATTGTATCAAGTATCCTCCTAACTTACACACATCCCTTTCCAATCCACATACCTTCTCATCCACTCTCCTCGTAACCACTCTCTCTAGTCATTGAGTTAATCTCCTTCCCGTCTTGCCTCAATGGACTCAATGCACTCAATGCAAGCCAAACCTTAACCATCCAAGAGAAGAAAAGCACACAACTCTCACTAGTCACGGAGAAGGCAAAACTTAGGAACACGGCTATATGTACTAGTTTAACTCTAGGGATTATGTACAACTATACACCCACAAGGACGCCATCATTAGCGGTGCGGCCAGCCTAATATGATACCAAGTTGTCCCTAGAATCTAAATCATCCAAAAGTACATCCAACACACTAGGGTATCCGGGCCTCACTAGAGAGCTAAGAGTCACACAGTAGTACAAGAACTTTAATTGTCCCTATGACCCTGGTAGTATGCACGTGATAGGTCCTATGAACTGGTAACCTAACTAGGACCTTACAGGACCAAATAAGACATTTCCTCCACTTAAGGAAGCTCAATTTCACATGCCGAGACACCACCCTGCTGGGAACATGCCCTTGAAGAGGTAGGTTCCCATGGAACTCCTCCAATACTTGTAACTGCCGCATGTACTCTCAAAAGGCACTTAGATCACTTCTTCCTAACATTGATTTTGTCCAAAAACTCAGTTATAGTAATAGTATCCTGCTTGGGTAGTTACACCCAGGGGCACTCCTTGTCGCCATCCCTAACACGCCCTCCCTCTCATAGACACCTCCGAAGATGAATTTCTTCCATAGGTATCATTTTGAGAAGGATGTTTTCCCCTCCCCTCATGTTTTGGTGTGTTACTCCCTTAGAGCATCTATAGCAACATTACCTAAAACACACCCCCTACTCCACAATCTAGGGTGCTACCTATTTCTATACTACTCATATTTTGTGGTTTACTAGCTCCAGCAACACTACCTAAAATAGAACCCCCCCCAAATCGGTCATAGTAGAGAATGACATATGGGACCCAGTTGTCTTCCTCTATCATAACTTCTTCCCCTGCATGATAGAGGCCACCCGCGTTGGGAACCATGGTCATCAAGGAGGAGCCACCGTGGGAGCCATGGCCGTCGGGAGAAGCCACCCACGTTGGGGACGCGCCAACGCCGCCCGGGGGGCCGTCGTGGACCCACCCGCTGCGCGTCTGGAGGGTCCGCCCGAGGAGCGTGGGGGCGGGCTTGGGGAGGGTGTGCCGCCGCTGCACCGGTATTTTGTGGGGAAGGCCGTCGGGGAGGGGCGACCTGTCGAGGAAGGCGCCGGGGTGGCCGGGGATGTTGGGTGGCGATATCACGAGGCGACGCTGTGTTGGATTGAGTCGAACAGGGAGAGAGAAAACATAGGGGTTGCAGTAACTACCCAACAGGAATATAGGGTGGGAGGCAAAAAGTAGGAGGCCAACAAACTTAGGGCGTGTAGTAGGGGGGTCTGTTGGAGTTGGTTTTTTGACCCCTGCTACCCAAATCTGGAGTAGGGGGTGTTGCTAGAGACGCTCTTACCCATGGTGTTTATGAATTATTCTTAAAAGATGGAACACGCCAACATATGGTGCCTTTGTGTGGGCATCGTCAACACTAGTCAACAGATTTAGATTTGTTAGCCTCAACAAAAAGCGGTAGGCCATGCATGTAGGTAAAGAGAGCTTGAGGCAAACAACTTCACAGCGCATGCTATTTTACTTTAGACCCCACATGCATATGCAGCTTGCAACTTTTCTCTCTTCATTTTAATTAATGCTTTGCTCTCCTTAGCCTAGACCATAGAGGGCAAACACTCGCTTTGCCGGTTGCTTTAGCATTTTGTCAAATGAAGTTGTAGGCCGCAAGACAACGAGATGGACGGTCCGAATGGCCTGAAGTTGGATCATTCACCGAGGGAAATGCAGGCAAATCTATATCATTTCACAAACAGTCTGTACTAGTACAACGGTCTGCATGCGGGTTGTAGCACGAGAAGAATTGTCGTCATCATAAGAGCAAGTATTATAAGAGGCTGCTATTAGAAGGCTAAATGTTGAGGTGGAGAAGAGGAGAGGAGAGAAACACAGGAACCAAGAAACTATACGAGACATACAAGTTGACCAAGTATTAAATAGTGAAGACTTAATCACTGTATAAATGGTCTGCGATTTTTTTTAAAAAAGATAAGCTCAGAGATACTAGGCTACAAGAATCTTTAGAGCCAGCAACCGGCTGTTTTATAATAATATACTCGCTCATGATTGACCAATCGATCGCGCAGACTATCCTTAGAGCACTCACAATGCAGACTCTATTATAAAGTCTAAGATCATTTATTAACTCGGTACTCGTGGACTTGGAGTGTAAATAAGACTTGGAGTCTTGTTTTTTCTCCATAAATATGTTGTCACATCATCAAAATGCAATAAATACGATGGTAATAAATAAGTTTAGACTTTATGCTAGAGTCTGCACTGTGAGTGCCTTAACCTCGGAACCAAACGCATCCTAAGGGCATGTTCAACCCCTACAGACGGAGGTCGTCTCTAAGAGTGTCGAATTTGACAAATAGACAGCTAAAAAAATACTGGTCATACAACCCACATATAAGAGTCGATGCAAGCTAATTAATAGCTTGCATGTAGCCACAAGATTGATTATGAATACCACTTTGTATACCCTTGTGTTGCTGTGTGATAGGAAATTGTCATGCGCAGTACTCATCAGAGTAGTTCTTGTCATCAATTCAGCTTCAGCTTACAGTCCTCAAGCGGCTGAATTCACGAAAAAAGACCTTCAATTTGCATGTAGCTGAACAAGAACTCAAGTATGTTGGATCTGAAGAATTCTTGAAAGATTTACACGTACCAATGACTTTTGCAACACATTTTTTTTTTCATTCTATATAAAGCACACATTTGATTCTGACAGTATATCAGCGTTAGAATACAATGGACAAAGGTATGTAAAAAAAGTAGGATTCTGCCAATTACACAAGGTAATAATCTATGATTCAAGAGAAAGAAATCACGGATGGGGAGGAGAGATAGAGAGGAATCGAAGTGTCGGGCAGCCATGACCTAGCTACTCTGCACCTGCATCATGACCGCCGTGGCCACGAGCCTGGAGCTCCACCCGAACAAGAAGCTCGCGGCGGCGGAGTAGCGAGGCCGCGGCCTTTCCCGTCCGGGGGGGCAGGGCTCCGACCGGGCGGCGCCATGACTACCTCGTCCTCCCCGCAGCTTGCCGCCCCGAGAGCTCGTCGTCCCTCCACGCGCACGGGGATCTTCCTTGCCGCTGCCGCACCCATGGGATTTGACGCTGCCCGAGCCATGGGGGCTCGCCGCCGCCGCCAGCGCCCTTGGGATTTGAGGCTGCCGCCGAGCCATGGGGCTCCGCTGCAGCCGCGCCATGGGACTCCACCGCGTCGAGAAAGCAGGAAGATTCGCAGGAAGATTTTGGCGTCGAGCTTGGGATCTCCAGCGCGTGCCGGCCCGGATCCGGAGGGCATGGATTTGGAGGCGAAGAACATACAACACGTTGTCATCGGCGTTGTTTGCACGGGAGAACGGGCCATCCTCGTCGCCTCGCCAAACGGCGACATCGGCCGTCCCCGCTCGCGCGAGGGGTTTAAAAAGGGCGACATACAAACGGTTTATACCGCCGCGCTGTACATGCCCCTAAGACACTCCAGCGTTCTGGAACGCAACTGGGCACTAGAAAGATCCTTCTTTTCACGCTGAGAGAAAGCACCGGGTACGAGACAGAGACACTGACTTCAGTGACTTCAGTGTTCAGAGGCCCCAAACATCGATCAGGTTTACACATTTCAAGCGTTCCTCCCATGGTTGGTTGTGCTCGAAATTGTTCGACGATATGTCCAAGAGGGACGAGAGACGCATCAACGCCGTAGTTAAAGTGCATAGAACGATTGGCATACATTGTATAATAAACATGAGTAAATGATGGATGAAAGCACACAAGTATATTGCATCCAATGTGTTCAGTACATATAGGCAGGTGTACCATACGAAGCAACAATGCCTACCCTAGGGTGTAGGATTATTTCCGGACACACAATATAGGTTAACATAAATTTTTTTATAGCATCACAAGCTTATCAACACACACATAAATCATGTTGCGGGGACACCGCCGCCAGGGGAAGTGCAATATGTGCTTAGGAAAGAAAACCAAAGACAAACCCGTAATGGTGAAACCAATGCAGCTCCCTGCGATAGTCTTTTCATGACGCTTAAATTTCATATACCATTCCCACTTTCAGCACCTGCTGCCTTGGGATTGTAAAAGCCTTCTCCCCTTGCCCGAAGTTCTTCCTCGGGAATGAGTATATGTAATTGACTACAATCTTCTTGAAAAAGGAAGAATTTGATCCCGCCTCGATTTCGGTTTCTCCAAGAATATAGACCACACCTTTTCGCAGCTCCCTCCGAATAAGTTGTTTTTCTTCCGCAATTGTGCGGGATTGGTCTTCGCTAATCCTTCCGGATGAGTGCACCGAGTAGCCGCTTATGGGAGGTTGGTTGAGATCCGTAGTTTCACTTTTGCGTAAGTGCCTCTTCAATGAACACCGTGGAGCCACCGGCTTTAGGTGTTCTTACGCTACTATCTATGATGGAGGTTGCTTCACCCTCGGTTTCCTGAATTTCCATGCTAGTGATAAAATGTCCTTCTTCAATATATGATTGGAGTCCTTCGGCAAGGGAAGCAAAACAAATTCCTTAGCCCCTTCTATGGTATCATCGTACCCATATCGTGCCACACACCGAAACATCCGGGAGGTTCTTGACTCAACTTTCTTAAAGCGGAATCGTTTTGAAACCTCAACATGAGGGATGGGCAGGTGTTTAATGGAAACAAACACTAGGATTGAATGAACAAAGGGTATTTTCTCAATGAGGTGGGGGAAAATTGGTGGGACACCGCACTAATTTCAGTATAGAGGAAGCCTACCCCAGGGAGTTCTTTTTACGTCATGTGCTTGAATGAGTTCTCGCATATCTTTTTTCTCGTAACTATGTGCTCAAGCTCGTACCGGTATTTCTTTACATGGACGTAATGCCAAACACCCATGATTGTCGCCAGAACTCGCTGCAGATCACAATAGGTAGGAAACCCCCTTGTTTGAATTTGTATAGAACGAAGAAAGATAGACAAGCTCTATGGAACCAAATACCAAAGGCAGAAGGGTATTATCAGCCAAATGCTCACCCTCCATATGAGAAGCATTACAATTACAAGCAGAATAGTTGTAATAACCATCACGAAGTTACACAAATTCCTGCACGTAATTAACTTGGTGTCATTTTTCGCAAAAGTGAGTAGTATGGGATTCACGTTTGTCTTACCATATGCGTTGCCAATATTAGTCGTTGTCTTGAAACCAAATGTTACTATCACACAAAGCAACCCAAGAACAAAGTTTATCTCCGAATGTACACCTGCCCCTCATAAAGTTTTGAGGTGTGGAGTATTTTGACCCTTGGGAAGCAGCCCAATGTTTGCGACTGTGAAATGATTGCGAAAAGAACCGGATATCATAGCCTGACTAGCAATTATCGCAGCAGAGACAGCAATTATGAACGTTGGCCAGAACATTGGACCTGCAAACAAGATATATAGTTGTGTTTGATTCAAACAAAAGATCGAATTGAGGCACTACATCATCTTGAATAATTTACCTGGAATTGATTTATAGAAAGTATCACCAACATGTTCTGGGGTGTTTACGAAGGAACGCCGCTTGACCAATATAAGCTAATGACACTGACGGGAACAAAATAAAGCTGAAACTGATCTGAAAATATAAAGTAACACGATTGATGTCATCTTATGTTAATCACAAGATAATAAGATGTAAAAGATTAAGATTAATTCCTGCAGTTTCTATCAGTTACTATTTTTGTGGACAACCAAGATGCAAATGAAACCTTAACTTTACTTTCTCTGGCGCCATTCCTGATATTAGTCTCAGAAAGAACATACACATACCTGAATTGACCTTATGTTGAAATGGCCTAGATCAGCAAACATAGCTTCAGTGCCTGTTTTTGTGACATTGACGGTCAGGGTTTTAGGGAATTGATTCTGTGATTTGCTTACATACATTGAAACTACACCTGTAAAGCATAAAAGGATGCCACCAAGGGAAATCCATGCATCCTTTCCATTCGTTTTGAAGTAGTCAACGATGTATTTTGGATAGAAAGCTCTCAGAACACCAATGTCGTATTTGATTAAGTTGTAAATTCCAATGCCACCAATGAACAGGAACCATAGCAGAATGATGGGTGCAAATGAGTAGCCAACTTTGTCTGTGCCAAAACGCTGAACAGCAAACAGCACCACCAGAATGGCAACGGAGATCCATACCATTTGATCTGCCAAGTAAGAACAGAAAAATGAACCCGATGAATTTTTTGTTAGTGATAAGTGTTATAACCACTTTGTTTTTTTCCTTTTAATAATAAAAATGCTCCCTGTCCAATTGATATACTTATGTAGCAGGATACATGAGCAGTGTGTCATGCCAGCGGAGCAAGTACAAACGGAAGTTGGTGTCACTTTGTTGGGTGCGGGAGCAACGACGGCAACCACAGGCAGGCGTGTGCGAGTGGCAAGCAGGATACATGAGCAGTGAGCTAGGACGGCGACCTTGCAGGCAATGCTAGCTGGGAGCTAAGACGACAGCATTGGTGTTTTCTTTTTTGTGATAAGACATGTATGTCATGGGAAAATGCTGATCATGCACTTTCTAACTTATTACTGTGCATATTGTTTAGTTTTGCAGCTATCACAGCCAGTGGCTGGTGATCGGCAGGTCGCCACCAAGCTGGACAAATGCTCTTGTGCACAGAGAAACCCAGTCTTCTCACCAAACAAATGGTTTTACATCGCACGAGCTTTGAGAGCCTACCCGCCTTGGTTGCTTTGCAATCACGCGGCGCAATGTGTCGAAAAACCCCAGCATCACAGACACCACTAGGGCAGCCTGCAAGTTGCCACCGGCCAGTGCGCTGAGGAGAGGCAATTGAGGCACTTCCCATGGAGATCTGCTAGGATGCGCCTCGGAGGTTGACCCCTCGCTGGCTGACCACCACGGCCGTTGCGGTATGGCTGGAGCGGCCTCTGGTCGCAACTCCTGCCGGTGCAAGATCTCTCACCACCCATTGACGTTGGGAGCAGAGACACATCAATGTCATCTCGAGGCATGTCGTGCACCAGCTATGGTTGTGGAGTTCCCCCTCTCCGACCAGCACCACGGCGACCCGCCACCATGGCGTGGCGGGCCGATGTCCGAGGTTGGGGGAGCGGCAGGGGCGATGCAGGCCGTGACAACAAGCTCAATGGTTGCGGCTCCCGATGAACAATGTCCAAGTACGATGTTGTTGATGTTGGCGTCGTTTCCGCATCAGAATCATCCTCCAGCCAATGATGGTCCTTGGGTCATCCCTCCGTGCTACCCACTAGCTGGAATGGTGCGGTGTGGGGAGACGGGCTAGATGACGGCTCGAAACGGGCGCGGACGGGCGGACAAGGAACACGTCAACGACACTAGTAGCACAAGCAACATTCGTGTGTTTATCCTTGCCATCGCTATCCAAGACATCCTCGAGAAGGACCGGAGACTCGTCCTCCCACGTTCTAGCCGAGGCAGCGGCGATGGGACCACTACCGAGGAGGGAGCCCGTAGCGAGTGCCATGGTGGTGGCTGCAACTAGCACCAAAGGCCGGGGGCTGCGTAACCGGCCCCCAAGCCAATCTGCGGGGGGGTGGCTGTGGCGCCAAGGCAATCCCCGTCCGTGAGGGGGGGTCCGTGACATCATCCGCCGGTGGAGGAACAAGAGAGACCATCTCCGGCATGGCGGTGGCATTAGAGCACCATCAACAACGATCGTGGCCTGATCCACTAGAGTTGGCGAGGCACCGGGGACATGGTGGCGGGCGGCCATCGTTAGCCAGCAATCCGCAGCACCACCACCGAGGAACGGAAGCGGTGTGGCCATGCTGTCCCTCAGCCATCCTCGGTGGCTCAAGGGCGCCCGGTGGTGCGGACGACGCCTCATCAGCGTGAGGGAGGATCGGTGGCCTTGAGATGCCAAATCCAAACCCAAAGAGCGGGGCGGCGGTGGCAACCCACCAAGTGGAGGAGGCCCCGGCGATGCAGAGAACCGTCTGCAGAGTCGCGGCGACGACGGTAGTGTGTCGCCAGCCGCCGCGCACTCACGCCTGGGTGTGGAGAGAGGGGAAGCGGGCGAGGGAGGGGCCGGGGGGCTAGGGTTGGGTTGGGTTCCTCCCCCTTCCTTCCCCTTAGTTCCTTTGTTAGCTTCCCCCTTTTAGTTTCATTTTTGTGATTTTATTCTACAAGGGCGCCGCCGGATGCGGGCAACTCGGCGGCGAGGGCGCGCTGACGTGGCCACCTCCGCCACGTGTAAGGGGTCACCGACAGCCCCTTCCCCGATCACGACGGCGGGCGACACCCAGGCGGTGGGACGAGGGTGGCGTGGGCGAGGTCGGCCCCCGCGAAAGCATGGAAGGGGCGAGGAGGCGGTTCATGGTGTTGTTCGGCCACGCGACGGTAGGGTGAGGTGGCTTGCAGAATCCTCGGCCACGGCGGTGATGGTGGCACGGCGCTCGGCAAGGGGCGAGGGGCTCCGGCCATGGCGGCCTTGCGGGCGGAAGGCGCGCGGCAGCTTCGGCAGGCGTAAGAGATGGGGTGGAAGGGGATTGGAGTGTTGGGCATCGGCGAGGGCCATCGGCGCGGTTAGGAGCTGATGGCGTGCTCTTTGCCGGGGAGGAGGAGACGACGCGGCATGTGACGGCACGCAACGCTTTGGGCGGTGCGCGGTGGCGTGCGGTGCTTGTCCTCCTTTCCCAGCAAAAGGATGAGGAAAAAGGTCCCTCACCCTTTCTTTGAATGACAAGTGGGGCCGACTAATATAAAGGATGGGATAGAGTATGAATGGATGCAGGAAAACTATGTATAGAGTAGTGACTAGGATGGAATATTCCTTTTAAAGGATAAATTTAAAGTAGTAGCAGGGTCTTACCCTGTTTCAGCTGAGGTGCTTTCTCTTGGAGACCACTCATTGCAGATAGCACTGAAACAAATCCACAAAACATAGGTCACGTCATTTTGACATATCTTATTTGGCAAGGAATGTCTTCCTAGCACAGATAGATCATAGGCAGCATGTCAATGTGCAAGTCTTCGTTAACAAGAAAAAAAATGTTGCCAACTTTACAACTATGCTTTATAAATGTGTCACTCAAGGAGTAAAGGATATTTAGCATGCCTTCATCACCATGTATAATTATTACATGTATTTTACTGCTAATACTTCATTACTTGTATGAACTCACAGATACAACTGAAACCATGAGAATAACCAGTACAAGGCATCAATTGAATTTCCAGTTATAGTTACCGGATATTGCTGGGGTCAAAAAACACCATCGCTGATAACCATTGACGTGCCCAGTATGGTAAGGAGGAAAAGTGCAACCTTAGCCACCTTGCTACTTTCCAGCATCTTTTTCGTCCACTGAGCCCTCTTCATAGGAGGTGATACTGTTTCTAGGCCATAGTTTGAGACCATTGCATCGTCTGCTTGCTGATTTGGAATCAAGCTCACTTTTTGCATATCGTGATATCAATGAGTAAAGAGCAAATGTGCCGCCTACAAGGCAGGTGTAGCAAGAACTGTATGGGACATATGAAACGATAATCTAGTGAAAAATAATATATTCTCCAATAGGCATTATTTAACCATTTTATATAGTGGAGCCCAGTTTTTATGTATACCATTATTGTTCTTTGATCTAGCAGAAAGTGCTAAGAATAAATAGTACTCATATATAGAAAGTACAGCATCGTTTTTTTTCTTGTCTCAGGAAACATCTGAGGATGAAATATAATGTTTCTTGACATATAGTTGATTCCCATCTCATCACATTTCATGAAAGCAAGAAAAATTAAACATGCTGAAGGTTAACAAAAGTAATTTCTCCAGCAACTTGGAATCTAAAGGATTCTTAGATAAGGAAAACATACCATCGCCGTTGTCATTTGCATACAGAACAATGAAGACATACTTGATCATAGGTAGAAGAATTATGCTGTAAAGAATAAGTGACAGGACTCCATAGAGGTCATCAACATTGCTGATGCCACTTGTAAAGGTGCTTGCATACACATACAGCGGTGATGTGCCTATGTCACCATATATCACTCCAATGCACTGGAATGCCAAATGTAACGTTCGAGCCCAACTATCCTGTCTCATGTAGAGAATATATGTAGTAAGTGTGAATTTCTAATCCGCAGCATAGTTCAAATATAATAATTTTTCGTAAATCATAGATACTATGACTTGAATATCTGTGTGTTCACAGTGATAGTTATTTCAATTTTGTAGTGTCAAAAGCTTTGTCTCTTCTTTGAACAAGAATATCATATAGAAACTCATCGTCTGCTGCAACAGGTGATTTTTACAGAGAAACCGAATCCATGTTGGTGCATGAACAAATATCTCATTCTTTGAATTGAAATAAGGAGTTAACTTGAAATTTAGTATATTGTTGACTGCGTTATCCTTATATATTATCTTTGTGTTCATATACTCGCAAGCGCGGGGAAGAGAATATGTTCTGGGATCAGATCGAAGTTATAAATTAACATAGCTGTTTACTCTTCCCTGAATCTTTTGCTAATCCAAATAATAATAAGCTCATCATGCTATACAAGCTATATATAATGGAGCACCAGAGAACAAATTATGGGATCAGAAGCAGACCTCAGAGGCATGATATCCAGTGCCTGATACTCTTTCTGCATCCCCATATAGGAGTCGTGACGCTGAAATTTTGGACCAAGTTTTTTGGTTTCTCTAGGATTCTGCTTATCCGTTTCAAGAGCCATTTGTGAAGCTCGAAACTTCTAGGGCTTCCAGAGGAAACGTTACCTTATGCTGTTTTTATAGACATGGATGGAAGGGGCATCCTTATCTGTGGGTGTTTATTTAGTGTAGGCACTGTTTGCCTAAACAATCATTTAGCCCATTTGTACGCTGTTTAAACCTTATGTTTCTGTTAATCAATGCAGATCTGGTAGTGAGAGTGTTATAATTACATGGAAGATAAAAGTAGAAATGTATAATTTAATAGAGGCAAGTCGATATGTTTTTTTTAACGCAAAGTCGATATGTTTTGTATAAAAAAAGTTCTGTGTTAAGGCTTGATTTTCTGGTCATGGGGCTCTAGCCGTCTAGGTTTTCACGGTTAGATTTGTTTTAAATGTAAATGATTAAATTCATTTCTATTGGCATGCACCATCTATGTAGCATATATATATATACCACGAATATTTGTGTTAATTAGTGGCAACGTGTATACAAGGTCAGTGACAATGACAGAAATTCATAAATATATTTGTCGAGAATAAAACAGTGTGGTACAAAACAAAATGCAACAAACAATGAGTTGATGATTTCGATGACAAGGTGTTTTTGTTGCAATATGAAAATGGCTTATAGTGCTTGTCAGCATAATCCTGGCTTATAGTGCTTGGCAGATGCGCTGATGGCGCAGTGGTTGATCACCCGAGGGTGTGGAGCTCCTAGGTTCGATCCCTGGTCCTGGTGCTGCATGGTAGTGTGTCCACCTCTCTGTTGAAATTGTGCAGATGGGTCCGCAGGCGCCAAAACAAGCATGCGCGCGTGAGATTCCTGCCTATTTCCGAGTTCGGTGGGCCCCTTCTTAAGGCTGAAGTCAAGGGGACGTCTCTACCCTTGATCAAGTCAGCTTTTTACACAACCAGAATTCTATAGTTCTTCTAGCGAGGTGGGCTTCTTCTAGTGTTTCGACATTTAAAATTTAGTATAAACTTTCCCTACTAAATGTCTCCTAGTGATATTTTCATGTAATATGACTAGTGGTAGTGTTTTATTCTAACTAAAAACACTAGGAAAAGTCCACCATTTTGGTAGTGTCATGTGCCGTTATTTGCTATTTTAATAAGAACATCAACTCATTTCTTACGCAAGCTGTGCTTTCTGTATGACTTTTTTTTTAATATACTCCATCCTTTCTAAATTATAAGAAGTTTTGGCTTCTTACGCATATAGACATGCTAAAACGTTTTGTCATTGGATGTCGATTCCGCCAGATTGGACCGAATTGACACGCGTGTTCTTCGACCGTCGGAGCTTCCGAGATGGCGTAGGGGGCTGCAGGTTCTCGCCGGCGGCGTCGGCGGCAGACGAGCAACGAGGTGGAGAGGAGGAGCCGTGGGAGGCGGTGGTGGTGGCCGGCGCCAGTGGGGGGGCGGCCGGGCGGCGGCGGGGCGGGAAAGGTGGGCGCGAGGGGGGGTGGCGGCGGCGGTTGCGGAAGACCGAAGGCGAAAAGATATTTTTTATTTGCTTGCTTATTCCCTAGAGATTACATGCCTCTTGCTTTATATAGCCCGACTAGTGGGACGTGTAATCTAAGCAATTTCTATAAGGTTTCCTTATACGATTGGAATACCTTTTACAAGCATATCCTATTTTATTATTTTCTAATAAGGGTCTCCCTTATAGATGAGATATCCCCTTGCACACCAAAAATTACCTAAGATAATTCTAACTTGTAGGCGGCGAACTTCGGACTCAGACGGGAGAGGGAAGGCGGCGGCAAGGGCGCCGGCCCCCCCGCCGCGCGCCCTGGCCCCTCGGGCGGCGGCGGCCGTGTCGGGGACCATCTAGCCACTCTCGGGGTGGCCCAATTCTGGTTCATGACATTGGAGTATAGCTGACAAACAGGAAACTCCTTACCTTCAGATTTTGCTGCCCTTTCTTCTTTATTCCTTTCAGTTTTGCTTGGAGACGAGATTGTTAACTTTTTCTCTTTGGATTAGCTACAATCATTGAGTTTTTAATGCAGTATAATCATTGATGAGTAATTATTTTCAACAAAATTATTTGAGTTTTTAATGCAGTAATCATTGTGGATCAGCGTGTTTGCCCAACAGCCAAGTGATTCTTCTTACCTCAATCTGTACTATATAGCCAATGATTCCTACGAAACTATTTATCTATGGCATGCAGTCGCCAATGAGGTACTTGATGTTGGCTAGATGAAATAACTAATCTCCGTAATGGACCACAGCAAATCACCATAATAGTTAACAATGTGATGAGACTTGTTTAGCTCCAATAATTGCTGTTACGTGGTCGACACCGTGCAGATCCTATGTACATTAATTTGGTCTTGATTCATTAAACTTTAACTAAAAAGTCAGCTGTCAGCACGCGTAGAGCGAATGAAATTGACTCGATATCGTGGCCGGCTCCGACGACTAGGAATCCTATTGTTCATAGGATGCTAAGACAAATTGGGGGCCCTACAGACACAACTGCACCTATAACAAATTGGCAAAGAACACATTAATCTGCAGCCTGCAGGCCTTTCTATGAGATGGTTGTTGGTTCACCTTCTGTGGGAGCTTTCAGCATTGGTTATGCTCTTTTTAGTCTCTTTAATTAATGTTATTTGGACTGTGTTTACCCATCGATTGAAAAACAAAAAAAAGAACTGTAGATTTTTGCCACTCTGCCTCCCCCTAGGTCGGGATGTGGCCCTTGCCATCACCGGTCACCAAGGATCCCTGGCCCGGTACACCTTAGCTTGTCACTAAGGGCGTCCGCAGTGAGGGTGCTAGCTAGGAGGACCTGTTTATCCAATCAGGAGAAGAGAGAGAACGGTGAAAGCGCTAGCGACGGAGCAAGCGCCTAACTCGCACGTTCTTCTAGATTTGTTGAGCCTGTGACTTGCCTTCCCCATCTTGATTGTTACCTTTTCTATTATTTCTAGCAAACAACAGCTGGTGATTTACTTGGGGCCATTGGGGATGCCCTAAATAGAGAGGCCCTTTGCCTTCCCCATCTTGATTGTTTTTTTCTTGTTTCTAGCAAACGGCCGCTGGTGATTTATTTGGGGCCGTTGGCGATGCCCTCCCCCGCTTTCTGACCCATCATTACAGCCTCCGCCAGCAGTAGTGGGCTAGAGGGCTCGAACCTTCGAATACCATCGCTAGGCGTGCTTGTGCCCTCACTAGTCCTCGACGAGGGTATTGTGTCTCTTGTGAAGCCTCCTGCGATAGCAGCCCTTGGCACCAACTATGACATCCCTTGAGGAGCCCGTCAAGAACGACAAGAAACGACACCCCAAAGACAGAACCCTCGCTGCGTCAAGAGGGTAGATGGAAACACAGGGGTTAATGACCATAATGCCCCTACGCTTTTGTAATAGTTCTCCTGGTCAACCCTTAGGACGCTTTTACACTTCACCAAAATTAGCAGAAACTGGGAATAAATGTGTACCATTAGAATAATAAAAACAATTAATATGATAATTAGTTGGAATCTTTCTAACCCTAGAATGCTTCCTTGACGATTTGGTTTTCTGGGAGTAAGATTCTGAATTAATTTATGAAATCACTGTCACTCATTGCAGCATAATCTTTCTAACCTTTTCTTTTTGCTCTTTTCCTTGACTAGTATTGTGCCTGTGCATTGCTACCGGATAACTAAATTTGTACATCAAGTCATACCATAGATCAAGACGTCAAATCAAACCATCTTAAATTTGATAAAATTTGTATAAAAAAATTGAATATTTGCACTGTGGAATATATATGTTTATAGTATACTCAATTAGAGTTATAAATCCTAATATTATAATATATATTTTGCCTCTTTAATATTAGGTATAGATTAACTTGATTAAAAAAAAAATAACAACTTAAAAAACTCGACCCACAAAGGGTAAGACAATTCGAGCAATGTATTTAAGGAGGCATTCTCAGGAGGTCGATAAAATGCTCGAACCCCTGCCCCACCTGCACATAGCGACATCACGGCTCCTATGAGAGACTGTACTGGCCTTAGACATGTGCTTTGGCATAGGACCGACGAGGGGATTTTTTCAGTGCGCACATAAACGCCTCCTCAATTCCGCCTCTATTGGGGCTCAAACTCCGGCCGGCAGGATGCAAAGATTCCAGCTGGACCAACTGGTATGGCGTTTTTCTAATATGGAGGTACAGCTTACATTGCAGAAGAAGACAATCAACTAGTCCACTGGACCAATTACAGTTGTTGATTTGCCGGCCAGTTGTCATTTTCTATCTGGAACGTGAGGAACTAGGTCGAGTAAGAACCAATAATGAAGTATTTTAATCAAGAATACGTTATCATATGATAATTAGTCAAGATCAGATTAGAACTCTGTTTTCCCAACAGCCAAGAGCTTTGTCTTCAAATTATGAATGTATGTGGTTGCATGACATCCCTAACTTTTTATCGCAATGTATTCAGGAGGACTCTCATGTTGAGATATGAAGTACTATAGAGTTTCTTTTCTCAGAAAAAAAGCATGGTCCAAACTAGCTTTCTGGGCGCCAGGATAACGATGTGGCATACCATGCGGGACTAGGTGGGAGTTTTCATGTGCTTTGCTCTATCCCAACCATTTGAACTAGGACCAACATCACCGACCACACACTTGTTAGGTGAGGTGCTTGTAGAGAACCAAACCACCCCCCCACCCCCCACCCCCCGGCCCTCCTTCTCCGCACTGTATCCCAACCTTTCCAGCTTGGATTGACAAGAGAGGCCTGGTGGTGTTAGGTGAACACCAGTGTTGCGGCGATAGTAATGGCGGGCAACACCAGTGATGTCAAAGGGAAGGGACCCCCACCCCTAAGTCCAGAGAGTTTCTGCTCTCTCTCCATCCTCATTAAGAAAAAAAGTATGAATAGTGGGTACAAATATTGATGATTTACTGTTGTCAAGTTGTAACAGCCGAGCCGATATTCGGGCTCAACGACGACGGCGAGGATGCGGTTGCGATGGCGGCAGCAGCGTGCGTGAGCAGGAGAGGGAGCGGGCGGCGACAAGAGCAAGAGAGATAGGAGAAATATTTTCTTTGATTGCTTAGACCAAAGGATTACATCTCCCTAGTATTTATAGTCCTTATTGGACTTACACATCAAATAATTTCTAAAGGTTTCCTTAGGGCGTCTCAATGGTGATCAAATAGCTAGCGGGGAGGAATTCTATTGGCTATGAGCAACAATTTGCAAATAGCTAGCTAGATTAAGTATAAAAATAATAAAAAAGTAACACGTTCATTGGCTATCGAGGAGAGAGGTCAAATAGCTAGCGACTAATAAATATCTAATCTAGCTCAATCTCCTAGAAACATCTCTCTCACATAACTCTCAACTATAGTGTTTATTTTTTCTTATTGATATGTCTCATCTAGCTAGCTATTTGTAAATTGTCATTGATAGCCAATAGAATTCCTCCTAGCTAGCGATTTGGTAACCATTGGAGACGCCCTTATAGATCGGAATACCTCTTCACAAAGCAACTCGATTTCTTTCCTAATATAACTTCTGCTTATTTCCTAAACATTTATTTCTTAATATTATTTTTGACGAAAGTTGATGACGACGGCGGCAGCGACGACGGCTGCTGCTCCTCCCTGGCGCGCACGACGATGCCCTAGGGCCCCTTGGGCCTTGATGCCTTTGGGCTGTGACACAAGTAGCTTTGGACTTGATTTCAGGGGATGATAGGATTTTGTGTACCGTAGGTTTTAATGGTACTCACACTACAAAAGAAATTCATCATGGATGGTTTTCCTATGGCATTGGAGTAAACCGTATATAGCTATGTGGATGCGAAAGTAGACTGATTCAATTTCATGAATATAGATTTATGGAGTTACTTTTGAATCAAGAAATTTAATATCAGACTTGGCTATGGGGTGTGTCCTCGCCATTGCCATTGTTCGACGCTACCATATGGCTGACGACGCAACTACGCAAGGTGTTTGTTGTCGTGTTGTGCATTGGATCCAAGCTTTGAGTGGCAGTACATGCAATGATGCCCATGTGAGTCAAGGGACCCGATCCCCAATTCCCCATGGGGAATTCACCTATTAGGCCTTGTTTGGGAAATCCCCACCATTTCCCCGGATGTAATCGCCGCACGTAGCTCTGGACTACTCAAATTTGATGCCCACATGAGGGACCGGCACTACGCTCCCCCGGGTGTCGCACCTTGGATGTCCGGGTGTCACTCCCCGGCCTCACATGCGAGCGGAGGCGCCGCTCCCTAGTGTTGTAGCAGCAAGAAAAAGAGCAGCTCCATGCATGCTCGCGATGCTCACCGCGCATCAGCCGAGAAATAGCAATGGTTAGTTCGTCTCACCCGGGCAAGGCTTCCTCGGGGCTTCCCAGTTCCCAAATGAAGCCTTAGGGGACGGGATGGGACTACATTCATCCCCATAGGGGCTCAAATGAAGAAAAAGCTTCCCTAGTCGAGTCTAAGGGTGGCAGGTCCGGTAGACTGTCCCCTGTCCTGGTTTCGCACGCACAAAGACACACACAGCTTGTTTACTCAGCCCACCTATGGCGGCGGCAATGATGGTTGCTGCTCCTCCCTAGTGCGCACGACGGCGCCCTAGGGCCCCTGGTCCTTGACGCCTTTTGGGCTGTGACACAAGTAACTTTGGACTTGATTTTAGGGGATGATAGGATTTTTTTTTTTTTGTACCGTAGGTCTTAATGGTACCGACACTACAAAAGAAATTCATCATGGATGGTTTTCCTATGGCATTGGAGTAAACGGTAGCTATGTGGATGCGAAAGTAGACCGATTCAATTTCATGAATATAGATTTATGGAATTACTTTTGGATCAAGAAATTTAATATCCGCCCCCGACTTTCCCACCCAACTAGACTTGGCACCCTCCATCACCTCCGACTCGATCCAAGATCGGGCAAGATAGACCCGCCACCGTGTGCGGAGGGTCCACCGAGGGAGCGCGGGGGCGGGCTTGGGGAGGGTGTGTGCGCCGCCGCACCGATCTTGGTGGGAAAGGCCGTCGGGGAGGGGCGACCTCGTCGAGGATGGCGCCGGGGGTGGCCGGGGATGCCGGGCGGCGATATCACGGGCGGACGCTCCGTTGGATTGAGTCGAACAGGGAGAGAGAAAACATAGGGGTGTTGACACCTGTTATAGCATAATATTACAAGTCAATTAATATGAAATAAGGGCTCAAGTCAAAGACCAAACATAAGTCTAGGGGTCTAACTAACATAATTCCATGAGTTTTGGTATTCGTGACTTTCAGGGACTTGATAGATAAAAGCGTAGAAGAATGGAGAAAGTTAGGAATATACAAGACATATGGTGACAAGACTTGACCGTGAAGTAACTTAACCCGAAAAAGTGGACTAAAACATTCTAGAAGATACCGAGAGGACACGAGTAAAAGATTGGATGCCAACACTACAAGAATACCGATTTTTTATGACAAAACGACCTCGTGGCCGGGGCCTAAAAATCGCCATATAATGTACCATAATACAACCCAGGTTCTCTACAAAGTTTCCAAATTTCACAAGCGAGAAGTTTCCTCAAGGAGCACAAGTAAGATTTCCCATCATCTATTCTATACACCTTACTATATTTCATACCATTTATATTCTATCCACCCTACACATGCACCACTTGATCGGTGTGACTGTAACTTTGGATCCATTGCTTAAATTTATAATATATGCTTAGTAAGTAAATTAATTGTTTTCTCCTACCTATGAGCTCCAGATTTAAAGCCTTAGATATAGGGTGAGAGAGAAGAAGGCATAGTGTGCTACTGCCTTAGCCAAAAATACTACATATCATGAGAGAAAGGCAACATTACCTTATTGCCTTAAAGAGGATCCACAAATACCACAAATGAGAGATTAGAGAGAGTCATCTTGAGGAACTTTTGAGTTTTATTTAAAACAAGCAAAAACTCCGGAAGGGACGAGTTGATCAAAAGAGTTTGAGATATAGTGTTCGACTTGATCGTTTCTATCTTTCAATTACCCAAGATTGAAGAAAAGGTATAAGCCCCAAAAGGTAAGAGGTAATATGGGTAAGTTAAAGTTTTAAAAAGTTTATCTTTTTCGGGAGAGAAATTTTGTTTGAAAGCATGTGTACTTTTAAGGTGTGATAGCGTTGCAAAGAACTCCCGATCCAAGTAAGTAGTTTAATATAATATCATGTGTCTTGCTAAGAGACTAGCAAGAGGTAAGCTTGTGGGAGCTTGTTGACACCTGTTATAGTGTAATTTTATAAGTTAATTAACATGAAATAAGGGCTCAAGTTAAAGACCAAACATAAGTCTAGGGGTCTAACTAACATAATTCCATGAGTTTTGGTATTCGTGACTTTCCGGGGACTTGATAGATAAATGCCGAGAAGAATGGAGAAAGTTAGGAATATACAAGACATATGATGACAAGACTTGACCGTGAAGTAACTCAACCCGAAAAGTGGACTAAAACATTCTAGAAGATACCGAGAGAACACCGGAAAGAACCAGAGGCCAAGAGGGAGCAGGACCTGGCGGCCGCCAGGACCATTTAGGCGGCCGCCGGGTGGGTCCCACTGTCACCTCTCCTTTCTAGGTCGGTTTACTACCGACTTTGAGGTTGTATCTACACCGTTGTTGAAGGTCGGTTTGATCCAAGGGTTCACATTCATCGCCAAGTACTATATAAGAAGACCCGGTGACCCCGTGGTCGATAACAATTTCATTATCATATTCATTATCAACTCATACCCATCAAGTCCAGCCAAGTCTAGACCTAAGCCCTAGTTCATACTAGAAGTAGTTAGCTATCTAGCTAGTTCTAGTTGAAGATCAAGTTCATCTTGAGTTCCCGATAGTCAAGAAGTAGCAAGGATCATCGTTCTTGAGACTTCTCTCTTGTATTTGATCCGTAAGTACTACTATATTTAGAATACAATTGTTGTGGCTTTGATCTTTATAATTATTATATTCTTATTGATATGTGTTTATGCTTGCTATGATTATATGTTTACTTTAGTAAGATTGCTTTATATTTTATGCATGGAATTGTATAGCATCCATATAGATGATCACTATGTGGGTGATAAGCAATGTGTAAACGTGGTGTTTATACAATGTTTATCGCAATTGCACCCTATATTCGGGCCGTGTGGTAGATCGCGGGAGTGACAAGTCTGTTGAGTCCTTTGGAATCCACGCTCCGAATGTAGGACTAGTCGAAGTTTATTATTACGGTAATGATCAAGTTTCCTCCTTGGTTGTTATTGGTAATGCTTGCTATGTGTAGAAGTAATCCAACCTTGCCATGATAGCTAGATGTATGTCACCAATTGTAGTATTCATTTGACAAATATGATTAGGAGTATCTTAGAAATATTCATTCTATTCTTTCTATAACATGTTAATAGCTCGTATGATACTAGTGGCATATGATGATCTTAGACTTGGGTATTTATCATTTATATATTTATCTTTATCCTGTGACTTATCTGTTGAGTAATGTTAGATGCATATGGCTACTCGCATTGTACAACCGTAAGTGGATCTCATAATTAAATCACAATATAAATCATTAGATATCATTTTCTCTCTACTTTCCATAGACTCCCTTTCCGTGGTAAAATATAAATACGATACCCGGATTACTCCCGGTGAAGTGCTACAATTGGTATTTTTATGCGTAGGCGCTTGATATCATGTTCATTCTTTTATCAAGGCCAATCAAGAATACCGACCTCGCATTTCTTTGAGCGTTATTGCTAGGTTGACAGACTAGTACGTAGGTAATGCTTAGAAATGAGTGGTATACCTTGAGTACATATCTGGTGAGATTAACTCCACTATGGATAATGATGCTAAGTTTACATCCCACTACTAACACCGCCTAACTCCACTTTGTTGGATCATGAGGTTAATCCCATATCCAAGCTAACATGATTAGATAGATTTCCCATATATATTTCTTTTCGCCTTCCTAAATTGGGATCGTGTAAGAAATATCAACAAGCTCCATTTGCAAAATTACTTTGATTTGATATTTACTCTAAACCTGAAACCTATGAGTTGCAAATGCTTGCTCTAAAATCTAGGTAATTGACAGATATGATATATGATAGTCTGAGCTACTATTTGATCTTACTCCTAGTGACACTAGATTTCTGGAGATTTATATTTTGAAAATTGAAAATGCACATGATAAGTTCCTGTGTGACAAGAGTGTGAACCTCCTACCACAGCCATATATACATGCTACTTAGATTAGGAAAACTTTTGATATATATATAGGTCGCTTGCTTTTGCATTGAGTTTGTTCAATCTTTGTCGACCCTTAGAAAACTTGTCATGCTGATCATGTACACTCCACTCATTCTACTCCACTACATTCCACTCCACTCGACTCCATACACTTATATGCTATTTCTACCCTGGAAATACGCATCCACCACATATACACCCATTATATATATACCCATCCACTCATTCATTGCTAGCCAATATCTAACAAAAGCTCCATTACATTTGCTTACCTCTCAAAAGTTATTGCAAAAGAGATTTGGGTTGTAGATTGAAAAAAAAGAGAAAGAAGAGAAAGAAAAGAAAAAAAGGGAGATGAAAAATGGACAAGTGTCCTACGAGCGAGTAGAGCCTACCTCCCTAAGAAAAAGAAAGAATAAATGAGAGTTAAAAAATGGACAAATGTCCGCCGAAAACAAGTGGGTACTTAGATGCTCGCCTCTCCATAAAAGAAAAAGAAAAAGAAAGAGATACAACCAGGTTCTCTACAGAGTTTCCAAATTCCAAAAAGAGAGAAGATTCCTCGAAGAGCAAAAAGTAAGATTTTTCCACCTCATTCATTCTATATACTTTACTATATTCTCTACTATTTATTCTATCCACCATACACATGCACCACTTGATCAGTGTGACTTGTAACTTTGGATCTATTGCATGAATTTACAATATATGCTTAGTAAGTAAATAAAGTTTTCTCCTACCTATGAGCTCCGGATATATAAGCCTTAGATATAGGGTGAGAGAGAAGAAGGCATAGTGTGCTACTTTGCCTTAGCCAAAAATACTACATATTTGAGAGAGAAAGGCAACACTACCTTATTGCCTTATAGAGGATCCACAAATACCACAAATGAGAGATTAGAGAGAAAGTCATCTTGAGGAACTTTGAGTTTTATTTAGAAAATCAGCAAAAACTCCATAAGGACAGTTGATCAAAAGAGTTTGAGATATAGTCCTCGACTTGACTGTTCTATCTTTCAATTACCCAAGATTGAAGAAAAGGTTATAAGCCCCAAAAGGTAAGAGGTAATATGGGTAAGTTGAAAGTTTTAAAAAGTTTATCTTTATCCGGAGAGAAATTTTGTTTGAAAGCATGTGTACTCTTAAGGTGTGATAGCGTTGCGGCAACTCCCGATCCAAGTAAGTAGTTTAATATAATATCATATGTCTTGCTAAGAGACTAGCAAGAGGTAAGCTTGGGGGAGCTTGTTGACACCTGTTATAGCATAATATTACAAGTCAATTAATATGAAATAAGGGCTCAAGTCAAAGACCAAACATAAGTCTAGGGGTCTAACTAACATAATTCCACAAGTTTTGGTATTCTCGTGACTTTCGGGGACTTGATAGATAAAAGTAGAGAAGAATGGAGAAAGTTAGGAATATACAAGACATATGATGACAAGACTTGACCGTGAAGTAACTCAACCCAAAAAGTGGACTAAAACATTCTAGAAGATACCGGAGGACACCGAAAAAGACCGGATGCCAAGGTGGCACTCGACTGGCGGCCGCCAGAGCCATTTAGGTTTGGCCGCGGGTGGGTCCCACTGTCGCCCTCTCCTTTCTAGGTCGGTTTACTACCGACTTTGAGGTTGTATCCGCACCGTTGTTGAAGGTCGGTTTGATCCAAGGGTTGACGTTCATCACCAAGTCCTATATAAGAAGACCAAGGTGACCCCAGGGCTAAGAACAAATTCATTATCAACTCATACTCATCAAGTCCGCCAAGTCTAGACCTAAGCCCTAGTTCATCATATTAGAAGTAGCTAGCTAACTAGTTAGTTCTAGTTCAAGATCAAGTTCATCTTGAGTTCTCGATAGTCAAGCAATAGCAAGAGCATTGTTCTTCGCTCTTAAATTCAATCTGTAAGTATTATTATTGATACACTATTGTTATGGCTTTGATCTATATAATTATTATATTCTTATTGATTTGTGTTTATGCTTGCTATGATTATATGTTTACTTTAGTAAGATTGCTTTATATTTTATGCATGGAATTGTATAGCATCCATATAGATGATCACTATGTGGGTGATAAGCAATGTGTAAACGTGGTGTTTATACAACGTTTATCCGCAATTGCACCCTATATTCCGGCCGTGTGGTAGATCGCGGGAGTGACAAAGTCTGTTGAGTCCTTTGGAATCCACCCTCCGAATGTAGGACTAGTCGAGCTTATAATTACGGTAATGATCAAGTTTCGTCCTTGGTTGTTATTGGTAATGCTTGCCATGTGTAGAAGTAATCCAACCTTGCCATGATAGCTAGATGTATTGCACTAATTGTAGTATTCATTGAGGAAGGCGTCGGGGGTGGCCGGGGATGCCAGGCGGCGATATCACAGGCGACGTTGTGTTGGATTGAATCTAACAGGGAGAGAGAAAACATAGGGGCAGCAGTAGCTACCCAACAGGAATAGAGGGTGGGAGGCGAAAAGTAGGAGGCCAACAAACTTAGGGCGTGTAGTAGGGGGGGTTCTGTTGGAGTTGGTTTTTTGACCCCCACTACCCAAATCTGGAGTAGGGGGTGTTGCTAGAGACACTCTTACCCATGGTCTTTATGAATTCTTCTTAAAAGATGGAACACGCCAACATATGGTGCCTTTGTGTGGGCATCGTCAACACTAGTCAACAGATTTAGATTTGTTAGCCTCAACAAAAAGCGGTAGCCCATGTAGGTAAAGAGAGCTTGAGGCAAACAACTTCACAAATAAGATGCTATTTTATTTTAGACCCCACATGCATATGCAGCTTGCAACTTTTCTCTCTTCATTTTAATGCTTTGCTCTCCTTAGCCTAGACCATAGAAGGCAAATGCTCGTTTTGCCGGTTGCTTTAGCATTTTGTCAAATAAAGCTATAGGCCACAAGACAACGAGATGGACGGTCCGAATGGCCTAAAGTTGGATCATTCACCGAGGGAAATGCAGGCAAATCTATATCATTTCACAAGCAGTCTGTACTAGTACAACGGGTGCATGCGGGTTGTAGCACGAGAAGAATCGTCGTCATCATAAGAGCAAGTATTATAAGAGGCTGCTGTTAGAAGGCTAAATGTTGAGGTGGAGAAGAGGAGAGGAGAGAAACACGTAAAAACCAAGAAACTATACGAGACATATGTTGGGACCTAACTTTGATTTACATTTTTCAACTTTTCGTCCCAAACATTGAAGATTTCGAGGGTACTTGCGAGAACAGAGGTGAATTCCTACGGCGGGGGGTGACTTTCTTTGGATTTGTAGCTTCGCAAAAGATAACAAGTGCAAAGTAAGATATGCTAAAGTCAAGAATCCGAGCGAAGGCGTCTACGGAGGCTTCGCTGTGGAGTCAATAGAACAAATCCGAGGAGACAGGAGGAATAGCGAAGACAAACAATGCCCCGGAGGCATCGTGAAGATGAAGAATATATCTTCGCAAGGAAAGACGTATTGTAAAAGATTATCTCGTAATCCATAGTAATTTTGTACAACTACGGCCAGGGGGGACTATAAATACCCCCTGACCTCCTTTGTAAACGCCATGTTGAATGACCACTTTATAAACCATATCATCATCGATAACATGTTGTGTTGAGCATTCACCCAACAACATACAAGTAGACCAAGTATTAAATAGTGAAGACTTAATCACTTTGTATAAATGGTCTGATTTTTTTTTTTAAAAAAGATAAGCTCAAAGATACTAGGCTACAAGAATCTTTAGAGCCAAAGAACCGGTTGTTTTATAATAATACTCGCTCATGATTGACCAATCGATCACGCAGACTATCCATAACCTCGAACTCAAACAAAGACGACCAATCTCCGCCGCTCACCTTCAGCTCGGCGGCGCAGCCTTCGAGACGCCCGCTTGCTCGCTAGCAGAGCGCACCAATCTCACGCGGCACTCACCGGTAGGGCCGATCCACGAGGCGCCGTGCCGTTCCCAAAGAAGACGGCGGCGCGGAGGTCGCCGGACCATCGGGAGCTCGCCCATGTCCTCTCCCCGCCGAGCTCGCCCGCGCCGTGCCACGCGCTCCCATGCCCCGTCCTGCGCGAGAGCTCGCCGCGGCCGAGCCCTCTCCCATTCGATCCTCTAAACCATGCGCATCATAAAACACTCCAAGCGTTCCGAACACAACTGGGTACTAGAAAGTTCCTTCTTGTCACGTTGAGAGAAAGCACCGGCACGAGACGAGACACCGACTTCGGTCTTGAGGCCCCAAACACCGATCAGGTTTACACATTTCGAGCGTTCGTCTCTCGGTTGGTCATGCTCGGAAATCGTTCGACGATATGCCCAAGAGGGAGGAGAGACGCATCAATGCCTCGCGTTTTGTGGCCGCCCGTGAGTGCTGCATCCGAAGGAATATGGGATCGCTACGCCAGCCGTAAAAACAAAATTTTTCTACCCATAAACCAAAGATCTATCGCTAGTTATAGATCACGGGATTACCACTAGACGCGCAGGTGCAGCGGAAGTGTCGACCCTCGGCTAAGATGTGCGCGTAGCGCAGTGCCGTGCGCTTGCTCACGTCCGTCCTCCACGTGCGGTTCGTCTTTGTGCTCCGGATGCAGCACCTCCGAGGTATCCCACACGCACGGGGAGGAAGCGATGCGCCCCGGACTGCTAGGTCCGCGAGGAGCAAGAGGCGAGGGCGTGGGCAGCGGCGGCGCCAAAGTGGCGTGGCTTAACCTAGCCCCGCGCCTACCTCTCATATATAGGCATCCCTAACAGGCTCCCGAGCTGGAGGCCCATTAGTAACCCTAAGCCTCGTCTAATTGGATCATATCCGAATTAGGCCTTCTTCCCCTTAAGCGTGCGACCCTATGGGCTCACGCACACATAGACATGGCCCGAGTACTCCTACTCGACCAATAGCTGATAGCGGCCTCTAGCAAGACGTGTCAACTCCCATGTGTATGCAATGATCATATCAGACGAACCACCACAAACTCACATACATGTTATTCCCTTGCCTCAAGATATTTGGTCCACCTCGTGGATTAACACTTAACCCAAGCACGGCCATGCATTTCTTGATCCAATCATTCGAGTGGTCCAGTGATATCTCTCTCTCATGGAGAGGGCAATTCCATCTTGATTGACTATGCCTCAAGCATGCTTCCCGACAAACACGAAGACCACCTTTATAGCTACCCAATTACGGAGTAACGTTTGATAGTCCCTAAGTAGGTCGTTTCACATCTTGAGTACATACGACAATCTTAGGTCTAAGGACATAACGTACATGATGTGTAAAGAGACAATAATAGTAACATCTCATGTCGGGTCAATCTAGCCCCATGTCATACATGTGCCCACACTATTAGTTTGACATCTCCATGTCTATGACTTGTGAAACATAGTCATCAACCAATATGTGTGCTGATCTAATATTCATGTGTGTCCTCACATGAACTCCGACCGAGGACAATTATAGAATAACCATACAAGTAAAGAGTCTCACAAACAATTCACATAACTCCGCCAATCGATACAAGTTGTCTTTAATGGATATTCATGAACACATAATATATCATGGATACAAGGTGATACAATCATCTCTATGATTATCTCTAGGGCATATTCCCAACAGCATCGGCCATTCTACAGTATGTTTTTGTTGCCACGATTCTTAATCGATTTGGTTTATTATGTGATTGTTAGTTTGTTCTTGTCCCCTGTCTTTTGCCATTTATGTGATTTGATTTATACCGATGGTCGGCGATTCAAAGTGGAGTATATCCGAACTAAAGAAAAGAAATGTTGATATGCTTAGGCCTATGTGGGAGTAAGGTTTTTGTTTGTGTGTGTGTGTGTGTGTGTGTGTGTGTGTGTGTGTGTGTGTGTTATAGACACGTAAATATTCTTTGCTTACGGTGCCATGTTCGGGACTCCCAATTTTTTTAAAAATGCTTATTAAACACTTTAGTACATCAGTTAAAGTGCATAGAACGATTGGCATACATTGTATAATAAACATGAGTAAATGATGGATGAAAACACACAAGTATTGCATCCAATGTGTTCATTACATATAGGCAGGTGTACCATACGAAGCAATAAAGCCTAACAGGTGTATGTTTTCATGTAACATACATTGTTTATAGCATCACAAGCTTATCAACACACACATAAATCATGTTCCTAGGGACCTTTGCGCCGGGGAAGTGCAATACGCATTGAAGAAAGAAAACCAAAGACAATCTGTAATGGTGAAACCAATGCAGCTCCCTGCAGTAGTCTCTTCACGATGCTTAAATTTCATATACCATTCCCACTTTGAGCACCTGCTGCCTTGGGATTGCAAAAGCCTTCTCCCCTTGCCTGAAGTTCTCCCTCAGGAATGAGTATATGTAATTGACAACAATCTTCTTGAAAAAGGAGGAATTTGATCCTGCCCTGATTTCAATTTCTCCAAGAACATAGACCACACCTTTCTGCAGCTCCATCTGAATAAATTGTTTTTTTCTTGAATTGTGCGGGATTGGTCTTCGTTAACCCTTCCGGATGAGTGTGCTGAGTAGCCGCTTATGGGAGGTTGGCTGAGATCTGTAGTTTCACTTTGCGTAAGTGCCTCTTCAATGTACAACTGCTTGAAGCCACCGACTTTACGTGTCCTTGTGTTACTATACGTGATGGAGGTTGCTTCACTCTCGGTTTCGGAATTTCCAAGTTTGTGATCAAATGTCCTTCTTCAATATATGATTGGAGTCCTTCAACAAGGGAAGCAGCAAATTCCTTAGCCCCTTCTAGGGTATCACTGTACCCATATCGTGCCACACACCGAAACATCCGGGAGGTTCTTGGCTCAACTTTTTAAAGTGGAATCGATTCGAAACCTCAACATGAGGGATCGGCGGGTGTTTAATGGAAACAAACACTAGGATCGAATGAGCGAAGGGTATTTTCTCAATGAGGTGGGGAAAATTGGTGGGACACCCCGCACTAATTCTCGTATAGAGGAAGCCTACCCCGGGAGTTCTTTTTAGGTCATGTGCTTGAATGAGTTCTCGCATATCTTTATCTCGTAACTATGTGCTCAAGCTCGTAAAGTATTTCTTTACATGGACATAATGCCAAACACCCATGATCGTCGGCAGAACTGCCGCGATCGAGAATAGGTAGGAAACCCCCTTGTTTGAATTTGTATAGAACTGAAGAAAGATAGACAAGCTCTATGGAACCAAATACCGAGGCGTAAGGGTATTATCAGCCAAATGCTCACCCTCCATATGAGAAGCATTACAATTACAAGCAGAATAGTTGTAATAACCATCACGAAGTAACACAAATTCCTGCACAGAATTAACTTGGTTTCATTTTTCACAAAGGAGAGTAGTATGGGATTCACGTTTGTCTTACCATATGCGTTGCCGATATTAGTCGTTGTCTTGAAACCAAATGTTACTATCACACAAAGCAACCCAAGAACAAAGTTTATCTCCGAATGTACACCTGCCCCTCATAGAGTTTTGAGGTGTGGAGTACTTTGACCCTTGGGAAGCAGCCCAATGTTTGTGACTGAAATGATTGCGAATGAACCGGATATCATAGCCTGACTAGCAATTATTGCGGCAGAGACAACAATTATGAAGGTTGGCCAGAACATTGGACCTGCAAAACAAGATATAGTTATGTTTGATTCAAACAAAAGATTGAATTGAGGCACTACATCATCTTGAATAGTTTACCGGAATTGATTTATAGAAAGTATCGAGAACATATTCGGGTGTTTTACGAAGGAACGCCGCTTGACCAATATAAGCTAATGACACTGACGGGAACAAAATAAAGCTGAAACTGATCTGAAATATAAAAGCAAAACGATTGCTGTCATCTTTTGCTAATCACAACATAATAAGATGTATAATATTAAGATTAATTCGTGCACTTTTTGTCAGTTACTATTTTATGGACAACCGAGATGCAAATGAAACCTTGACTTTACTTCTCCGTAGCGCCATTTCTGATATTAGTCTCAGAAAGAACATACACATACCTGAATTGACATTATGTTGAAATGGCCTAGGTCAGCAAACATAGCTTCTGTGCCTGTTTTGTGTCATTGAGAGTTAGGGTGTCAGGGAATTGATTCTGTGGTATGCTTACATACATTGAAACTCACCCGTAAAGCATAAAAGGATGCCCCCAAGGGAGATCCATGCATCCTTTCCATTCATTTTGAAGTAGTCTACGATGTATTTTGGATAGAAAGCTCTCAGAACACCAATGTCGTATTTGATTAAGTTGTAAATTCCAATGCCACCAATGAACAGGAACCACATCAGAATAATGGGTGCAAATGAATAGCCAACTTTGTCTGTGCCAAAACGCTGAACAGCAAACAGCACCACCAGAATGGCAACAGAGATCCATACCATTTGCTCTGCCAAGTAAGAATAGAAAAATGAACCCGGAGATTTTTTTTTGTTAGCGATGACATAAGAGTTATAACCACTTTGTTGTTTTTCCTGCTCCCTGTCTAATTGATATACTTATTTGTTTTCATGTGTGTCATGCCAGCGGAGCAAAGCAGCAATGGAACGTGCAGAGTTAGCTGCTCCCTAGGTGGGTGTGGGAGCAACGAGGACAACCACAGGCAGGCGTGTGCGAGTGGCAAGCACGACCTGGCAGGCAATGCTAGCTGGGAGCTAAGACGGCAACATTGGTGTTTTCTTTTTGTGATAAGACGTGTGTCATGGACTCATGGGAAAATGTTGATCTTGCACTTTCTAACTTATTCCTGTGCACATTGTTTAGTTTTGCTGCTATCACAGCCAGTGGCTGGTGATCAGACAGCTCGCCACCAAGGTGCACAGATGCTCTTGTGCACAGAGATACCCAGCCTTCTCACCAAACAAATGGTTTTACAAGTTTGTGTGCACATTACAAGACATTCTATCAAATCAAATACTTGAGTGGCAAATAATTCATGTTAAGTTATTATGTGCAATTCTTTCAAATTTACTGAAGTTTCCCTTTGTATTTTCATTTTTGTTCTTTTGTTCTACAATCAAGTCAAATAGCTCTTACCCTGTTTTAGTTGAGGTGCTTTCTCTTGGAGACCACTCACTGCAGAGAGCACTGAAACAAATCCACAAAACATAGATCACGTCATTTTGACATATCTTATTTTGCAAGGAATGTCTTACTAGCACAGATAGATCATAGGCAGCATGTTACTGTGCAAGTCTTCGTTAACAAGAAAAAAATATTCGCCAACTTTACGACTATGCTTTATAAATGTGTCACTGAAGGAGTAGAGGATATTTAGCATGCCTTCATCATCATGTATAATTATTACATGTGTACTTCACTGCTAATACTTCATTACTTGTATGAACTCACAGATACAACTGAAACCATGAGAATAACCAGTAAAAGGCATCACTTAAAGTTCCAGTTATAGTTAGCGGATATTGCTGGGGTCAAAACACCATCGCTGATAACCATTGATGTGCCCAGTATGGTAAGGAGGAAAACTGTAACCTTAGCCACCTTGCTACTTTCCAGCATCTTTTTTCGTCCATTGAGCTCTCTTCATAGGAGCTGATACTGTTTCTAGGCCATAGTTTGAGACCATTGCATCGTCTGCTTGCTGATTTGGAATCAAGCTGCTTATTCTTCCCTAAATCTTTTGATAATCCAAATAATAAGTTCATCATGCTATACAAGCTATATATAATGGAGCACTAGGTAGCAAATTATGGGATAAGAAGCAGACCTCAGAGGCATGATGATATCCATTGCCTGATACTCTTTCTGCATCCCCATATAGGGAGTCGTGACGCTAAAATTTTGCACCAAGTTTTTTTGCTTCTCTAGGATCTTGTTTATCCGTTTGAAGAGCCATTTGTAAAGCTCGAAACTTCTAGGGCCTCCAGGAAACGTTTGCCTTGTGCTCCTTTTATAGACATGGAAGGGGCATTCTTATATGTGTGTGTTTATTTAGTTCAGGCACTGTTTGTCTACACAATCATTTAGCCCATTTACACGCTATTTAAATGTTATGTTTCTGTTGATGCTAAAAAAACGTTATGTTTCTGTTTTTTTCGAAATCGTGCAACCTCAGCACAACATGTATTATATTAAGAGAAGTGAGACTTCTTACACGAACTCACGTCCGCCAAAACAATTGGCGGCGTGAGTTTTGCACACTAGACAAAAGGCGCCGGATTCAATGGCGGAGCGGTAGGGTTGTGACCTTAAAGTAAACTAATTGCGACTATAGAAAAGTACAAGGTAGGGCATGTTATTAGTAGAACCTTGAGTGTAGAGTGTTATAATTACATGGAAGATAAAAGTAGAAATGTATGATTTAATACAGGCAAGTCCATATGATTTGTATACAAAACTTCTGTTAAGATTTGATTTTCTACACCTGGGTTCTAGGTACTTTCACGGTTAGATTTGTTTTAAATATAATGATTAAATTCATTTCTATTGGCATGCACCATCTATGTAGCATATACCACGAATATTTGTGCTTAGTGGCAGTGCGTATACAAGGTCATTGACAATGACAGAAATTCATATATATGTATTTGTTGAGAATAAAACAGTGTAGTACAAAACAAAATGCAGCAAACAATTAGTTGCTGATTTGGATGACAAGGTGTTTTTGTTTACTTTATGAAAATGGCTTATAGTGCTTGTCAGCGTAATCCTAGCTTTTACACTACTACAGATTCGTTCATCACTACGGCCGGCATCCTTTGCGAATTTAATCCATCGGCAATGCTGAACCTCGTCGGCGGTGATGAACCGTTCAAGCGTGGAAAAAATCGAAACTCTACGGACTCGACCAATTCGGGCGCAGTGAACACTTTGATCACCACGGGTTGAATCGTTCCCGGTAGTGGTCTTGATGGACACAAATCACTCGTAGGTTTGAATAAGAACCGATAGCGATTTGAAGACCAAGGAACAGTAAAAACAAATGATAGAAACAGAAGATTGCACACGCAGGCAATTAAAAACGATGGTTCATTATATATTACTAGATAATATATTTACAAAATTAAAAGAATAAAAAGAAAGGCAGCTGACCGCGTTCCCGCCACCGGCCGCCTCAAGCGCCACCGCCTCGTCCCTAGAATCGTCCTCACCGCCGCCGCGTTCACCGCCGCCGCCGGCGTTTCCGCCGCCGGCCGCCTCGGCGCCCGCGTTCAGCGTGGCCAGCCTCGCCGGTATCCCCCGTAGCGAGGATGTCGGCGATGGCATTGACCTTGTAGGCGTAGAAGTTGGCCTTCTCCACCAACGGCCAAGCCACCGTTGCGGGCCCGGCGCTTGGGCTAGGTTGGTGAGCTTGTGGAGGGCGTCATGGAGGCGGCGCAATGGTGAACTCCTCCATGGTGTAGATGTCGGCAATCTCGCACGTACGTCGATGAAGCTGCCCGGTGATCGAGGTTATGGAAAGAGAGAGGTTAATTAGCGATGGAGATGGTACCAAATCAGAGTGTGCTGTGTACAATTATATAGTAACAAGCCATGGAATGCATGCGGTTGAAATCTCATGTTTGGTTTTGGAAATTGATGACACACTTGTGGCACTAATCCTTTGCTCTAAGTGTGACTTATGAGATAGGATTAGATGGATGACAAGGAGCATGATGATCGTGAACATGGGCGATGATGGTGGACATGATGGATCGTCAAGCTTGGTGATCGGCTTGGAAGGAACCCGGGGAGATCAAGGCAAAGGTATCTTGATAGGGTTTTCCTTTCGGTGATCAAGACACGATAGAGCGTGTGATCACATTATAGGATAGATAGCCGACTATCAAGAGAGGATGCCGCGACAATCCTTTGGTGAAGTGCTTCTAGGTCCAATTGACTTGCATATTGCATTTAGTACAATGAGAGCACTAACCGTCTTGCCTAATCGATCGTGCATGCTAACATAAGTGATAGCGGTATCATCTTCGACGTGTTGGCAACATATGGCAAGGCGAAGCAAGGTTGAAGCAAAGGGCAACAACGACTTGAAGAATTTGCTAAAAGGGGGTGGCCGGACGCGACGGCGGCGACCGGACGCACCGGCCGGTGGCTCGGTCGGTCGCGTCGCGAGAGCCCTGCGACCGGGTTTTGGCGACGCGGGGACCGGACCCTTGACCGGATGCTTCGGTGTCGACCATTTGTGATCGGACGCTGAAGGACATCGTCATTTGTGGGCCGGGGGCTCGCAGATCGAAGGGACGCATGGCCGATCGCGGCCGGAAGCTGGGCCGGACCGCTAGTGCGTCCGGTCGGCCGAGTCGATCGATCTGTGAAACCCCCCCCAACGCTCCATTTCGAGAGGGGCCTTTAAATACTTGGTTGGTCGGGTATTTTACCTCTCTCTTGCACATTTGACCACTCTAACTTGCTTGTGAGCATTTGAGACTCCTCTCCACTCATCTCTCCATCCATAACTCGAATTCTTGGTGAGATTGAGAGTGATAGAAGTGCATTGCATTGGTGATTGCATCTAGATACACTTCATCCTTGGAGAAGCCGCGGGATTCTTGTTTTCTTGGGAATTTGCCCGGTTCCTAGCGGCTTGGAGCAAGAGGCGGTGTTGAGCTCGATTGGAGCTTGTTCGAGGCCACAGGTGGACTTGTGAGGGTTGAGCCTTACCCCGTGGGAGGTACGCTTAAAAGGCATCACTAGTGGATTGCTCGTGGCTTGTTGGACCCTCTCTTGTGATTGTTTGCTTGAGCTCCCACCGGGGATTTGGCATCGGCCATTAAGCTTAGCAACCGTCAAGTGAGTGTGTCGCCACAACGGGGACTAGCGTGCCGGCAAGCACGTGAACCTTGGTGAAAAATCATCGTGTCACTTGTTCTTGCTCGTTGGAGATTTCTTGTACACGGTGATTGGCTACATCCTCGACACTACACGGTGGTATTGTATTCTAGCACCTCTTTGCATTACCTAGTAGTATATCTTTTTAGGGTGCTTAGTTGTTTACCTTGAGTAGCTTGTGTAGGTTGCTTAGTCTTGTTTAGCTCCTAGTGGTAATTTAGTTAGACTTGCTTGTTCACCTAGGAGTAAACTAGCAATATAGCCCTTGTGTGAAATTAGAGATAATAGAATTGACTTGTGGCTTGCCTAGCTAATTCGTAGCACTGCTTATTTAGCTTCACCATCTTATTGTCTAATTCGTTTGTTTAGTGTTGTTGCAAGAAATTTTAATAGGCTATTCACCCCCCCTCTAGCCATTAGGACCGTTCAAGTGGTATCAGAGCCGAGGCACCGTATTTGAGTGGCTTAACATCCAACGGTGACAAAATGACGTTAAATTTTCATGTCAACAACACCAAGAAGGCGCCATCTTTCGATGGCACCAACTTTGCCTATTGGAAGGTGAAGATGACCGCACACCTCAAGTCAATCAATAGAGAAGTGTGGGTTGTGACCGAGAACAAGTTTGAGGTTGCAAATCAAGCGCAACCAACCATGGCCGAAGAGAAGAAGATATATGCAAATGATCTTGCCGTGAGCACCTTTCATGAGGCATTCAATGATAGAGTGTTTGAGCAAGTCAAGTCACTCACCATTGCCCATGACATTTGAAAGAAGCTAGAAGATTGCTATGAGGGCACCGAAGGCATCAAGCAAGCAAAGGCCTACATAAAGCTTGAGCAATTCAATAGCTTCAAGATGGAAGAAGATGAGAGCGTACCGGAGATGTTCCACCGCATGCAAGTGTTGGTGAATGATCTCAATGCACTTGGTGAAGACATCAAGGACAAGACCTTCAACATGAAGTTCTTGAGGTGTTTGCCGGAGAGGTTTGGGATGTTCATCATGGTGCTTGTGAGAACAAATTTGAAGGATTTGACTCCCAACCAATTGCTTGATGAGGTCATGACCGATGATTCATATAGAGATGACAAGAAGAAGCAAGAGCTCATCAACAAGGCCAACAAGAAGACCAAGGATGAGGACAAGAAAGATGACAAGAAGGGATTGGCACTCAAAGCTAGTTCTTCATCCAAGGGCAAGAAGAAGAAGGAAGAATCAAGTGATGAAGAGGAAGGCACCTCTACAAGTGGGAGTGAAGTGGATGAGCAAATGGCTCTCTTTGTGAGGAGATTGGGAAAGTTTGTGAAGAAGAACTACATCTCCAAGAACAAGAAGAAGCAATCATCCAAGAAGAAGACCAAGGATGGCAAGAATAAAGGCAACATGATATGTTTTCGTTGCCATGATGATTGTCACTTGATTGCCGAGTGCCCATATGAAAGTGATGATGAGAAGGGCATCAAAAAGGTAAGAAAGAAGAATGATGCCAAGAATGAGAAGAACAAGCCCAAGAAGAAGAATGAGTCACATGTGGCTACTTGGGATAGTGATGACCCATCCTCTTCAAGTGATGAAGAAGAGGAGAAGAAGAACAAGAAGAAGGGACAAGCTCAATTGGCTATGCATGACAAGATCTCCCTCTTCGACACTCCTTCTTCATGCTTCATGGCTAAGGCCACTAAGGTATAATCTATCACTAAAGATGATGATGATGATAGTGATAGTGATAGTGATGATGAGGAGCCAACTCACACAAGGGAGGAGTTGCAAAGCATGCTTGATGATTGCATTATCATGTTCAAGCAAAGTAGGAAGGAATGCAAGGGATTGCGTAAGGAAACAAAGAGCCTTAAGCAAGAACTTGATGAGCTTCGGGCATCTTATGAGAGTCTAGAGGTAGATCATAAGAAGCTTGAGAAATCTCATTCTAAGTTAGAGAAAGCTCATTCCTCTCTACTAGAAGAGCACAAGTTGTGCTTAGTTGAGGACAAGGTTGATACATGTAATGCAAGCATCATGTGTGATATCCTAGTTGATGAATCAACCCCTACATGTGTACCCTCCACTAACTCTATCACTAGCATATCCATCTCTAGTGAAGATAATGACAACCCTATGCTTATTCATGAGAATGCATGTTTAAAGAGAGAAGTAAAGGAGCTCAATCACACCTTGACTAAGGCTTATGGTGGTGAGGACCGCTTGCTTATGTGCTTGGTGTTGGCATTTGTTAAGTGCTAAAAGAATATGAAGGATTACGCAGCGCCGCAGAACACCTACCATTGTAGCTTTTCCCTTGGATGAGTATTCTAGAGTATCGTATCCATGGGGAAGCTTTGGCAAAGAATTCTAATAAGTCACAATCATGTATTCACTAACTTAGCAAACCACTAGACTATAGTGAGGAGATAATCATTAAAGGGTAAAGCATAAAATACATATCTAAGATTATAAAAGAATAACTAAACTAATCAAGAGGTCAAAGAGAGATCAAGGTTCCTAGTTACTTCTCTATTACTTAGGTTCTATGATAGCAATCACACCATAACACTTCGGGACATCGAGAACACTAGCCACGAAAAGAGATGAGAAGGGGGCTAGGAAGTCTCGACCACGGTCCTACAAACACCAACCCGAGCGTGGTGGAATACGCCGGCCATCGGGGCTGTCACCACCAGGGCTACCACAAACTATCCGTGGGGTTGGGTGCAATCTCGGGTAATCTATAGCCTAGACACCATGTGTAACGCCATACGGCTTGAAATCATAACCGGGGGCTACCCCAAAACATTTAAATTCACTAAGTCCAAGATTTATTGAAAATTTCAAAGCATCTCCCTAAAATTAGACATGTAAGACAATTAACTCAGATTTTATAAATAATGTATAATCAGAAATAATGTCATAAGCATCAAGGCCCATCCCATATAAAATAGAAAAGACCCCTTTCCGCTACAACGACTATCCCCAACAAGCCAACATTTAAACGACCTTTGTAGATAAACTATTACAACAAAAAACTTCCAGAATTAATAAATGAAGTTTGGATTATTAAATGTTTGTGCTCGTGAAGTTTCTACTCCCAGTTATTCTCATAGATGCATCGCTCATTTGGTACCTAAAAACCAAATAAACACAAGAGTGAGTAAAAACACTTAGCAAGTACAATTAGATCCGGAAGAACAATTATCTCATGAAAACCCAGAACAAATCATTGGAACATCAAAGAAATAGTAGTTTCCGTCTCAAGCGGACAATACCTGAATACTCCTTTGCATTTACGGTAAAGCCCGATCAAGTGGGGCCAGCACTTACTCACGAGGAACCTGAATATAAGAACCAAATTGCACCTCCGGATAAACCGCACCAGAATAGAATGTAAACGGAAACTTGAAACTTGAATATCAATCCAGGAACTTAAATATAAACCATGAAAATTAAAGCACCGGAAACTTTTTGCATAGGATGAAAATTCAAACAGAGGCGCAAAGCCCAAACAAGGTTCGTCATGCACTTGCCTTAACAATGCAACGAAGCGCTCTGTAAAACAGCTTAGGGCCTGCCTATTGGCTCGTCAGCACCTGAACAATCATAGTTCACGCATACTCAAAAATAGCCCAAAAGTTCTAATCCAAAATAAACGCAGCTGCACTTAACTTGTGCTAATTATTACAATAATCCTATCATTTGACTATTTTGTTTAGCATCGACAGACAGAAAGTATATATATTTCTTATCTTATCTGTTTTTTTTCACAGCCTTGGCACTACAACGATGGACTGTCGATCTGCACAAACATTGCAAATGCCTCTTGCCCCTTTGAGTTCTATGTGAAATTAAATATTACTACTTTCAATATAGAAATTGTTTCACTTGGCCTACAGATCAGACCCACGAGACATGTTCTGAACCCCACTAATCAGGTCTAGTAGCTAGTCATTAGAAAATATGTATACGTGTATATACTGTAGATTGGACTAGTGATTAGAAAAGATGATTAGAGAAGATATATACGTGTATATACCACAGATTGGAATGGCAGCAAGCAGATCACAATTCCCTAGATCGATTGTCCCTTGCTCCTTCCCTCGCTGTGCGTGACCCAGCACAACCACCACCATGCGTCAGATGAGATCCCTACAACATCGTTCAGGAACTTCACACACATGGATCAAGGTAATGATGGATGTGCCCCAACAGCATTAGAACATGGAAGATGACGAGCACGTTACCAAATTGCAGCAGAAATTCGCCTCAGGTTTGGAACGTCAGCGATTTAGAGAATAGATCAGAGTTGTGCCGGCCAGCAGAGGCGGCGGCGTTGGTATGAACTTGGAAGAACAAGCAGTGGGTCGGCGGCGATAGGAATAGGTCAGGAAGTGACGAGGAGTAGCGGCAGCAATAAAACGGATCAAGACATGCGACCACCAGGAGTCGATCTCCTATTTTTTTTCTTCTTCTAAATTTAGAAATATAGAAATCCAAGCTACTTCCAACGGCCCAACTTTAACAGCGAACAAGTGAGTAGTCAATTGGCTTCGTCTCGATGACTTCTACGCAGCCAGGGTCTCTAATTTTCAATACGATTTATGGTTCAAAAAGTCAACTCCTTTTGTCCTATATTTAGTCCGTCTGGTCAACACAAATATATTATTGTATATTTATTTATTTGTTTAAATTTAGGGTATTACATTCTTCCCTCCTTCAATGGAATTCGTCCTCGAATTCTTTATTTTAATTACCCCCGAAGAGAAATAGGCCTAAATGAAATGCTAAATTGAGATAGTCACCAGATAAGAACTCATAGTACTTCCCGCATTCGCGACTTGAGCCCCCATGTTGTTTCTCGCTCTATGTGAATAGTCTAGAGAATCTTTAGTTACCTGAGTGTCTTTCCTCACAAGACTTTATCAGACTCTTCTAGGATTCTTTCAAGTTGTGTCTCAAAGGTTAAGTCTTCCTTGATGATTTCTGGTTCCAAGGTCATATGTTGTTCTGGATCTCGTAGGTACTTTCTCAGCATGGAAACATGAAATACATTATGCACACCATTCATAGAATTGGGTAGCTCCAACCTGTAAGCCAACTTTCCAATACGTTCCAGTATTGGGAAAGGACCAATATACCTTGGGCTAAGCTTTCCTTTAACTCCAAATCTCACCACCCCTTTATTTGGAGAAACCTTCAAAAGTACTTGATCCCCAACCTGAAACTCTAGCTCTTGCCTTCTCACATCAACATAGCTCTTCTCCCTACTCTGTGCGGCTAGCATGTGTTGTCGAATTTCAGCAACACGCTCAGTTGTCTTTAGAACCCAATCCGGTCCTAGGACTACCTTTTCCCCCACAGCTTCCCAACAAAGTGGTGGCCTGCACTTTATTCCATATAAGGCTTCAAAAGGTGCACATCTGATGCTAGCATAGTAACTATTGTTGTAAGCAAACTCCACAAGAGGCAAATGCTCCTCCCAACTTCCTTTCCATGACAGAACACATGACCTTAGCATATCCTCCAACGTCTGAATTGTATGCTCGGATTGACCATCTGGTTGACGGTGAAAAGCAGTGCTAAGTATCACATCTGTTCCCAAGGCAGTCTGCAAACTCTCCCATAACTTGGAAACAAATTTAGCATCTCTATCAGAAACAATTGTTTTTGCCACCCCATGAAGTCTCACAATTTCACGCATATAGATGGGAGCTAAGTCAATTGTTGAATTTCTTGATTGATATGGAATAAATTGACCTACCTTACTCAAGGCGATCCACAACTTCCCAAATAGAATCCCTTCCTTTTGCTGTACGTGGTAAACCAACCACAAAATCCATAGTGATGTCCTACCATAGTCACAGGAACCTCTAATGATTGCAGCTTTTCTGGAAGCTTGCGCTCAACCACAAAATACATAATGCCATATACCTTGCCACATCCAATATCATCCTCAACCACTAGTAGATCTTCTTTAAATCTTTATACATATTATTTTCACAAGGGTGCGCAGTGTAAGTACAATGTGCCTCTCAAACAACTTCTTCCCTAACTTCTGCCTTATGTTGCGCACAAAGGCATCCACGGAACTGAATAGCTCCCGAAACATCCATGTTGGAATTCCAACAACTCTACCTTCGCTAATGCGCTTCTTCATGCCTTGCCTTAATAAATCATGATATTGTGCCTCCGGTACTCTCCCCGATATGGAAGACTCAAAAGATAACCAATGTTCAGTTTCTACAACTCCTATGTGATAGTATGATATATCCATCCACTCAAATTTAGTTATCAAATAATTCAATGTGGAGGGCATGGTCCTCAAAGCATTAGACACAACATTGATTTCACCTAGTCTATACTTGATGGTGATGTCTTAAACATTGATTAACTCTTTTTTCTGTCTTAAGTTCAACTCCTTTTTGTAGTAAAAATACACTACAAACTGTTATGGTCTATGAAAATATAACAACGATCAACCTATAGGTAATGTTTCCATATATCAAAATAGACAGACATGAGGTTCTAAGTCATGAGTATGATGGCTCTCTTGGACTACCTTAATGCACAAGCAATCAACTTCTCCTCTTGCAAAAGGATACACCCATATAAAACACTAGAAGCATCTGAATATACATAGTAAAACACTTACTAGGCTAAAGGAGGTTGGGAACAAAATGGCCAATTTGTCAACCAATACTTGAAAACTTTGTGCATATTCTATAATTCATTTAAACTTCACCTTCTTATGTGTGGACATGGGTAAAGGATTAATAATTACATAGAATTCATGATTCTTTGATAGTAACTAGATATGTCTACAAAACTCCTTGTTTGCATCAAGATGGCCTCCCATTCTACTACATTAGAAATCCCAATTGAGTCAACATATATATTGTCATCCAAATTACTTATACATTACTTCCAAAACTTGTTGGTCCCCAAGGTGTGATGTACCCTCCTATAATGTTACGTATGATCCTTCTCAATCTTAGAAAGGTAAGCAAGCCATTGATGAATACGATTCATCGAATTTGTGTCTTAGTGAGATTATCTTCTCAGTCTAGAGGGCATAACTCTAACTCATAATGGACAGACACTAACAAACACTTTCCTCAAAAATATCACCTCATGCCCGAATTTGATTATGAACAACTATATATATCCCCAGAGAGAGAAAAAATCCTAACACCTTTTATGTAAATCAAAAAAAAAAAATCACAAATGCATGTTGATGGATATTCCCGATAGTCAATGCACTCAATTCATGGTAATCCACATTCATGTGCAAATTTGCCCTTCTTATAGCCAATAGATTTCCATGGGTATACACAACACTTGATCACCATCTTGGCTAGATCTTGTCCTTGTTCCTCAACTCCTCTTCAAATGGATAAGACAACAAATCTAGTACTAGGTACCAGATCAAAAGGGACTACTCTTTGAACTTGCTAGTCATTCAAGGAAGCCTCTAGAAAATTCTAAAGATAGGACTGAACAATAAGAATCTCTTCAATCACAATTGTCATTGTTGGATCCGCTACAATTAAGGTAAAAACTTGTTTTTTAGGGGAGATGATTACAAAGCTGACTTGACATGAATAAAAGAGACTAAGAAGGAGCACTATTATGGAGCAAATAAATTATCTTAGATAAACAGTTGCAAAGATGTTTGCTTAGTTATGGTCTAGAGAAATCCAATCTTCACAAAGCACATATGACGACAACATATGTTCTCATTCGACGGATGGTCATGACCTAATTTGAAGATACTTAACAAGACTGAAAGATATTTTTGACAATGGTACACTCACCTCCATGAGTTTCATGAAATCTTATCCATGAAAAGACATGTTTACGAGCACTCCACTACATTTATTATTGGCATACCCTAACATGAAAAAGCTATAAACTATGAAATGATGCCACAAGCATCACACGTGAACATCTTTCTATGTACAAATAGTAAGATTTTTTTTTTTGTCTTGAGAAACACATAAAAGTAAATGTTTAGATCCACTCATCTATTGTGGTTGGTGTCAATAACATGAACCAATGGTATGGTTGATCAGGCCATCCACTGTGCATACCATTCACATGCCACACTAGAATAGATAGATCAAACATAATCCTCTCATGCTTGATATAATTAGCTTATACATATAAATGAACCAAAGTGAATTTGTTCATAAAAATGTCTCATTTACTAACTAGTTTAGTAATGGTGTCTTAGGTGGACATTGATTGAAACACAACACCACTTGGTTACAAGTGTTCATTAGCTAATAGTAGTAACGTATATTGATTAAAGATATAGGTGAGGCAATATGTTGAATGACAAGAGAATGGTGAAGTCAGAATAAGATGTAATATTATGGTTTGTATCACATAGGCATAGAGAGATGTAACTAGTCGCACAATTGGGGCCACAATCAACTCATAACAAGCCAAAGAAGATTAAGGCCGACTCTTGAAACATTAGGTCCATCTATGGACCACTAGGATAAATGAAGGATGCATAAAAGACATTGAGAGAGGATATCAAGGTACCTAACAGTCCTCAGGAATCAAACCAACAAGGTAAATCCTCCACTTTTCCATGAATAACCATAGGCTCATGTCCATAATCCGGTCTCTTAATTAACATCCAACTCCACTATTCAAACAACCCTATTTTTCCCTAAATAGTTCCATATGAGGTGATTTGCAGTCCACCAAGTTGTATAGAACTAACAAATTGTTGTCAGTTTCCTCTCAAAAAAATAGCTCATCCAATCTTCCATGACACATTTTGGGTGGGTACTGTTTTCTAAAGATAAATGAGACAATTGGATATTCATACTAGAAGCAAGACACAAGAAGTGATGAGATAAATGGCGTGGCAATACAAAACATTATAAATATGGCTAAGCCCATGGTTGGGTATACAAACACTCCGTCTCAGGAGCACTAGTCTAACCCACGTAATGATACAATCATCAGAAAAATTTGTTTATCATACTCATCTAACAAATACATGGAAAAACAACGGAAGCGTAAATGCAATGCAACCCATGCAACCCATCCTATAGTACAAAAGTGTGTCAATTGTTAGTCATTTAACCTATATCAAGTTTTAATTTTATTCCTAAACTAACCTAGCTCTAATACCAACTATAACGCCCTGGCTTGAAATCATTACCGGGGCTACCCCAAAACATTTAAATTCACTAAGTCCAAGATTTATTGAAAATTTCGCAGCATCTCCCCTAAAATTAGACATCTAAGACAATTAACTCACATTTTATAAATAATGTATAATCAGAAATAATGTCATAAGCATCAAGGCCCATCCCATATAAAATAGAAAGACCCCTTTCCGCTACAACGACTATCCCCAACAAGCCAACATTTAAACGACCTTTGTAGATAAACTATTACAACAAAAACTTCAGAATTAATAAATGAAGTTTGGATTATTAAATGTTTGTGCTCGTGGAGTTTCTACTCCCAGTTATTCTCATAGATGCATCACTCATTTGGTACCTAAAAACCAAATAAACACAAGAGTGAGTAAAACACTCAGCAAGTACAATTAGATCCGGAAGAACAATTATCTCATGAAAACCCAGAACAAATCATTGGAACATCAAAGAAATAGTAGTTTCCGTCTCAAACGGACAATACCTGAATACTCCTTTGCATTTACCGGGTAAAGCCGAGCAAGTGGGGCCAGCACTTACTCACGGGAACCTGAATATAAGAACCAGATTGCACCTCCGGATAAACCGGCACCGAGAATAGAATGTAAACGGAAACTTGAAACTTGAATATCAATCCAGGAACTTAAATATAAACCATGAAAATTAAAGCACCGGAAACTTTTGCATAGAATGAAAATTCAAACAGAGGCGCAAAGCCCAAACAAGGTTCGTCATGCACTTGCCTTAACAATGCAACGAAGCGCTCTGTAAAAACAGCTTAGGGCCTGCCTATTGGCTCGTCAGCACCTGAACAATCATAGTTCACGCATACTCAAAAATAGCCCAAAAGTTCTAATCCAAAATAAACGCAGCTGCACTTACGTGTGCTAATTATTACAATAATCCTATCATTTGACTATTTTGTTTAGCATCGACAGACAGAAAGTATATATATTTCTTATCTTATCGTTTTTTCACAGCCTTGGCACTACAACGGCGGACTGTCGATCTGCACAAACATTGCAAATGCCTCTTGCCCCTTTGAGTTCTATGTGAAATTAAATATTACTACTTTCGATATAGAAATTGTTTCACTTGGCCTACAGATCAGACCCACGAGACATGTTCTGAACCCCACCAATCAGGTCTAGTAGCTAGTCATTAGAAAATATGTATACGTGTATATACTGTAGATTGGACTAGTGATTAGAAAAGATGATTAGAGAAGATATATATGTGTATATACCACAGATTGGAATGGCAGCAAGCAGATCACAATTCCCTAGATCGATTGTCCCTTGCTCCTTTCCTTGCTGTGCGTGACCCCAGCACAACCACCACCATGCGTCAGATGAGATCCCTACAACATCGTTCAAGGAACTTCACACGCATGGATCAAGGTAATGATGGATGTGCCCCAACAGCATTAGAACATGGAAGATGACGAGCACGTTACCAAATTGCAGCAGAAATTCGCCTCAGGTTTGGAACGTCAGCGATTTAGAGAATTGATCAGAGTTGTGCCGGCCAGCAGAGGCGGCGGCGTTGGTATGAACTTGGAAGAACAAGCAGTGGGTCGGCGGCGATAGGAATAGGTCAGGAAGTGACGAGGAGTAGCGGCAGCAATAAAAACGGATCAAGACATGCGACCACCATTCCTCAAAAAAAAAAAAAAAAAAAAAAAAAAGACATGCGACCACCAGGAGTCGATCTCCTTTTTTTTTTTTTCTTCTTCTAAATTTAGAAATATAGAAATCCAAGCTACTTCCAACGGCCCAACTTTAACAGCGAACAAGTGAGTAGTCAATTGGCTTCGTCTCGATGACTTCTACGCAGCCAGGGTCTCTAATTTTCAATACGATTTATGGTTCAAAAAGTCAACTCCTTTTTGTCCTATATTTAGTCCGTCTGGTCAACACAAATATATTATTGTATATTTATTTATTTGTTTAAATTTAGGGTATTACACCATGTCTATACTATCGATTAATACTCTAGCTACCATGAATAACTAGAGTCCTCATTACGACAGCAGAGATCCCATGCAATAGTATAACAACTATACTAACCATATATGAAAGATATGGAAGTAAATAGAGAAGATAAATATATGAATTATAAGTCTTACAAAGAAAGGATATAAGACATACCAAACTCAGTAGACATCTCGAACAGGAGCATAGCTCCATTCTCCTTTACTCTTGATTAGATCTAAGTTAGATCTAATCTAGTTTTAATTACATGGCTAATCCACTTTTAATTACATGACTAATCTACTTCTAATTCACTAATCCTAGAGAGAGGTTATCCTTACATTGGGACACCTCTACAACTGAGAGATAATGAATAGAATGAGATAGAATGAATTGGGGTTTAGCCCTGGGGGTCAGGGGGTCTTCTTATATAGGCCTTGGCGATGAATGATGACCATTGGATCAAACCGACCTTCAATAACGGTGTAGATACAACCTCAAAGCCGGTTACAAACCGGCCTAGGAAGATGAGCCCGATTAGCTCTTGTAGCTTTGGCGGCCGCCAAAGCAGATTTGGGCCGGCCGCCACGCCCCGTGGCCAAACCATGTCATCTTTCTTCCGGTGTCTTCAGGTACCTTCTAGAGTGTTTTAGTCCACATTTTGGGTCGAAGTTACTTCACGGTTAAGTCTTGTCATCGTATGTGAGATATATTCTGGAACTTTCTCCATTCTTCTCTGTATTTATCTGTTAAGTCCCTGAAAAGATATAAATCACCAAAGCTCGTGAAATTATGTTAGTTAGACCCCTAGTCTATGTTGATATTCATTTTAAGCCCTTATCCATGTTTAGTTGACTATTAAAATTATGCTATAATAGGTGTCAACAAGTTCCCCCAAGCTTACCCTTTGCTAGTCCCTAGCAAAGCCAAACTTAGCAATGGATCAGGAGTTGCTTGTTGACACCTCTTAAGCTCTATTTTTATGTGTCAACTAAACATATAATAAGGTTATAAAAAAGAATAAATGCATAGAATAGGTATTATACTGACACAGTTCCACGAGTTTTGGTGATTTATATCTTTTTAGGGGCTTAACAAGTAAATGCCGAAAAACTTAGAGAAAACCCCCCAAACAATAAGAAGATTTACCAATAGAGAATTTCGACCCGAAAAAGTGAACTAAAACATTCTAGAAGACACGAGAAGACACCGGGGAAAGACGACGACTGGGCCATCGTGGCTGGCGGCGCCGGCAAGGAAGGGGCCGGCCGCCGGGTGGGACCCAATGTCGCCGTGTCATCTTCCTAGGTCGGTTTCAAACTGACTTTGAGGTTGTATCTACACCGTTATTGAAGGTCGGTTTGATCCAAGGGACAGCATTCATCGGCCATAACTATATAAGGATGATCCTACCTCTGGCCTTAGGCATGAAAATCATTATTCATCATACTCAACTCGATCATAGCTAGAGCCATACCTCTCTAATTAGAAGAGCTAAGATCAAGTTGAGAGATTAGTAGAAAGTTGAGAGATAGATCAAAGAACTTAATTAGAGTTCTAGATCCTGTTCTTGAGAGATAGAAAGTAGAGTTGAGGAGAAGTAAGGAGAAGTGCTCGGATCCGTCGGTGACTCTCTACGCTTGTACCTCTGGGATCAAAGGCTTCATTGTACTTGATCTTAAGACTTCTTTGGTGGATCAACCTTATATTTGAGTAAGTTCACTTGTTTATATTTCTTTTCGGTTTATGACTCATTAGAGTACTTTAATTCTTGTCGCTCTTGAATTGAAGTTGTTTTCCCTAGTGCAAACGTGGTGTTTGGACTAGATAACTCATAAATACACCCTACTTGCCGGAGCGTGGTAGATCGTGGTAGTGACTAGTACCATTGATTCCATTGGATTCCACTTCCCGTAGGATAGGACACGTAGGACATAGTTGCTGGGGGAATAGTAAGTTTCGCCCTTACTTTCCTTTGAGTACGTCCCCATTAAGAAATATCTTCGAGCCTTGCAAGGATATAAACTAGACAACCATAGAATTCTTCTCACCTTTTATCTGAACTTCCGTTCCTTCCTATTATCTCAGGGATTAGTTTTGTCTCATTATTCTCACACCATTCTCCCTGTGGATTCAATATTTAAAACCCTCTCCCGGGTGAAGTGCTCATCGTTTTCGTTAAACTTGCGGACTATACAAATTATAAATAATTCTGTAGGATAACTTTTACCAACATTGCTACAACGCTTTCACGCCTCAAAAGTACATATGCTCTCAAACAAAATTTCTCCTCTATGTTAGAAAAAACTTTTTCAACCTTCAACTTACCTATATTACCTTTAACCATGGAGCTTATAGCTTTTTCTTGGGATCTTGAGCAATTGAAAGATAGAACAATCAAGTCAAGCACCATGTCTCAAACTCTTTGTTCAACTATCATTCTGGAGTTTTTGCAGGTTTTCAAAATAAAACTCAAAGTTTCTTAGTATGACTCTTTCTAGTCTCTCATATGTGGTATTTGTGGATCCTCTCTAAGGCAATAAGGTAGTGTTGCCTTTTTCTCATGATATGTAGTATTTTTTGGCTAAGGTAGTAACACACTATGCCTTCTTCTCTCTCACCCTATATCTAAGGCTTATATCTGGAGCTCTAGGTGGGAGAAAACTAAATCTACTTACTAAGCATATATTGTAAATTTAAGCAATGGATCCAAAGTCACAAGTCACACTGATCAAGTGGTGCATGTGTATGGTGGAAAGAATATAGTGGATATGGTAGGGAATATGGTAAGGTGTATGGAATGAATGAGGGGAAATCTTAATTCTACTTTTGCTCCTTGAGGAATCATCTCTCTCTTGAAATCTGAAGAATTTATGAGAACTTGGGTTGTATTTCTTTCTTTATTTTTCTTTTTATGGAGAGGCGGGCATCTAAGTACCCATTGTTTTATTGTGGACACTTGTCCATTTTTTTAACTCTCCTTTATTCTTTCTTTTTCTTAGGGAGGTAGGCTCTACTCGCCTGAGTAGGACACTTGTCCATTTTTCATCTCCCTTTGTTCTTCTTTTCTTTTTTTTTAATCTACAACCCAAATCTCTTTTGAAATAACTTTTGAGAGATAGACAAATGTTATGGAGCTTCGGTAAAACATTGGTTGGAAATGTGTTAGTGGATGGTTATAGGGAATATTTTTGGTTGTTCTCTCCCTGGATAGGAGTAGAACATTTTTGGTGGATATTTGGTGGATGCTTTGTGGATGCGTACTTCCAGGGTAGAAGTAGCATAAATGCAAGTGGGGTAGAGTGGAGTGGAGTGGAGTGTGCATGATCAGCATGACAAGTTTATAAGGGTCGACAAAGATTGAACAAACTCAATGCAAAGCAAGCAGCCTATATATATGTCAAAGGGTTTTCCTAATCTAGGGAGCATGTATATATGGCTGTGGTAGGAGGTTCAACACTCTTGTCACACAGGAACTTATCATGTGCACTTTAATTTTCAAAATATAAATCTCCAGAAATCTAGTATCACTAGGAGTAAGATAAATAGCAGCTCAGACTCTCATATATCATATCCATCAATCACCTAGGCTTTGAGCAAGCATTTGCTACCCACAGGTTTTAGGTTGAGCAAATCTCAAGTCAAAGCAGTTGCATTAAAAGCTCAAGAGAAATTAAGCTTGAAAGGTAGGTACTTGAAAGGAATTACAACGGAGCAACTATTCATCATCTCTAAGGCTAGAGATTATCTTCAAAGTTTATTTTATTACCACACTCTAATAAAGACTCTTTAATAAAGACTAGATAGACTCTTTTTATTTGGTTTCCTTAGTTATGCATCTTTTTATTTCTTTCTAAAATAAACAAATCTAGCTAATAAGATGGAAGGATACTTATCTGGATACATGGGGGTTGCCTTCCCCCAAGCTGGATGTTGACATAGTATTTGATGTTCTTGATGGTTGGAAGTAGAGATAGATAGTGATAGTGGCTGATTGATCTTCTTTAACGCTGGACACCATGTGTGTCATATCTCTCTTCCTTGGAATCTGCTGAACTCAAATAGACAACAAAGCTAATGGAACTTGATTAAACATTAGGGGTTAGCCATGTTGCTTCTTGTTGCCAAAGATTAGGATTATTCCTTTTAAGACAGTAGTTCAAGTAGCATTAATATTTTTGGATTTTCTATGCAAAAATAAAGAATGATGATGCATGCATATTTATTTTATTTTTATGCCACCACAGTAAATATCCTTGTGGGTTGTCACACGCCACAAAATTACTCATATGGGGCTTAGAGTTTTTTTCATGTCTATGCAACAAACAAATATTATTATTTTTTTTTTCTAATACAAGGCTGGTGCTATAATGTAAATATGCTAAAGGAAAACAATTATGCAACGCAATAAGGTAAATATGGATAACTTGCCGATCTTACCTTTTCGGCGAGGGTTCGGTGTTTTAAGTCCTCTGAACGAGACTTCTTACCTTGTTATTTCCTTGAGTGTATTATCCGATCTTGACGGCCGTGCTCCTTGAGATGGTGAAGGACGGCGTCACCCATGTTCTTAGCTGGTCTTATGAGTTGGAGTGAAGCGTAAGCAACTTCTTATTTAGTGTGCATGCTTGTAGGACATTCACTTGTTGAATTTTGGAGAAACTGATAGACTTCTCCACCTTTTTGCTCAAAGTATGTCCTGCTTACAAAGTCATGGTAGAGATCAAGTGCATGGGCTCTGTTGGTGGGAAAACACCAACAGTAACCAAAAAACTTCATTCATTCTTCTCTAACCATAGGCACAACAAACAAGATAGAGTTGATTTATTATACGCTTTTCTTAAACCTAACTTGGGTGACAAGATCAGAAGATTGAGCATAATTGTTTATGATTAAAACTTTTGACAGATCGAATCAAGCTCGTTGACTCTTGGAAGGGTTTTCTAATCTAAACATCAAAAGCATGATTATGATTCTTCCAAAGCAAGGTAAGCAAAATTCTGGCTTGCAAGATGAGGACTAAGAGATCAAGAGAATGGTGGTAGGAACAACTAAAGAAACAAAACATGCTGAGCTAACAAAGCTAGATCAAGCAATGTTGTTACTCCAACATGTTTGAATCTTTATTTATGAACAAGCCATTCTTAAGGAAAAGCTTAAGTAATGACAACTTACCTCAAGATGTTACCTTATTATTGGAATGTGACAACATCGCAACACCTTGTGGTGATTCTTTCCTTCGTTCGAAGCTTTCCTTCTTTGGCCTCTTATATATCTTGCTCCTTACTTGTCTCTTTTATTGTATCGTCCTTTCTTTCTTGTTCTTCAAATTGTACTAGAACCTTTTAGCTCCTCTGATGGTTTTATTCCTGCAGTATTAGTTGACAACAGATACCCGAAGGAATACAAGTAATTGTAAACAAGGGTAGAACTGTCATGGAGCTAGAGGTTGCTTCTATGCTAGGAAAGTGTTGGTTGGATATTTTAAGTAACAAGTGCTCACTATTACTTTTTGTCTAGTGGGAAATTTTATTATCTTAAATTTGATTTTAATGTAAGACATTTATTAACCAATCAAACTTAGAGAGACAAAGTAATAGTGAGTTGAGGGATTGCAAACCATCATGTCAGAGTGGCGGGAGCTTGAGTAAAGGAGGAGTATGTCAGATGATCTTTAGAGGAGTCGACCTTCCTCCCCATGCTCGAGCCTTCCTGTCACTCAATACTTTAAGTGTGAATCTTTGAACCATCCTAATCGTGTGTTGCAATCACCATGTCCTTAGACGTTGTTCATCCTTTGTTCCCGCAAGTTTAGTGACCAAGAATACCCGAAGGGAACTTGTCCTAGGAACATGTTTCTTTTAGCATGAGCTCTCATGTGCTCGGATAAATATATTATTATTATTATTTATTATATATATATATTTTTCTTTAGAACATAAGACAAAAAGTTGGATACAAATATGAGATTTATATTCACTTACCTGTCTTTGATGTTCTTATGGCTTGTAGCTTTGTCCATCCAATTGTTTAGAGTGATTACTTTTCTAGATCGTGTTATATGACACTCTTCTCCATTGAATAGACATAGCTCAGATCCTTTTCCTGCAAAATATTAGTGGACATATACCCGAGGGAATACAACAAGTTTAAAGTATGGGTTGTTGTCCAAGTTCATATGATCCAATCTATGCTAATGAAAAGGTGATTCTTTGATTACCTTAGCATGCATTTTATTTATTCATGTCTTATACACATTTTGATTGTGGCGGCACTCTAGCATGTGGATCAAGGCAAAGGTAACTTGTAGCAAAAAGCAGAGTGAATGATATTTGATACTTACAATTCTTCTATCAATTAGCCGTGTCTTTTGCACAAGGTTGGAGTTCATCATATGCCTTGCTTCATCTCTAAATTCACCTCTTGACATTCCGATTTGGATTTGAGAGTTTTACGCAAGGGTTAGTTCAACAAAATATACCAATATCTACTACAACATACTATTGGTTCAAAAAACCAACCTAGACACCACGTCTAATTTGATTTAGGAAGGCATTTTAACCTAAGCATCACGCTTTAATTTAAAAGCCAATGGAAGTAAAATCATCACTCCTAAACTAAGCACCATGCTTCATTTAAGATATGTATGAAGATATTCCCAAACCTTAGCACATTATAGCAAACAAAGGTAACATGAAAGCATCACGAGAGATTTACCCAAATAGAGACGAAAAAGAGCATGATCATGGTGAGGATTTTTTTTTTAGATGCAAACATGGATGGATGCAAGGAACTAAACATGCAATGGATCTACTAAGCAAAAAAACATAAACTAAGTGGAGTGAATGCATGAGTTGATCAAGTAAACATGCAATGCAATGCAAGAGATTAAATGATAACTACTCAATCAATTTATAGTCCATGAGCAAGACTTTCTCACCTTTATTGATCATACTTACCACAATGTGCAGCTTTTTATGTACGTCACTTGAGATGTGTGCATTGAATTCTTGTGACGGCGACTTCTTCTCAAATCTATACATGATTAAAATAATAATATATATTTAAATTCTTACCTTGACATAGCAGGGTTCCAATGTTGATGAATCTTGAATGATCAGGCACCCCTGGGTTCTTCAATCTTTTTTTTTTTTTCTCGTGGAATCTTGTCGGAAGGTCGCAACGACATCTTTTGTCTGTCTATTCCACAACTCAACAGAACAAGGGTAATCCTAGTAAAGCTAGTGATACAATAAATTAGCAGACATCATGATCATTACTAGAATCTTTAGGCCAATTGCTTCCCAAGAACGCGCCGAAAAGCTTGTTGGCATTTGTTAAGTGCTAAAAGAATATGAAGGATTTTGCAAGCGCACAGAACACCTACCATTGTAGCTTTTCCCTAGGATGAGTATTCTAGAGTATCGTATCCACGGGGAAGCTTTTGGTGAAAAAAGAATTCTAATAAGTCACAATCATGTATTCACTAACTTAGCAAACCACTAGACTATAGTGAGGAGATAATCGTTAAAGGGTAAAGCATAAAATAACATATCTAAGATTATAAAAGAATAACTAAACTATTCAAGAGGTCAAAGAGAGATCAAGGTTCCTAGGTACTTCTCTATTACTTAGGTTCTATGATAGCAATCACACCATAACACTTCGGGACATCGAACACTAGCCACAGAAAGAGATGAGAAGGGGGCTAGGAAGCTCGACCACGGTCCTACAAACACCAACCCGAACGTGGTGGAATACGCCGGCCATCACGGTGTCACCACCAGGGCTACCACAAACTATCCGTGGGGTTGGGTGCAATCTCAGGCAATCTATAGCCTAGACACCATATCTATACTATCGATGACTACTCTAGCTACCATGAATAACTAGAGCCCTTAATACGAGCGGAGATCCCATGCAATAGTATAACAACTATACTAACCATATATGAAAGATATGGAAGTAAATAGAGAAGATAAATATATGAATTATAAGTCTTACAAAGAAAGGATATAAGACATACCAAACTCTGTAGACATCTCCAGAACAGGAGCATAGCTCCATTCTCCTTTACTCTTGATTAGGTCTAAGTTAGATCTAATCTAGTTCTAATTACATGGCTAATCTACTTTTAATTACATGACTAATCTACTTCTAATTCACTAATCCCAGAGAGAGGTTATCCTTACATTGGGACACCTCTACAAGTGAGAGATAATGAATAGAATGAGATAGAATGAATTGGAGTTTAGCCCTGGGGTCAGGGGGTCTTCTTATATAGGCCTTGACGATGAATGATGACCATTGGATCAAACCGACCTTCAATAACGGTGTAGATACAATCTCAAGGCCGGTTACAAACCGGCCTAGGAAGATGAGCCTGATTGGCTACTGTAGCCAAACCATGTCATCTTTCTTCTGGTGTCTTCAGGTACCTTCTAGAGTGTTTTAGTCCACATTTTGGGTCGAGTTACTTCACGGTTAAGTCTTGTCATCGTATGTGAGATATATTCTGGAACTTTCTCCATTCTTCTCTGTATTTATCTGTTAAGTCCCTGAAAAGATATAAATCACCAAAGCTCGTGGAATTATGTTAGTTAGACCCCTAGTCTATGTTGATATTCATTTTAAGCCCTTATCCATGTTTAGTTGACTAGTAAAATTATGCTATAACAGGTGTCAACACTTGGGTAGACAAAGGGCATCCTTATACAAGGAGGGCTTAGACTATATCCCCAAGAAAGGCAAGGCCGCCTATGTGACTCACAAGACTCGTTTTGTGAAGAACAATGGTAGCTATTGCAAAGCTTGTAAGCAAGTTGGTCATTTAGAGCCAAAGTGCATGAACAAGAAAGCCGATGTCTCTTCCATTAAGCTTGATCATTCATATATGCTTGTGAAGAAGGACAATGGTGTTCGTGCTAGGTACATTGGTACACCATGGATGGGCTCAAAGAAGAAAGCAATTTGGGTATCAAAGGCCTGGGTGACTAACCTTGAAGGATCCAAAAAGGTTTGGGTACCTAAGAAGAATTGATCTCTTTTTGTAGGTCAATTACCGTGCCGGAGGAGAGCATTGGATAATGGATAGTAGGTGCACTCAACACATGACCGGGGATTCTCATATGTTCAAGTCAATTAGCATCAAGGGCATTGATGAGTATGAGTCAATCATATTTGGCAATGACAAGAAAGACAATGTGTTGGGACTAGGCAAGATTGCAATTACTCAAGAGAAGAGCTTGTCAAAGGTGTTGCTAGTTGATCATCTTGACTACAATCTATTGTCGGTCTCTCAACTTTGTGATCTTGGCTACAAATGCATATTCACTAGTCAAGAAGTTGAAGTGGTTAGTGGTGATGGTGCCAATATGATCTTCAAAGGATTTAGATATGGTGATCTCTATCTTGTTGACTTCAAGTCAAAAGAAGCCAAGTTGACAACATGTTTACTCTCAAAAGGCTAGCAAAGGGTGGTTGTGGCATAGAAGACTTAGTCATGTTGGAATGAAGCAATTGAACAAGTTGATGAAGCATGACTTGGTTAGAGGCTTGAATGATGTGAAGTTTGAGAAGGACAAACCTTATGGAGCATGTCAAGCCGGCAAGCAACATGGCAATGCACATCCAACCAAGATTACAAGTGAGTACAAGCAAGGCATTTGAGTTGCTACACATGGACTTGTTTGGGCCAACAACATACACTAGCATTGGTGGCAACAAGTATGGTTTTATCATAGTTGGTGACTACACTAGATACACATGGGTGTTCTTTTTTTGCATGACAAGAATGATGTATTTGAGCTTTTCAAGACATTTGTCAAGAGGGTTTAAAATGAATTCGAGACATCCATCAAGAAGATTAGAAGTGATAATGGGAGTGAGTTCAAGAATACAAGAATTGAAGAGTTGTGTGATGAGCTTGGAATTGGACATCAATTCTCACCAACCTATACTGCTCAATCCAATGGTGTAGTTGAGAGAAAGAATAGAACCTTGATTGAAATGGCAAGATCAATGCTTAGTGAGTACAATGTTAGCCATTCCTTTTGGGCCGAAGCAATCAACACGGCTTGCTATTGTAGCAACCGTCTCTATTGCCATGGGATGCTTGGCAAGACACCTTATGAGTTGCTAAATGGAAGGAAGCTCAACATTGGATACTTTAGAGTTTTTGGATGCAAATGTTACATTCTCAAGAAAGGCACAAGATTAGGAAAATTTGACAAGAAGTGTGATGAAGGGTTCTTAGTTGGGTATTCAACCACAAGCAAAGCATATAGAGTTTGGAACTTGAGTAGTGGCAAACTTGAAGAAGTTCATGATGTGGAATTTGATAAAACCCAAGGCTCTCAAAATGAAGTTAAAAATCATGATGATGTTAGTGGTTCCAACTTGGAGAATGCAATGAGAAACATGGATGTTGGTGACATTCGGCCAAGGCAAGTGGAAGATGATGATGACACTCCATTGACTACTACTACCATTGAGATTGATGCAAATGAAGCAAGCACTAGTGGTACTCAAGATGAAGATCAAGAGCAACAAGCTAGTCCAACTACTCATCCTAGTCATCAAGTGCAAGTGATGCAACCATCCAACATTGCAAGAGATCATCCAATTGATTAAATTGTCAGTGACATCAATAGTGGAGTGATTACTAGAGGAAGATTGGCATCCTTCTGTGCTCACCATGCCTTTGTATCTCAAGAAGAGCCAAAGAATGTTGAGAAGGCATTGGAAAAGGAGGATTGGATCAATGCTATGCATGAAGAGTTGAACAACTTCAAGAGGAATGATGTTTGGGAATTGGTGGAAAGGCCAAAGGACTACAATATGATTGGAATCAAGTAGGTCTTCAAGAACAAGCAAGATCAAGATGGAATTGTTGTTAGAAATAAGGCAAGGCTAGTAGCTCAAGGGTACACTCAAGTAGAGGGTCTTGACTTTGGAGAGACCTATGCACCGGTTGCTAGACTTGAAGCAATTAGAATCTTGCTTGCTTATGCATGTGCTCATGATATCAAGCTCTATCAAATGGATGTGAAGAGTGCATTCTTGAATGGCTTCATCAATGAGTTGGTCTATGTTGAACAACCACCGGGCTTTGAAGATGACAAGTATCCTATCCATGTCTACAAGTTGAAGAAAGCATTGTATGGCTTGAAGCAAGCACCAAGAGCAAGATGGGCAAGGTGGACACCACTCTCTTCACCAAGAAGTTAGGCCAAGACTTGTTTGTGTTGCAAATCTATGTTGATGACATTATCTTTGGGTCAACCAATCAAGAGTTTTGTGAAGAGTTTGCAAAGATGATGGCCAAAGAGTTTGAAATGTCAATGCTTGGAGAGCTCACATTCTTTCTTGGACTTCAAATCAAGCAATTGAAGAATGGGACATTTGTGATTCAAGGCAAGTACATCAAGGATATGATCAAGAAGTTTGATCTTCAAGATGCCAAGTCAATGTCCACACCTATGGCAACCAATGGAAGCTTAGACCCCGACCCTAGTGGTGATATGGTTGAACAAAAGAAGTATAGGTCCATGATTGGTAGTTTGCTCTATGCAACCGCATCAAGACCGGACATTGCATTTAGTGTGGGCATGTGTGCTAGATATCAATCCGATCCAAGAGAAAGTCACCTCAAGGCAACTAAGAGAATTTTGAGGTACTTGAAGGGCACACAAGATGTTGGACTATGGTATCCAAAGGGATCCAAGTTTGATTTGATTGGATATTCGGATTCTGATTATGGAGGGTGCAAGATTAATAGAATGAGCACAAGTGACACATGTCAATTCCTTGGAAGGTCACTAGTATCATGGTCTTCAAAGAAGGAAAATAGTGTTGCTCTTTCAACTACCGAAGCCGAATACACAAGGTTCCATTGTTTTGTGACAATGAAAGTGCAAGGAAGATGGCCCAAAATCCCGGTTCAACATCCAAGAACAAAGCACATTGATATAAGGCACCACTTCATTAGAGTCATCAACAAAAGGGTGACATTTGTATCATGGGCATTGGCACCGAAGATCAACTAGCCGACATATTCACCAAGCCACTTGATGAGAAAAGATTTTGCATGCTAAAGGGAGAATTGAACATTATTGACTTCTCCAACTTGAGTTGATGCACCCCACTTATATGACATGTCTCTCCTTCGACAAACCCAAGGTAAAAGTTGGTTGTCATGACATTCATATTATGCTAAGGACTTGTTAGTGCATCTAGACATCATGCATGCTAAATAGGCTCATTCATGGAAAATAAAATGATTTCAATGTATGTGTGGCACCACTATCGCTTTGATTGGTTCTATGAACTAGTGGTGGCATATGACATGTTTATATGCTTGCAATCCTAGTGTCAACTCTAGAAAATGAGCTATTGATGTGTATTCTAACATGGTGCAAGATAACCCTTATGCATATGAGGTGTGAAAAAGCTTGTCCTCGGTTCAAACTTGAATACATGGAAAGGCAAGTGATCTAGATGAGACCACATGTGATACTTTGATTGACTTTATTTCTCTCATTTACACCTTTTTGATGATTGTTGACAAAGGGAGAGAAATAAGTCACAAAGATGTTGAAAAGGATCACACAAATAGGGGGAGCAAGCTCATAGACTATTTGTGCATTTGTATGTGCATGATCATAATGAAATGTTGCATTGGCAATTTAAATTCAATATTCATGATTGCTTGGTGTATGCTAGTTTTTGAAAAATGATTGATGTATTGATCAACTAGCATGCATAGGATGTATCTAGACAAAGCTCACATTTATGGCCTATAATGTTGATCTCATGGGGTATGTTGAGTTTTGATGATTGTCTAGTTACATTGATGCTAAGGACTCCGATGGTTTCACGCTTTAAAGGTCCGAATTTTAGAACCTTAGCATCTCTTTTGGTATTAGTATCTCTCCCTAAGATTTCTATCCATACATATGTGCCAAATTGATCCAAACACATGGAAGCACATATATAGGGGGAGCTACTACTACCAAAACCGAACCTTGAAATGTTTGTCCAAACGATGATTCATGATCAAAATGCTATGGACAAGCAATTCAGGTTCAATTGAATTTTATTTCATATCTTTGTGAATTTGGTTGTCATCAATTACCAAAAAGGGGGAGATTGAAATCTCATGTTTGGTTTTGGAAATTGATGACACATTTGTGGCACTAATCCTTTGCTCTAAGTGTTACTTATGAGATAGGATTAGATGGATGACAAGGAGCATGATGATCATGAACATGGGCGATGATGGTGGACATGATGGATCGTCAAGCTCGGTGATCGGCTTGGAAGGAACCCGGGAGATCAAGGCAAAGGTATCTTGATAGGGTTTTCCTTTTTCGGTGATCAAGACACGATAGAGCGTGTGATCACATTATAGGATAGATAGCCGACTATCAAGAGGGGATGCCGCGACAATCCTTTGGTGAAGTGCTTCTAGGTCCAATTGACTTGCATATTGCATTTAGGACAATGAGAGCACTAACTTCGTCTTGCCTAATCGATCGTGCATGCTAACATAAGTGATAACGGTATCATCTTCGACATGTTGGCAACATATGGCAAGAGGCGAAGCAAGGTTGAAGCAAAGGGCAACAACGACTTGAAGAATTTCTTTGAAAAGGGTTTCGGACGCGACGACGGGCGCGGCCGGACGCGACCGAACCGGTGGCTCCGGCCGGTGCGTCTGGCAGAGCCCTGGCGGGTTTTGGTCGGACGCAGGGACCGGACCCTTGACCGGATGCTTCCGGTGTCGACCGGAAAATTTGGATCGGACGCCACGGAGGACATCGTCACCGTGGGCCGAGGGGGCTCTGTCGTGATCTCGGCCGGACGCATGGCCGACTCGCGGCCGTTTTTGGACCGACCGCGGGTGCATCCGGTTAGTGCGCAGAAACCCCTAAGGCTCTATATTTCGAGAGGGGCCTTTAAATACTTGGTTGGTAGGGTATTTTACCTCTCTCTTGCACATTTGACCCCTCTAACTTGCTTGTGAGCATTTGAGACTCCTCTCCACTCATCTCTCCATCCATAACTCGAATTCTTGGTGAGATTGAGAGTGATAGAAGTGCATTGCATTGGTGATTGCATCTAGAGGCACTTCATCCTTGGAGAAGCCACGGGATTCTTGTTTTCTTGGGAATTTGCCCGGTTCCCTAGCGGCTTGGAGCAAGAGGCGGTGTTGAGCTCGATTGGAGCTTGTTCGAGGCCACACCGGTGGACTTGTGAGGGGTTGAGTCTTACCCCGCGGGAGGTACACGAAAGGCATCACTAGTAGATTGCTCGTGGCTTGTTGGACCCTCTCTTGTGATCGTTTGCTTGAGCTCCCACCGGGGGATTTGGCATCGGCCATTGCTTAGCAACCGTCAAGTGAGTGTGTCGCCACAACGGGGACAAGCGTGCCGGCAAGCACATGAACCTCGGTGAAAAATCATCGTGTCACTTGTTCTTGCTCGTTGGAGATTTCTTGTACACGGTGATTGGCTACATCCTCGACACTACACCGGTGGTATTGTATTCTAGCACCTCTTTGCATTACCTAGTAGTATATCTTTTTAGGGTGCTTAGTTGTTTAGCTTGAGTAGCTTGTGTAGGTTGCTTAGTCTTGTTTAGCTCCTAGTGGTAATTTAGTTAGACTTGCTTGTTCACCTAGGAGTAAACTAGCAACATAGCCCTTGTGTGAAATTAGAGACAATAGAATTGACTTGTGGCTTTCCTAGCTAATTCGTAGCACCGCTTATTTAGCTTCACCATCTTATTGTCTAATTCGTTTGTTTAGTGTTGTTGCAAGAAATTTTAATAGGCTATTTACCCCCGCCCCCTCTAGCCATTAGGACCTTTCAGCAGTTGATTGTCATTTCCCAAGACGGCGCCATGAAAACAGTCAAACAGCGACCGACCCGTCTCCCCAGCACACGAAGGCCGATTGGCGGCTGCGCGTTTGCACGCGTTTTGATCTCCAATCCCCAGGCTTAGGCGGCAACCATTGGCGACCGGCTACGCGTTTGCGTGCGTTTCCAATGGCCGCTTCCTTGGCTGCCACTGCGTTTCCCAACGCACCCAATCCCGATCCCCGGGTTCGATCCCCCAACGAGCCAGTTTTTTACCATTTTTTCAAGAACGATGCTCGAGTTTAATTAGGATTACCATTGCTATAGATGTTGCTCACGAAATCTAATGATATTGATTTGATAGCATAGGTAGATACTTATCTAAATACACCATTGTTATTTTGAAACAAGGAATGCATGATTTACATTATTTACCATTGCTACAAGATCAACCACACGTACCTTTAGAAGACGGCGGGAGGGAGCAGGGAGGGGAGGGAGGGAGACGAGAGACCGGAGACGAGAAACTTCGCTACCTCTGGCTAGAGCACGAACAAATGACACTCAACTTGTTGTAGCACATCCACAACACCGTCGGGTTATTTAAAGAATCAAACTTGTACCGCCCAACGGATAGCCATCATGTTTTTTTTTTTTTTTTTTACCATGGGAGTAGTACGAGTACGCACAAGTAGATGTCACGTTCACTTCACGTGTTCACAGAGGCCTGTGCATGCATGCATGGCGCCGCGTGGGGAACCGCGTTGCCGAGTAGTATTCACTACCGTTAGGCAACCGACGGTGTCTCGAGAACCAATGAGAAAAGCCTGTGGCACAAGCAGAAGCGTCGGCGGGTTAAATCAATGTTAGTTAAAAACACTACCGGGTGTAGTTTTACAACCGTAGATCATCGCCGGTCGCGAGCTTTCTGGAAGTGGTATTCGATATCTTTGCCGGTATAAACCGAGACCCGGCAGTGATTTCGCAATATTCAACGACCGCGACAGTTCTCAACTCGACCGGCCGACCATCGCAACAAATGGCGGCGCTGCTTGCTGCCCGTCCTCCGCATAACGGCGGTCACCTCAACCACAACATCTCGCCTATTTAAACGGCAAGGGGGACGTTGTGTTTTGCACCTAGTTTCTCCTATCTATTCTTGCATTCTTGGTTCGTCCTCAGTAGTTCTGCTCTCTCCTCAAAATGAGAGGGCTTAGTTTTGAATTTTAGTGTCATGAGTTTTGGATCTAGGAAATCTTTTTTTCGCTTATTTTCCTTGTTCTTCGCCCTTGATCTTCTTTGCTAGCAAAGACTTTCCTGTTCCACATACATATGGCTTTTCTTTGGGAGAAAGCCCTCCACATACGAGATATGCCTAGTCCAAGAAAATGGTTTACGTAAAAGGTGCCGAAGAGTCTTGCAAGATAGAGAGACACCGGAGCTTGCAACTTATGTGGGTGCCATGATTCACAAAGTGCTATGATCCGCCGTTAGGATCCTACTCTGGACTCATATTAAGAGTTCGGAGTCCTTGTGTTTTGGGGTGAAAATGTCGAAGCAAAACCCCGGGAACATGGGCATATAGTATCTGAATCATATGGATCCACGAGAAAAACAATGACCATTGGACAAAGTTATCGTGACTTCATTCTCGTTGTCCAATGGTCAAGTTTGGGCTGAAGACGAAGCTCCGGTGAATCTCATCCTCCAACCTCCTCGGGCAGTTCTTCGCCAGTCTCGCCACTTTTTCGACCCGAGAGATGCTAGAAGAGACTTACCGAGGTGGTTAAATTTTAATGTGTTTGTACATTTTGATTGTAGCATTGACCTATCTCGTGAATTGGCCTTTGTTACCGTATATTTAGTTTTATGTAAGGTCTTTGTTATGGAAATATATGTAATCAAATTTCTTATCTCGTGGTATTTTTGTTTGTTATGCATGTTGTTTGTCTCTTCGATATCTTTGAGTTCCCATTTTTTACCCTTCATCGAACATAATAAAAGACGGTTGCGTCAATGAAATATGCTGCAATGTCAGGAAAATATAATAGATATCCAAATCCAATGTGAATGAAATAAAGTTATATATGTAACAAACAAAAATACAACAGATAATAAATTTTATTCACATCCATATGGCCTCAATGTCCTTTGAAAACATTCATAACAATATGCTGCATAGAACGTGATATGGTATCCAACTTGCGTAAAGCATCTACTCGTACATATGTAGCAGCACTACAACAATGCATGCATGCTAAAATGAGTGAAGTGACAACACTATGAATTCACTAACGGATACATACAAATAACCTAGGTAGTGATATTGTATTCACTACCGGCTACATACAAATAACCGGTAGTGATATTGTATTAATTGCCGGATATCTTAATACCCGGCAGTGATTTACCCCGCACTCAACACCTGCTATAAATCAAGGCGCCCGACCGCATACACACACACATACCCAAGCACGCACCCACGAGCTCCGGTCACTCTGCACGAAATTCATTCAGCTCTTTCCCCCCTCCCCCTCTCTCTCTCTTTCTAGGAGACTTGTTCATGGCTCAGGATATTTTATTGGTAAGAATATTTTTTCTTGCATTGTCTAGAATTCATACATATATGCATATAAACAATATATATATTATATATTCATGAGCTTTGTCCTTCTTTTTTTTTCCTTTTTATCGCTCCATTTGGTGGTATGAACGGTCCTCCACCTTTGCCGCCACCACAACAACCAGGTTTCCACGCCGGGCGATGAGCCATTCGTCCCTCGGTGTGGACACAAGGTCATTCCCTTGTCCGATCATCGTATGAAATTTTTTCTAACATTTTTTATTTCTTATTTTACTATAACAAATACATGGACAATTAGTTTAACTTAATGTCATTTTGTTGCATTTATATGTGTCATAGACTTTATCCCCATTACAATGGCTAGAAACAGCACTTAGCTGGTTCTTTATCTCAGGTTTTGTGGAGACCACGACATCTAGAGCATCACATGGTCATCAACTATATACGTGTGAAATAAGTTTTTACATCCCTTCGACGTGTCTAGGACACAATGACCACCGATCCACGAGAGGGAACCGAGAGAAAGTCCGTGCAAAACGCCGAGTACAATGTCGTTTCCTTGTGCTTAGGTGCACTTCGATGTGTTTGCTACATTTTGCTTGATTTCTCGCACTTCAAGATACATGCTTTGTCTTCTCGAATATCCCCCATGGCAATATAGCGAATATGTTGGGAGTTACAGACCATGATGATGTGGTAATAAATTAAATTCATCATTTTGACACCGCATATTAGATAGATTCACATCATTCTCATTCATTTTGATTCTCCCACTTGCAGATTTTGCTCCACGATCTTACTTATGATGCATGTGGCTTGGCGGCCGTTCTCGACCAAGCTACATACCAACTTCGAATACGATTGGAACTTACGGCACACACCTCGGCCAAACAAACTATGAAAGGGCGACAATACGCATAAGGTTTCTTGACTTAGACAAGTGGTCGTTGTTGATATTTCTTACATGATCCCAATTAGGAAGGCGAAAGAAATATATATGGGATATCTATCTAATCATGTTAGCTTGGATATGGGATTAACCTCATGATCCAACAAAGTGGAGTTAGGCGGTGTCATTAGTGGGATGTAAACTTAGCATCATTATCCATAGTGGAGTTAATCTCACCGGGATATGTACTCAAGGTATACCACTCATTTCTAGGCATTACCTATACACTAGTATGTCACCCTAGCAATAACGCTCAAAGAAATACGAGGCATGGTATTTGTTGATAGGCCTTGATAAAAGAATGAACATGATATCTGCAAGCGCACAGATAGAAATACCAATTGTAGCACTTCACCGGGAGTAATCCAGGTATCGTATTTATATTTTACCACACGGGAGTCTATAGAAAGTAGAGAGAAAGGATATCTAATATTTTAAGAAGTGATTTAATTATGAGATCCACTTACAGGTTGTACAATGCGTAGTAGCCATATGCATCTAACATTACTCAATAGGATAAGTCACAGGATAAAGATAAATATATAAATGATAAATACCCAAGTCTAAGATCATCATATGCCACTAGTATCATACGAGCAATTAGCATATTATAGAAAGAATAGAAAGAACATTCCTAAGATACTCCTAATCATATGTCAATGAATACTACAATTAGTGCAATACATCTAGCTATCATGGCAAGGTTGGATTACTTCTACACATGGCAAGCATTACCAATAACAACCAAGGACGAAACTTGATCATTACCGTAATTATAAGCTCGACTAGTCCTACATTCGAGGGTGGATTCCAAAGGACTCAACAGATTTGTCACTCCCGTGATCTACCACACGGCCCGGAATATAGGGTGCAATTGTAGATAAACGTTGTATAAACACCACGTTTACACATTGCTTATCACCCACATAGTGATCATCTATATGGATGCTATACAATTCCATGCATAAAATATAAAGCAATCTTACTAAACTAAACATATAATCATAGCAAGCATAAACACATATCAATAAGAATATATAATAACTATATAGATCAAAGCCATAACAATAGTGTATCAATAATAATACTTACAGATCGAATTCAAAAGTGAAGAACAATGCTCTTGCTATTGCTTGACTATCAGGAACTTAAGATGAACTTGATCTTGAACTAGAACTAACTAGTTAGCTAGCTATTTCTAGTATGATGAACTAGGGCTTAGGTCTAGACTTGGCTGGACTTGATGGGTATGAGTTGATAATGAATTTGTTCTTAGCCCCGGAGTCATTTGGTCTTCTTATATAGGACTTGGCGATGAACGTGAACCCTTGGATCAAACCGACCTTCAACAATGGTGTAGATACAACCTCAATGTCGGTAGTAAACCGACCTAGAAAGGAGAGGCCGACGGGGGGACCCACCGGCGGCCGGCCTAGTTGCACCGGCGGCGCCAGGTGGCATGCCACCTTGGCATCCGTTTGTTCTCGTGTCCTCCGGTATCTTCTAGAATGTTTTAGTCCACTTTTCGGGTTGAGTTACTTCACGGTCAAGTCTTGTCATCATATGTCTTGTATATTAGGAACTTTCTCCATTCTTCTCGGCATTTATCTGTTAAGTCCTCGGAAAGTCATAGAATACCAAAACTCATGGAATTATGTTAGTTAGACCCCTAGACTTATGTTTGGTCTTTGACTTGAGCCCTTATTTCATATTAATTGACTTGTAATATTATGCTATAACAGGTGTCAACAAATCGTTCAAAAGAGGTTACATCTATGGTCGAGCATTTTTACGGCCTTGCAAGGGACGAGAGAGTGCAATCATAAGGGCATTGACCTTCATCGACTCAAGCAGAAACTTAATCCGTGACATCAATTACCCGATATTTCTACAATCCTACATTTGTGTGCATGGATCACAAGCTGGACCGAATATTGATCCCGACGATGATGATGATGATTAGTGTGTTTACTATGTTAATTATTTGTAAGGTTATAGTTTAACTGGTTCCTAATTAATTTGTAATGTTCTTGTGCCCATGTGGTTTCAAACTTTTTCTAAGCCTTTCACACGTAAATGTGGAAGCAACCATGAAGTTTGAGAATTTTCGGAGTTGGTTTGGTACTTTCCCAGTTTATTTGAATTTCTACGCGATGTCACCGTGTAATTATAGTTTGAACTGAGCGTACCCACAAAAAGAGCCGGAATGCAGCTAGACTTTTCCACAGGGTCTCATGTGCCCTAGGAGGCAAATCACTGTGGAGGTCCATGAAAATTTCTTGTGTTTCCATGGTGTAATTAGCCTTCTAGTCGCCAGTTTAGCTCGAAGAAAACCATAATAATTAAAATATTTATCAGAAAAACCTAAGATCTTGTGTGGGATTATGTTTTCGGTGTACATGACTCAAAAAAAGTTCAAGCCATTTCCACCAAGGAGGATTACACATCCTTCACAGAGACACATCATCCCTTCCATCGAACAGTAACTATCTTTGTGTAGTTCTTGTGCTCCATGTGGTTCATATGTTTTCTTGGTGTTGTAGTGATCTCATACTTTTTTGGGCCTTTCACATGCAAATGGGGAAGCAACCACGAAGTTTGAGATTTTTGGAGTTGGTTTGGTACTTTCCCAGTTTATTTGAATTTCTGCGTAATTATAGTTTTGAGCGGCGTACCCACCTAAAAAAGAGCCGGAATGCCGCTAGACTTTTCCATAGGGTCTCATGTGCCCTAGGAGACAAATCACTATGGAGGTCCATGAAAATTTCTTGTGTTTCCATGATGTAATTAGCCTTCTTGTTGCGGTTTATCTTGAAGAAAATCATAGTAATTAAAATATTTATCAGAAAAACCTGAAATCTTGTGTGGGGTCATGTTTTGGGCGTACATATGACCAAAAAAAATTTAAGTCATTTCCACCAAGGAGGATTACACATCCTTCACAGAGGCACATGATCCCTTCCATTGAACTAGGACTATACAATGTAGCTCTTGTGCTACATGTGGTTCATATGTTTGCCGGTGTTGTAGTGATCTCAAAATTTTTCTGAGCCTTTCACATGCAAATGGGGAAGCAACCACGAAGTTTGAGATTTTTCGAAGTTGGTTTGGAACTTTCCCGGCTTATTTGAATTTCTCGCACGACGCCACCGTGTAATTATAGTTTTAACCGAGCGTACCCATAAAAAGAGCCGGAATGCTACTAGACTTTTCCACGTGGTCTCATGTGCCCTAGTAGGCAAATCACTGTGGAGGTCCATAAAAATTCTTGTGTTTCCATGGTTTAATTAGCCTTCTTGTCGCCGTTTAGCTCGAAGAAAATCATAGTAATTAAAATATTTATCAGAAAAACCTAAGATCTTGTGTGGAGTCATATTTTGGGTGTACATGACTGCAAAAAAAATCAAGCCATTTCTAGCTAGGAGGATTACACATCCTTCACAGAGGTACATGATCATCCATGAAGTGGCAGCATTTTTATAGCACTGCCGGTTGCGGGTAATAACCGACAGTGAATAGGATTGGGGTGAAATTTTCCAAATCTATTTGAACCTCCTGCCATTTCGTTCCCCACCACGCCGAAACCAGCCTTGACGATATATATATATGTGAGTGCTCGGAGCGAAATTTTGGCAAGTCATTTGAACCCCGCGCCATTCTCGTTCCCCAACAGCGCCGAAAGAGCACCAGATTCGCCGACGGAGCACCACCAACTCCAATGTCGTCGTTCGTCGTCCCCTACGCCGCCCGGGCCGTCCGTTCACACATCCCCGATCGTTCCGCTCCAACGGAATCAAGGCTTGACGGCGTTCTCCCACGCCGCGCTCCTCCACTCCGACGTCTCCAACGCCGCGCCGGCATCTTCTGCCCTTCGGCCCCTTCCACGGTGAGAACTAATTATCCCTTTAGGTGTTCAAGTTTTTACCTATAAGAATGAGAACTAATTCGCCGCTGTCCTAGCCTCACCTCGCCCGCTTGGTCTTCCTCCACGCCGACGGAGGACTGCCGCCACACCTCTCTGTCGTCTGCAGCCTCACGTTGTCTTCCTCTTCACCGCCCGACGTCGTACCGTCCGCGACCTTGTGCTCCTCGAATCCTCCGAGACAAGATAGGAGCGCACGAGGCGCACGAAAGCTTGGTGAGTGCGTCGGTCACTGCCCTTGAGGTGTTCGTTGAAATGCCCGTGTGGATAACTACAACCTGTTATTTTCCTTTTATATTTAGATTTTGCTTTCAAACAGTTCTGGATCCTTAGTAACAAATGAGCTCTAAAACATTATGGTCATTTACAGCATGATTGAAGACATACTAGTGCTCGAATTGTGATTGAAATTCATAGATTTTGCTTTCAAACAGTTCCGGATCCTTAGTAACAAATGAGCTTTAAAACATTATGGTAATTTACAGCATGATTGAAGACATACTAGTGCTCGAATTGTGATTGAAATTCATGAGTTAGTGTTGTTCGAAATCCAGTTTGGATATTTTAAATATATGTTTGTGCTTACTGTACAACATTTATGAATAACATAGCATTATCATCCTATTTTGGTTACATGTATAGGCAAGCATGGTGTGGTACATAGTGTTTGTTGGTCGCGTGCTCGAGGATCTATCTAACCTAGGAAGATTGCTATGCTCAAGTCCAAGGCTACGCTAATAATTGTTTCTAAAAATACAACACCGAAAGTGAAGTGTCATCGCCTACAATGGTGCAAACTAGCCGCCCCCGGAGATTGAAGAGAAGCCACCCCACATACTTATGAAGATTGCGAGAATTGCCGCTTAATTGGTTTTGGAAAGATGTCATGCTTTTATTTATGTCTATGACTCTATGGTCATTGGTCTTCTTATTTTAGAAGTCGATGTAGGCTTGGTTCCTAGAACATTAGGTGGATTTTGTTGTATGTAACCATTAAACCCTGTAATGTTTTGACGATATTAATGTATGATAATTTTTTAGATTTAAAAAAATAGTTAAATTCTATGAATAAATTCAAAAATTTTTAAATAAAAACGCCGGTGGCATGGGCCCGATTGGGGAATGACAAACAAACCGGTAGTGTAACTACACCAAACACTATCGCTGAATTACAAACCGTCATCGATGTGAAACATCTTCGTCGATTTGTATTAACCAACCGATAGTGTCCACTCTAATAATATTTGTCGGGTTGAAATCAGCCGACAATATTCACGTAAAAGTTCACTAACGGGTCCAAAGTAAACTGACATTGTTAGCTCTTTGATACACTGTCGGCTCAACCTAACCCGATAGTGTTATCCCCTCAGTTCTGTCGGTTCGTTAAAGCCCGACAGTGCTCTCAATATCAACTCTGCCGGCTGACTTCCGAACCGGCATTGCTTGGATCAAAAATGCTGCCGGTCCATGGATCACCCGACAGTGTTCGGTGATAGTGCGCTGCCGGTTCGATATCAAACCGGGTAGTCTCTCCTCGAATCACCACCGGTGTTTTGACCCCGTAGTGTTTGAACCCCACATCACTCTTTGCTATGGTTCTGCCGGTTGTTGATGGTAGTTATTGACCACTTTTATATATATGGAAAGCTCTTAAACATGGGATGAATGCTACTAAAATATTATTATTACTAATGAATTCCACGAGTTTTTGGTGCATACTCAGTTTTACAGGAGAACTCCGGAAAACAGAGGAAACAGAGCGAAAAGAGTGAAAATAGAGAAACAGAAGAAAAGGACCAAATCAAGGCAATTGGAGTAAATTCTAGGGGTCAAAATGAGAAGAGAGGACACCTCGCCAAGGCCGAGCCCACCCACTTACAGGTGGGGCCGAGCGGCACCCCCTAAGCACGCCACGTGTCTTGCTTCCAGAATGTTCCTACAACCGACCTATGGAGTTGATCTAGTCCGTCCAATGAAGTCAGTTTCATCTAAGGGCTGAGATTCATCCTATGGGGCTATAAAGAATGGGCGGGGGCTCCCCCCGAAACCCTAATTCATTAGTGATAGATAGAATTCCTTCTTGAGTTCTCTCCGAGAAGTCTAGGGTTAGAGAAGTCAAGATCCTATGATTAGAGCATAGCCACTTCAGATTAGCTAATCTTGATTAGCAATCGAGTTTATTAGAAATAGAGAGATTAGTGAGGAGTGCTTTAGAGGAGTTTTCGGCCTATCGGGATCTTCTCTCTTGTATTACGAGGGATCATTCTCTTCGCAATAGGAGGAGTGTATTTAGAGATTATCCGGTTCTCGACTTCATAATTAAAGTAAGTTTTGGTTTATTCTATTCTTCAAGTTTGCAACTCTTTTTAGAGTACTTTAATCTTGGTTGCTCTTGATTAGAGGGATAGTTTCTAGTGTATGCTTGGCGGTGCTTAGACTAGAGTTTTTACGTGAATGCCCTTTTTTTTTCGCTTGGAATCGGTGGTAGCACCATAAATGTGACTTTATAGCTTTATTGAATCCTCTGAGCCCACTTCCCGCCAAGAAGTGAACGGTAGGATTTGTCTGTTCTTAGTTGAGTAATTTTGCTTTACTTTATTAAGAATTAGCGTCCCACGATAGAATAAATAAACTGGCCTTTATCGAGATTAGAACAAGAAGTCATTGTTATCTCCTAATTCTAGCTAGTTTCTTAAGTACTTTGATAGTGAAGTGGATTGGGTAAACGTTAGTTATATTCATCTACTGTTCCTTTGGGTTCGCTATTTTAAAAACAGATAGTTATCTTTTGGTGAAGTGATACAATGGTATTTCTATCTGCGGCGCTTGCGAATAATTTTACAGCGACATTGTGTGCATATAATTAATACCAACACCGGTTCAGTTTTCGGCGGTGAAGGGGTGGAGCCCGGCGGTGATGGATAATTCAGTAGTAGTGTTAATGTACCGTTCTCTGCTATTTTAATATGAACATCATCAACTCATTCCTTACGCAAGCTTTGCTTTACGTATGGTAAAAAATTATGCATCTAGACATGCCAAGATGTCTTATAATTTGGAGTATAGATGACAAACAGAGAAACTCCTGACCTTCAGATTTTTTCTGCTCTTTCTTCTTTATTCCTTTCAGTTTTGCTTGGAGACGAGATTGTTAACCTTTTCTCTTTGGACTAGTTAAATGCCCGTGCGTTGCTACTGGGATAAATAAAATTTATATAAAAATATATGGTTCGCATGATAAGATAATAATATTATAAAATTAAACAATGATATTAAAGTGACATTTAATCCAAACAAGTTTCGTGCACAACCTTTGTAAATGTGTGTTCTTTTTTCATCTAGTTTGTGCGTTTTTCTACGGGACAGCTAAACTTTTATACTAAAAATACAAGGATCACATGATAACATAATAATGATGTGGAAATAAATAACGGTGTTAAAGTGACATCTAGTCCAAAGAGCAAACTTTGTAAAATTCACACTCCACCGTATAAACCTTTTCGTTAGTTACAACAGGAACAACGATTTTTTTTTTTGTGTGTTGCTTGGTATTATTCGAAAAATTTATTTTGTGCCTGGTATTATTCAAAGGATACCGTCAAGCCAAAATTAGAACTTTTAGAGTTCATAATATCTATGTGTTGCTAGACGTTTCCATTTTGTTCTTTTATCGAGAAAACTCTAGGTCTGTTTGGATGTCTTAAGAAAAATGAAAATATTGTGAATAAATGAGAATGAGATCTAAACAGTTAGAACCTAGAATTAGATTGCAGAATCCAACCATCTACCACAAACCTCTACTATTTGATGGTTTGCACTATGCTAAGGCAATAATCTCTTCTCTCCCAACATAAAAAGACTAAAGATAAGACTTGGTTTTGGTGCAGTCAAATTTCGCCTCACCCCGTGACTCTGCCCCTGCGATCCTGCACGGTTAAAAATAGAAAGTGCATTCACCCTGCGATCTACGCCGGGTAAGAAAGGAAACTGACATGCGATCCCTCCCTCCCTTCCGTAAAAAATTGCCACCTAGCCCTGCCCACATCGGTATTCCGCCTCGCCACATCTCTCACGCGGTCCTACATTATCTAAAAAACAACTCTCTCGCGGTCCAGCCTCGTGAGATACCGCGATGCCGCGCCGCCGCCGCCTCCTCGTAACGCTGATGCCTCCTCGTGACGCTGCCGCCTCGATCTCGGCTCCGTCCTCCTCAATCTGTGAACCATTGATCGGCCTGACGGCAGCCAGCGGCCGCCGGAGTTGCGCTGCCGACCCGACGCCACCGCCACCAAGATCGTCTGATGCTGCCCTGACGCGGCGCAGCAGGAACTCGCCAGGTGATCCAATTGCTTCTCATCCCTTCCGGATTCTGCTGGGTGAAAGTACGAAACCAAGCATAGAACCCTAATCCTCCAATGTTGTCGGCCGCCGCCACCTCTAGGACTGCCGCCGGCGCGTTTCCTGCTGTGCCAAAGTGCAAAACCGAGCACAATCTAATTACATGTGCACACTAAGTTCGATGCTGCCAAAATAAGATTAATATGCGCACATGTACACATCCATGTCCTTTACTGGATCAGCACCTGCAGTTCTGTCATTCAGACGTTTTTTTAAGTTCTCATTCATGTGTCTCATTGTTTATTTAATCTGCTGATGATACAAAATAGTTCATGACAATTTATGAGTTTAAGTAATGCAGATCACTAGGTATAGCCAATTACATACGTTGTGCTCCTATTCAGACATATACAAACATACAACCTTAGTTAAGTGTTAGAATGCCCTGGGTAGCACGCTGCCCTTAGTTGAATACGATCAGCTAAGGAGGGCAGCCGTATGAGAACAAGTCCCAAAAATTTTGGCACGAGGTCTGGCATCAACAAGGGGGTCTTGCATCCAATCCTATAGGAACATGATAAGTTGCCTTTCTTCGTGTACTTTACCCAATATCCTGGACTGTGTGATTTCGGCACATTAGTGAAAATGTATAACGTTGTGATCCAACGAGAGATAGAATGGTTAGAATTTAGAGTCATGCATGGTTGATCGGAGAATTTGATGTTTCGGCACATTAGTGCTTCAGCTATGTTTTATGTCGAAGATGATCATGAAAATTGCGTATTTTTGTCCGATTTTTTACTAGAGCGGTTGGTGTGATTTTTTCAGTTTGTTACTATTTTAAGGTGAATACTTCAAACCTTAGGATCAAACTTTTTTCTGTACTCTGCTTTGTAATGTTTGTCTTCTGAATAGTAATTATTCTAATGAACAACAATGAACCGTGCTGATGCAATTCAGGATTAAAAAAATAGATAGAACATAGTGGGAGAATTTTGTCAGAAGAAATCCTTGATGAAAATTTTCAGACCACAAGTAAGAACGTACAACATAGAAATTCAGATTCATTTTATGAAGACTATAGTGGATACGGACATATGGTAGAAAATAAACACAGGCATATATATGGAAGGGTCTACTGCATCATTTTAAATAAGTAATGTTTGATATCATTGTTTTGGTCGGTGCCGCCCACTGCTAGGGTGGATCTGATGCTAGATGAGCTCGTGGCCTCCCTCGTTGTGTGCCCACCTTCCTCTCCGGACGGATGCTGCTGTGTCAGAGGTACCTGCTGAGGCCGCTGCGGCAGTTGATACTACGTCGACGCCTTCCGTCGCAGACCAGCATGAGGTGGTTGGGTCGGTCGAGGTGGGAGTCTCAGATGGTGTCGCGTCGTGCTCCGCGCAGGTGTTGCCGGAGGTTGAGATTCGCACCCGTTCGGACCCCGTTGTTGGGGATCTAGAAGATGGGAGGTTGCAGCGTCTCGAGTTGGCACCGTTGGGCGAGTTGCTAGGTGGCGAGTTGCTAGGTGAAGCGACCAAACCCGTAAACGGCGCCCAGGAGTCGATGTTGGCCTCCTTGGATCTGGGGCGTCGCAGGCGGACGCCGAGCTCCCTGCGCCGGCCATGTCTGTTGATGACTTCATTGCGAAGTTCAAGAAGCCGTTGGACCCTCCGATCTTGTGCACGCCGTTGCTGAGGCGGACGCGTTAGCGAGAGGAGCGGCCCGATGATGTACTCATTCCCAAGCGCAGTCGCGGCTTGCGGCGAAGAGTGCGCACAGGGAGGCGAGGCCAGAGGCTCAGGCGAGGAAGGTGCTTTTGAAGAAGATGGGGATCCACGTCGAGGCGGAGCACCCGGACGAGGTCTCCTTCGACGAACTTCAGGCTGCCTTGACTGGGCCAGACGCTGACGTCAACAGGGAGGCGATGGAGGTGTTCTTTCTCCGCGGGAAGAAGCGGAGAGCTTCTGAGCCGGCGGACGACGCCCGAGTGTGAGAGGTCCAAGGTCGCGAATTGGATATTATGTAATCGTTAAAGTTGGATCCAGTAGTTTAGGACTTTCTTCGGTTTTCTTTCTTTGGAGGCTGGCAATGATGTCCACTCGGCATCACAGTTTAGTCTTTGTATTTGGATTTGGTTTTCCTTCCTCTTAATGAAATACGGGTGAATGGCCCGATCGAGAGAAAAAAAAATATCATTGTTTTGGTGTTTTTTTTTTTTGAAGAGTATTGTTTTGGTGTTTTGGCAATGGTTCTGAGCACATTAGTGTTTGGATGAATAGATTCCTTACAAAGTTTGTTGTTATAGTTACACTTGTCTTCAGAGAGCTCTAATAGACTTTTTTAATTGCTTCAACGTTAGGATGGGTCTGAAGATGGTTTAGTTTTTGCAAAGTTTTGTTGGAATCATTGCCTGTACTAGCTGTTACTATTGAAGATTTATGATTGATCCGCTAAGTTATCCATGGTCAGACTGAGCTTATGAGCCAGCAGCCATGGCTGTCGACCATAAATTTGGCTGTGAAGCTCGATATGCTTTTTGGAAATCAGGGAAAGAGCAGCCATGTGGTTCATAACATGTTTTTCATCCTGGAATTTGTCAAGTAGCGCCTGGAGCTTAGGTATAGCAGTTGGTTGTGTGGAAACTCTTTTCTTCTAAATGCCTAACGAGCTGATTTTCTTTTTCTTGGTCTACATTGATGCTTTTCAGGTTGAGATGGGCGCCCTCAAGGCGCTATCACAACCTTCATCGGTAAGCCATTTTGTGCCCCCACAATCAAGGGAGGTTGGACAACGCCATCAGCTTTGTAGAGTTGATTTAGAATGGTCAGCATTTCCTTTTTCCTTTAGACCTCTATAAGAGCTACTTCATATAATAATCAATATATGTATCACTTTCTTCTGTAAACAATTGTTTGTTTAGACAAAAACAAGCTTTGATGTAAATACTCTGATCAAGGACAACAACCCCATTCCAAATGCATGGCACTGGTCGGTGGGACAATGGGACCTTCTCCAGGCAATCGCCCACAATAGGAAGCAACACCCCCGCGTCGTGCTCTTCATGAGTGTCACCCCATTCCAAATTCAAGGCATTATTAGTGGGTGGGACAATGGGACCTTCTGCAATAGCCCACATAGGAAGCTTCTCCAGGCAATCGCCCACAATAGGAAGCAACACACGCGCCGTGCTCTTCATGAGTGTCACCCCATTCCAAATTCATGGCATTATTAGTGGGTGGGACAATTGAACCTTCTCTTAGCAATAGCCCACAATAGGAAGCAACACCCCCGCTTCACGCTCTTCGTGAGTGTTCTGGATTCAGTGTCACCTTAGGATTGGTGTTTAATTTCACGGTATTGTTATCTTATTGTGTGATCTATGTGTTTTTAGTATAAAAGTTTTATCCCGTAACAACGCACGGGTACGATACTAGTCACTGAGAATAAGATCCAAACAATCATTATAATTTTATCTAGAATCTAGATACACTATCTAAAATACTACTATGAGAATGAGATCCAAACATTCCCTTTATATCATCCAAATATGCAATCCATATTACGAAACTAAACCTCGTAGTTTCTGATTGATACCAGGCCCAGTGCTGAGCTATATTGCAATTTTTCTTTTATTCTCAAGTCTATTACCACCAAAATAATACCAATAAAACTTGTGAATATAATACCCGAAATGTTTACTTCTTGCGAGCAATTTAACCTTTCTGTTAAGAGGCATCGGAGCAGGAGAAAACCTTGTTGTTAAGGCCCAGTGCTGCCCGGTTGGTAGTTCAAGGGTTTTACGTCATTTTCAGAGTCAGACAGGCATAGTTACATTGTCCTTACAAGACACTCCAAAGTAAAGCACCAGACTTCACAAACGACAACATCATATATTCACAGCCATGCTTCACCCCTACAAGACACTCCATATGTCTAGCGTTTGAGCAGCCTAACTATGTTGGAAACAAAATATCGTAGAATGACATGACGACTCACAATTAGACTTGACTTCCAACTACTAACCGAGACGAGTAAAATTAGATTCCAATAACTTTCTTGCTCATGTTACTTGCACTGTTACTTGCACATTGCAGGAATGTCATTCCACTTGCTTGCAGTACCATGGATTTGTATGCACACCATCATGGGATGGCAATGCCCTGAAAATCCTTTCACACCCTCCTCCCTCTCAAGCTCCTCGGTAGTGCACATACTCTGTTATCTCTGCACAATAGAGAATAGACACACATTGCATCGAACTTAGAAGAAATCAATCACCAACAATGCAAGTTTTAAAATATGTGTTGGACAGTTGTGCAGTTCTTGTAGCTCTCCAATTACTACTTGTTCCATTAGCAACACCACAACCAAATATCTGTCTTACGAGTCCCAGTAAAGAATAGAAGCATGTGGCATTATTTATCTATAAGAGAAGTTTTAAACTATGTGTTGGACAACTGTTTTAAAATATCTCTCTTAAAGGAAATAATATCAGCATGGCTTGCATTCTCATGAGGTGGAATCAATTGTCACTTAAAAATGGAATTAACTTTCTTGTATCCAAACTGCAGAAAAGTGTTGAATGAAGTTGCCGTGTGCCAGTTAACACAAATAAATGTTTTCGATGGCATACCTTGTCTCAAGTTCCCATGTAGCATGTTCGTAGCCCAGATCCTTCCATTTCAGTAGCCATTTGACACTACAGTATATAAATTTAGCACCTAGTGAATTAAAAATAACTTCAGCTTCTTTTGGAGGCGTAAGTAACCTTCTCTTCAACAGACGGTATGGTTGCCCATTCCTGCATCCACTTCAGAAAGGAATCCATCATCAAGCATAGTTTTGCAAAACTTCCTCTGAAAAAAAGATAAGCAATGAGATTCCTCACAAGAGTAACCACCTTTTCTTTATGAATCCTCTTACTTCCACCGATCATGTACATGAGGTAGACTTTTATACTTAACTAAGTATTGCTTCCTGTTGTGGGCTCCTAAAATGGAGATCAACATACTAATATTGTCAAGTATAAGATCTTTATAATTCATATAAAGTACCTATATGATTTTCAATTGGCAGTGTGCGTCTAACAGTATGTGGCTCTCACTCTCTGAATGCATCCTTGTCAGAGGCAGCATCAGACTGCATAAACCCAATTCAGTTTAGAAGGTCACACACACACATATGAAATAGTCAGTGTTGGTAGGAGGTAAAGATTAACACAACTATAAATTAAAGGTGTGGGATGATGCAGCTTTTCTTCCTTCCCAATGAACTCTAGAACTTAGACATGCTGGGAAGTGAAGGATGGTGTCAGACTTTAAAACCTGACTTCTGAATTCTGAGTAACTAAAAATTTAGTAAATCATCTATCCTATATTGTGGGACGCAGAGAGGGAGATAATGCTGGGGAGAGAACAACACACTGTTATATTGAGATAAGTGCACATACCAACCCGATTTCTCCAATTTGGTTGTGGTTCATGCAACACTTTACAAAGCTTGAATTTGTCCTCTCTGAACCTGCATTCATGGAGTCAAGAATGAGCAAGATATTCATGGTGGTCACCTTGCTTTCATTTTGGGAAGCCATAACGAGCAACCAAAGTAAATGGAACCACTTTTGACTGCAGTTGGAAGAAACAAAAAAAAGAACTACTGTATGCCCATCCAATTTGACTAAAAGGAACCGCGCAAGATTGAACATTCAGTGTTCACATCTACCATTCACTTCCCAAGAGGCCATATTTCATTTTAGCTACAGGATCTTCATGGAATGTATTAGTTTCAGAGAAGGGTCATGCAGTTTTTCACAAGATCCGAACATGGTAGGATAACAAGCTAGCACACATACAAGTATTAAAGAAAACTGCAAATATGATAGAAAATCAAGATTCCAACTGATATCGATGTGCCCACTCTTAGTGCCACAAATATTGCTTAAGTTTCATCAACATGCTCTAATTTTTTTGTGTGAAGCTGATAATTTAGTTTTGCTATACTGCACTTTGTATAGCTGAAAAGGCGACAAGAAAGATTGGCATTAGGCCAGCTCCTTGTGATTCTTTTGACACACAACCTTAAAATTAACATGTGGATTTGACCATAAGTAGCATTTGCCATCATTTTTTTACGAAAAAAAGAAAGGTACTGCAGAGCTATAAGATTGCCAATCTTATCAGCACCATCAATTTTAGGCAATTGTAGAACTCAACCAAGACACCCATGAAGTGCTACATTCCTCGCAACCCAATTAAGAGTAAGTTCTCGAAAAGCCTAGCTTCCCAGCCATTATTAAACTGCATGAAGGGACCCAAAATGAAGACTACTTGTCTTAACTTCATTTTATTGGCAAAAATAACAGTTTTTGCTATTCAATAAAAGGGAACAAACAGTAGCCCACCCTTGTATAAGGTGCAGAAAAAGTGAAACAAGTAGCTAACGACGCTTCTGGTGAAATGGCTGCCGGAGACCCTGCACATGGACATCTTGACGTATAAGTTCTCCTGTGGTCCAGCCCATCTAGCTCACCCTAGCATCCGCAAGGAGCATTGAGCTGGTGCCCCTACAATGATTCCACAAGCGCCACCAGCTGTGAGTCCTTGATTAAAGAGTATCAATGCTGAACGAAAATGTATTGCAAGCTGTTGATGTGAATTATAAATCTCTAATGACTGATAGTGAAAAACTAAATTTATTGCACAGCTGCATTTGCTAAACTCTAAGAAACAACCATTTAGTCCGAGAATTGAAACCAAAGGGTGGCATACAGTAAAACCAATGCATGTTTGGCAACTGCATAGTGCATGCATACTGAAGAAATACGAAATGAAGGACACCTCCCTTGTAAAAATGAAAAATACTACTACCAGTTAAGTGGGCCTTTTTGAAAGAAAAGAATGGATTCACATAAACAGTATCTATAATCAAGTAACCATGGTGATGTCCCAATTCAGTTCTAAAGAAAATTAAATAATTTGAGTCCAAAATCTGAACCCAACTAAGCTTCATTCAGAATCATTGATGTAGAATAAGCTTAGTAGTAAAAACGATGTACATATTTCAAGAACTAAAAACAGTGTACCACATCCACACAGCTAGAACTGAATCACCCATACTGAGCAACAATTTCATAGTTTTAGAGAGAGATAACAACCAAATAATCAACATATGACTAAGAGCAAAAAAGAAACATATACAATAAGAAAAGAGGGAGGCTCTACAATAGCTAAGGCAATATAACTACACTACATAATTAAGATAATTCAGTGGTGTGCGGGGTTTGCTGAAACTACAGAGTGCAGAAACAGAAAATATGTAGGTCTCAAATCTCGATTCCACAATGTGCAAATATGTAGGTCTGAAACTACATAATTTAGTTATTTAAATTTTTGTTATGCAACACTATTAGAACAACTTGATTGCTTCTACAGCTTGTGAATCTTTTAGCATGACCTACAGGAACATGACTTTGGTTTTTGTAGAAACTGAATAAACCTGCGTGGAAATCAAGCTGTAGTTCAAATGGCATTCAATTTCTTGGCTTCAGACTCCAGTACCCTAAATCGGGCCCCAAGATCCCCGAGAACAGCAGGATTTGATCTCTCAAAGGACAAACCACAAGAACGCACCTGAAAACTTTGATGCTCCCAAGAACGCATGAAGCTCAATTGAGGTCGCCGTGACGTCCGATCAGGCAAATCGAGGGCGGGGAGACGAAGACGCGGCGGTGCGAAGCGCCCTGAAGCGTGCCGACCCGGCGTCGGTGATGGCGTTGAGGATGGAGGCGGCCTCGCCTGGCGAATCGAGGGCGGGTAGAGGAAGACACTGCTGCGGGGGTGGGCACCTGCAGGGCGAGGCGCAGCCGGCGAGGGCGAGGGCAACGGCGCAGAGATGCTGATCCGCCTCCGCGCACCGAGGCAGAGCAACGAGTAGCCGGCGAGGTGAGGGAGACGGCGATGGCGGTTCCTTGGGGCGAGAACGTCGGAGTACGGGGAGTGGGGACGGAATGTCGGGCAAACGCCGGAGTCTCGACAGGCTGGGGTTGTGCGGCCGCCGGGCTGGAGCAGGCAAGCGCCCGCGCGGAGGCGCGACTCGCGCTGAGGAGGAGGGTTCTGCGAGCCGGAGCGGCGAGTTGATCTCGGGAGGAGGCGAGCTGTGAGTCCGTGATTGTTTGTTTCCTTTTTTTCCTCTCCGTGGGTTGGTTGTGATTTTTGTTTCCTATTTTTTCTCCTCCGTGCGGGGCAATCTGTTTATTTTGTTTCCTAAAAAATTACCGCGGTGGAGGCGCCGGGGTCGCACGGGTGGAGGGAGCGACCTCAAAAATTTTTACCTCACGAAAAACCTGCCTCCCTTTCATCTTTTTTTTATGTAAGATTAGTTAACGCCCGCGTTCGTTCTTTTAAAATTTTATATAAAAAAACATGGGCCGCATGATAGGAAGAACGATACTATGAAATCTTTTTGGCCTGCTCCTCTCTCGGCGTCCGAATCAGGCGGGAGGGCTTGGAAATCGTATTACATCGCCATCTCTATTATCCTCTTCCGTTCTATTACCAATGCGCAACAGATAATCTCGCAAATCACGGGTCACTCTGAGCCCTCATGTTGCGGACAAGCTTTAGGTGGCGCATAGATTCCCAAAGATGAAAGCTGCAACATGAAAATTCAGAGATGCCCAAAACTCTGAACGAATTCAAACACCAATTGCTTCTCCGGATCTGGAGAAAAATCAGTACGTAATACATTTTGTTGGACGCCCTGTTAATCCAGTAGGTGGCTTCATATGACGTTAGAAGCTTTTTTTTTATTTCCTAATAGAAGGTACATATGTAGAAAAAAATGCTAGAGCCAAGCCTAGCTTCACATGACGTTAGAAGCGTTTTTTTATTTTAGTTTCTTGATAGAAGGTACATATAGGGGGAAAATGCTAGAGCCAAGCCTGTCTAGTTTCAGAGCAATATGACAGTGCCACGCATGCACTTATAAGATTAATAGATGCTGTTATCACTGATTGGTTGCTTTCAATCGGTAGTAGAAATACCATTAAACATATTGTCGCAAATAAAAAATAAACCATATTGTCGCAATCAGTACCCAGATATGACTTATGTTTATGCACAAATAGCAAATACATGTCTACATAGTTCAATATGAAGACAGTAGTACCCACCTGATTTTTGAATTGTCCAAAATTATCTGGAATGGCAAAACCTAAAGCCCAAGTTGGGTTGCATATACAGCCAACATCAACTAAACAATGAACCAGTTCACCCGCACCCTCGACAATTACCTCGGACCTAACCGCGGCATCGCACGTGGACTCTGTTATATTCTAACGACAAACAAATATTGTAATCACAAACAAATTACCAGATGGACTCTTCTGTGGCTGCAAGGAAGAGGCACCGACACTGGATAGGCTTGCTGCGGCATACGCGAGTGCCAGATCACGAACAACGTCTGGCACTTCTCCACGGCGGTGGCGGCAGTGCACAACAACCCAACGACAAGAGATCGGAGCACATACCAGAAGAGTGATGGATAGTTGCAGCAGCGATATTCAACTTGGACGACGAGCAATGGAGAACGGGCGATGTCGATCTCACGATGACGACAGCTCCACGGATCACGATGACGATGGCTCCATGGATCAAGTGGAGTGGAGGTGAGGACGACGGCACAATGACGACAACTCCATGGCTTAGGTGGCGTGGAGGCGAGGACGACGGCAATAACGACGGCGTGGCATCGCACGAGGGCGAGGATGACGGCGTGGCGTAGAACGAAGTCAAGGACGACGGAGCAGGTCGACGGCGCGGCGTCCCACGAGGGCGAGGATGGCGGTGCGGCGTAGCACTTTGCCGAGGACGACGGAGCACGTCAATGGTGTGGCGTCGCGGCAAACCAGATCGACTGAGCAGGAAGACGATGGCACATCAGATCGATGGGGTTTGTACCAGGAAGACCATCGTGGAGGGGCTACCCTTTGCCGGTGGTGCCACAACAGCGCACCGTGGAGGGACCATCCTTCCTGGCTCGGCGCTTCAACCTGGAAAATGCCGCCACGGAACCTGAGGATTCAAGTGCTACGCTAGATGCAAGACCGCCGTATATGCATGCAAGCACAGCTGAGATGAAGGAAGGCCAAGATTATGTGTATATGCATGCACGTAGGAGGGCAGGAGGAAGCGCCGCAATCACCGTCGTATATGCATGCAAGCGCAGGTGAGATGCAAGGAAGGCCAAGATATGTGTATATGCATGCACGTACGAGGCAGGTGCAAGCCCCGCAATCACCCCACGTGGAGGCTAAAAATAGAGCCACGATCATTGCGTGTTAGCCTTCATTGAGTTGAGGAATGGCATTAAGCGAAGGGGATTCGAGGGGACGGGGATTAGTGGCATACTTTGGGAAGGAAAACTTGCGGGTCGCACGGGGATGACGGAGATTGATAGAAGCGCGCGTCGTCGCATGGCCCGGTGCGGGAGGTGACCTGAAAAATTTACCGCACCAAAGCGGAGTCTTACTTTCATCCTTTTTATTTTGTATGTAGAGATATAAAGATTAGCTACAATTTGAGTTTTCAATGCAGTATAATCAATGATGAATAATTATTGTCAACGAAATCATTTGAGTTTTTAATGCAGTAATCATAGTGATTAGTGTGTTCGCCCAACAGCCAAATGTTTTCTTTACCTCAATCTGTACTATATAGTCATTGATTCCCACGAAACTATTTGTCTATGCATGGCAGGCAGTCGCCAATGAGGTACTTGATGTTGTCTAGATGAAATAACTAATCTCCGTAAGACCTCAGCAAATCAGAATAAGAAAAGTACTTCCACAATAGTTAACAATGTGATAAGACTTGTTTAACTCCAATAATTGCTGTTACGTGGTCGAACCCGTGCAGATCCTATGTACTCCCTCCGTTCCACAATATATTAATTCTTTGACTCATATAAACTGTGCAGTTTGATGCTTTCGTCTTATTCAAATTTTTTATGTAAATTATAAAACAAACAAAATGTCATTATAATATCTTTAGTGATGTAATAAGTCATAACAAAAGTGGTAATATTTATTAAAAAAAGTTGAATAAGACGAGAGGTCAAAACACGGTTTATATGAGAAGTCAAAAAGAATTGCAAGTATTGTGAAACGGAGAAAGTACATTATCATCCTTTGGTCTTGATTCATTCATTATACTTTAACTGGTTGTCAGCACGCGTACAGCGAATGAACTGACTCGATATCGTGGTTGGCTCCGAAGAGTGAATCCAATTGTTCATATAAGACAAATTGGGGGGGCGGGGGCTACATACTGCACCTATAACAACTTGGTGAAGAACACATTAATCTGCAGCCTGCGGGCCTTTCTATTATATGGAATAGAACTTGTTAGAGCAACACCAAGAGTTTGTGATCCTATGATTTAGCCATTATCTAAAATAGAAAACTTGCTAAAACAATAGAGTCCTACAACAACCTATCTAAAATTTTTCCGTGCACAATCATATTGATCTCTTGCATGGCACCGATGCGCATCTGCCATGCACGGGACCTAGGCTCCTGGCCAATCAGCGCACGAGAATCCGGGCGGCGAGCGAGCGTGATGGCAAGCGACGCCATCTAGCTATATTTACCCACCAAGAAAGCCGGGATAGATGGCTAAACTCAAGCGCATTTTAGGGCGTGTTTGGTAGAGCTCTAGCCGCCAAACCAGCTCGAGCCGGCCTGCTCCACCACGCAGAGCAGCTCTAGCCCGGATTTGAGATCTGAAAAAACGTTTGGTACAACTTTAGTTTTTCTATGTCACTAACATCTTAGGCCTGCACGTCAGAATAAGGAAAAAAAAAAAAAAAAAAAAATCACATCTACATGGTCACCGTCCCAATCTTCGGTAAAGATGGAGGAGATATTCTCCATGACCACGACATGTTGCAGGGCTGCTGGACTCCAGTACAGAGACGGACGCTGCAGCAAGCATCGATTGCGACGTCCTGCTTTGGAAGGACGTCCTCCATCGCTGCGTCAAGGAGGCGCTGCTGCTCCACCCGGTGACCCCGATGAGCCTCCGTTGCGTGAGGACGGCACCGAGTACGATGTCCCCGGGAGCGCATGCTGGCGAGACCACTGGTGGTGAATAATCTGCTCGAGGGCATCTATAGGGCCTGACGTGTTCGACCCGGATTGCTTCGCCGTCAGGAGAGAGGAGGACAGGGTCATCGGCGACCTCACCTACACCTCCTTCGGCGCCGAGGCGGGGACAGAGCAGAAAACGACGCGAGGAAGAGGAGAGGAAATAAAACGAATCGGTCATTTTCCACTAATGAGTGGCAGTGATGGGTAATTTCTTCCAACTCCACCAAATCCATGGATCTCGGGGGCAGCTCCACCGTTTTTTGGAGAAGCAGATCTGCGGTGGAGTTGGCGTAGCTAAAACTGTTTGGCAAAAAAATCTTGGAGCGGCGTTGATTTTGAGGATCTGGAGCTACGTGCGTGTCTTGTTTTTTTCCACAACGGTAAAAACCGAATTTCATTACTTAGAGCAACGAAATTACAGAGTTTAGTACAAAACCTTTAGACAAAATAAAAGTTAAGATAAAACCTTCCCAGCTTTGCTCACACAGGAGCCAAAGGTGAGAGGTGCAAGACCTGAATGGCTACAGAACAAAACGTCTACTTCGAGTTCAAAGCCTGTTATGACTGAAACTAGCAAAAGGAAACGCAAGGACTAGTCTTGTAAAACCACCACAGTGCAGCAAATGTGATTGCTCTTCACCCATGGAAGGGAACGAGTTGCATCTCCTGGTCCGCCATTGGCTGTGTCTGCATATGGAAACACAGGGTCGTTGTCTTGATCACTTCAGCACCTTGGATTACCTGTTCCTTCAGATCATCATGAAGTAGACCTGCCCAATATGTAAGATAGGAACACATTAAACAGACAATCTCGGAAGGAGACTTCTCTTTTTTCTCAAAGCAAACAAGATTTCCCATTCTCCAAATTGCCCGGAAAACAGCAGCTAGCCCTGTGGCATTCATATCCTGAGCTCTGTAAAATTGTGTCTGCCCATCCCCAGAATTGAACGAGATTAGAGGGTCTATAATTAATACCAAAAGAATGAGCTAAAAGACTCCAAATGTATTTGGCATAAGGGCATTCAAAAACAAGTGATGAATGCTTTCATTATCATTGCAGAAGGCACATCTGGGGAACCATTCCATTTTCTTTTAATAAGATTGTCCTTAGTGAGAATGGCATTATTAGTGATCAGCCACATAAAAATTTTAATTTTGAGAGGAAGTTTGGCTTTCCAGATCCTCTTGTTCTTAGCACCATACTCATGTCTGCTAAGATGTTTGTAAACAGATTTGACCAAAAAAAACAAAACCAGATTTCTCCCACTCCCATTTTGGCTTATCTCTTTCATCACTTGTGTTGCATCTGAAGATAATATCATATAATCTTCTTAATTGATTTTGTAAATCCTCATAGAGCCATCTTGAAAGGAGAGCCTCCAATTTTTATTTTGATATCAGCAATGACAAATTTTGCTCATTATTGACTTCATACAAATCTGGGAATTTGTCTGCCAAGGAGACCATTCCAATCCATTTGTCATGCCAAAAGCTAGTGTTCCTCCCATCACCCACATTTACTGTTCTCCCCTTTAGATATATATGTCTAACCTTGAGGAGATCATTCCAAACAGGTGAATTCTTCTGGTTCATGGAAGCTAAGGCCACCATTCCCTTTTTCAAATATTTCTTGTTAATTATGTCATTCCAGATGCCACTGCCATGCTCAACTTTCCACCACCATTTACAAAGAAGGCTTATATTCATTCTTCTTATATTCTTAATGCACAATCCCACTTTGCCCTTACACTTGGCAATTATGGACCATTTCACAAGGTGATATTTCCTCTTAACATTGCCACCTTGCCAAAAGAAACACCTCCTAGCTTTGTCTATTTTGTTTATAACTGACAAAGGCAGCAGAAACATAGACATAACATATATTGGAAGGTTACTTAGGCAATAATTAATGAAAGTTAGCCTTCCTCCGAAACTTAAGGCACTGCCTTTCCAACCATCTAGTCTCTTAAAAATCTTCTCACAAATATGTATCCAGTCAGCCACATGTAATGCGGAGCCCCAACGAGGGACTCCAAGATATTTCATTGGCCAGTTACCAATAGCACAGTTGAACATATTTGAATATTCCAGGTTTTTCACATCATCTTGGCTGATCATCATAACCTCACTCTTAGAGAAATTGATTTTAAGCCCGGACATGTTTTCATAGATATACAACAGCCATTTCAGATTAGTTGCCTGTTCTTTATTATCCCGGATACATAGGGACAGTATCATCAGCATATTGGAGTATTGCCACTCCTTTATCTATGTATTCAGGTACTAGTCCTTTAATCATATCATTTCTTTGAGCCATGTTGACCATTTTTGCTAGTGCATCAGCAGCTATATTGAACAGGAAAGGAGATGGGGATCCCCTGCCTCACTCCTCTTTTAGATTTAAAATAACTTCCAACTTTATTATTGACCTTGACACTAACGGTGCCATTACTCATCACCATATGTATCCATTTACACCACATTTCCCCAAAGCCTCTTTGTTTCATACATTCAAAGAGGAAATTCCAGTTAAGCTTGTCATAAGCTTTCTCGAAATCTAGTTTCATAAGCTGTGAGATTGGGCTGGCCATAGACATGTTCTTTGGCATGAGACATATGAGGCAAATTTTTTAGTGCGCAGATAGCACCTCCTCAAATCCGCCTATGGTGGGGTCGAACTCTGGCCGGCAGGGTGCAAAGCAAACAAATGGAACCAACTGGTATGACATTCTTATAATATAGTTCATCCTATATAATGAAGTATTTTAGTCAAGAATACGTTATCATCTCGCGAAGGCTCTTATCTCTTCTGGAACAAACGCTGTCCGTAACGTCAAGATCAGATTAGAACTTTGTTGTGCTTTTACATTTGGACTAGATGACCCGCTGTTATGAAACTAACCACAATTGTCTTATCGGGTTGATTGTTTGGATCTTTCACTTTGGAGGAATTGAAGTCTACTTAGTAAACTAGCCTTGGCTTAAAATTTAATTGACATTCCACAACTTTCCAAAGTTTAGATGTAAGCTTATCTTAAATTCATACTATGTGTGATGGAAATTGATTCTAATATTCCATACATCACTATGCTGTGTTTTTACTATGCAACTCACGTTGTTAGACTCCTACAGTAGAAATACAAACGCATAAGTATCTCACTCGTATGGTCAACAGTAGTATATAAATATATTTTGCATACAACCATACACTACTACAGAATTGTCCATTACTTTGCGGGCTCCAACCCCCTTCACTGCCGAAAAACTGAACCGCAGAACCATAGCGGTAGTGATGTGGGGTTCAAACACTACCGGGTCAAACAACGGCGGTGATTTGAGACAACACCGCCGGGTGTCAATACGACCCGACGTAATTACTTCAAATAACACTACCGGTGTGCAACGGAGCCGGTAGTGTTGAGGAACAAAACACTTTCGGTTGTGTATCGAAAACCGGCAAAGTACCATAGTAACGAAACACCGCCGGCTCTGTGGTCAACCGACAGAGATGTTTACGATCACACCGCCGGTTGTACATTTCAACCGAAAGTGTTTTGTTATGCCAACACCGCCGGGTTGTTTCAAAACCGACAGTGTTGTAAACGATGGCACTACCGTTTTTTTTGACGTCCGGTGATGATTGCTATGCCAACAGTGCGGTTTGTAATAGCCGCGGCGTTACAAAATAAGAATGACCGCATAATTACAGCAACGTATAATGTCGGGTTTATCAACAAACCATTATCATAATCACATGTCTACATCACGGGGTCTTGGTCGCCAGCCAAGACATCAAGTAGCTCACATGTTCGGATCTCTCACAACATCAACAACAAACTACGGTGAGTCTCTTGATAAGTTACGGTGTATTTTCGTTCTTATAGATCACCCTACCCTTTGCAATGGAAAATCGTCCCCGCTTTTGTCAATACCTCATCTATGATGAATTTGGCCAGCTCCTCTTGCGATCTTTGCAATCTCCGACGGTAGGATATTGTTGGACTTGATTTTCTTGCGCCGTCATTCGAAAAAAATATATATGAATCAAGAGATCGGTTTATTGAATTATTCAAAACAAACCAAATGAATTGGGGAGTATACACACAGTTTCGTCTTGTTGTTTCGTTTGCCCGCGGAGGAATTTAAACATAAGCCCACATTGCATAGAAACCGCGACTGATCATTCCCGGTGGCTGCTCTAACCGAGGCACAATATTTTCCCCCATTCTTGCAACCTTGAATGGGACAAATGAAGCCCCGAAGTTTTGCTTCACGGACACCGAGCCACATTAAAAAGAGTGAAAAGGGAAAATTTAGAGCACGGTGATGATATCAAGTTAAGATTAGTGGTCTAAAGACCTAACAAAAGGGCCTATATAGAGTGAGTGCAGCTTATACGTGGGTTAGAAAAGTAGTAGTAGTAGAATCTAGTTAGAATTCAAGTGCACCAGATCTCACAAGCATCGAATGTATATTGTGGGTTAGAAAAGTAGTAGCAGTAGAATCTAGTTACAATACAATTGTACCAGCCTTACAAGCATCAAATATATCTTGTGGGTTAGAAAATAGTGAGCAACTAACTTGCATCACACACGTGATGTCAAAATTAATAGGTTATTAGGGTCACTTACTGTTCAAAGAACTTCACTAGTGGATTCGAGAAGAGAAAGTGGTTTATCCTTTCGAGTCCCACACCAAGATTTCATTGCGTCTAAGATTGACAACAACGAAGACAAAATGCTCATTTGCAATCACAAATTCCTAATTATCGAATCATCTTAATGAGAAAGATGCGTACATATGAATTAAAAGCGGTGAACACATACTTTCGCAGTTGTGGGCTAGTAAGATTTCTGTTTTCTCGAGGAACACAAATTCATCAATAACATCCATCAAAGTTTGCTTCAGTACTTGCGGGTCTTCTCCCTTTAGTCCACAGACGCTGACTTCAGAGAGTCTGGTGGGTTCGAAGAAGCCATACTTTTAAATAAGCCGATGCCTTCACAATATTGTGAGATATACCCGCATAAAACCATGAGGAATGCTCAGAATTTAACAATTTGTGATTTGGATAGTAGTTAATTGCATTGCCGTGCGAGTCGGTACTTACATTGTCCACAGTGTCAAGATTTGTGTGTCGAGGGCGCGTTGTTGGTATAGCTGGAACAAGGTCTCCCATCCAACAAATAGCTTCTGTTCTTCTGGATAATGAAAAACAGACTTTGCAGGGACGATAACCTAAATTCCATCCAAAATTGGATCCCTTGTTTCAGCTAGGTAATAGTCATGCAATTTACGCATGGTACGGGGGTCAAGTTCATCACCGACTCATCCTCAACCAAATTATGTCCCTTCACATACTTTGCATTGCCATTAGTAGGCAACCATCTTGGTCAAAATACATGTCTGCAGGCAGCTTGAATACTAATGTGTTTCTTAGCGACAAGCTTCTCTATCTTCTCATTGGTTTCTTTCATTTTATCTTCTGGTGTCACAACTTGGCGCTGATCCATTTGGTTGCCGTGTTTTTCCACAAATGAGACCATGAAGCCCACGAATGTATTGTATGTTGCCCTCCGGGGGGTCGGAAATTTTTCGTTTTTTGGCCTTGTGAACAGAATCCATCGGCCTTGTGTTGGTATGACGGGGTTGGTTCACGAGAGGTAGCCTTTGCCTTTGCCTTTGATCTTGTGGTTGGCACCACTTGAGGAGGAGGAACCCGCTTTGGCGGGCCGATGAAGAGTGAGGAGGGTTATGATGTTCGAGGGGTAATGAAGAGGAAGGATGAATTGTCTTCTTTGGGGACGATGCCGGCACATGTCCGACGGGGAACTAGGAGTTCTATCGGGATTAGTATCATGGGAGGGATTAGACTCACAGTCCTCCTCATCATCCGACGACAACTTGTTTGCCCGGCTAATAATGTAGCGCTTGCGCCAAAAACTTCTTTGGTGGATGTTCGACCAAGTTTGGGCTGTCTTCCACCGCATGGTGCTCAATGACTATCTTGTTATACTTCTTATCAAGTATGGCATCAATGCCGACGCGAGCATACCCCGTGGAATTGGTTGGCCATTGATGACCCCATCTTTAGTGGTCGGCCGGGCACGGGCCGATTTGCCACCTTGTCTTTCGTCCATTCTTGACGGACATACAACTTGACATTGCGAGGTTCTTTGATCGATGTTGTCCACGCATGAGGCGCATTCACATCTTTCTCAAGCGGGGCCGATCCGCGGCGCCGCTGCGGCCCTTGTGATGAAGGCTCAAGGCATCATTAGGTGCGGTAGTCTTTGCTTGTCTTTGAGACAAAAGTTGCTCGACTCGACATCCACCAACCTTGACAGACGTCTATCAAACTCTTCGTCGAGTCTCATGTACAATCACCGGCGGCGCCGATACCCTCGAGAGTAGTCCGGCAATGCTAGTTTCAAGGAACAACACCGGCTCCTCTAGTGCGACCGGGGTGCTCCTTGTTTCCGAAAGTGCTTGGGTGAGCACGTCATTCTCCCTCCTAGAAGCGCGAGACCCTTTCTTCACCTCCTCGTTACTTGAGAGATCTTCTTGACGAGGTTTTTCATAGGTTCATTTTTCAGTGCTAAAGCTCCCGTCTTCTTTAGAGTGGTGTACGTTCCTCGCCATACAAAGTATAATATCGATCTTGTCTCCCAATCTTGGTGTCAACCTTTAAACCTTCGGCGTGGCGTCTCTCCATCTCATCCAGTTCTAATTGAAAATCCGCCATCTTTTTGGGCATAGCCCACGAGAGCCAAGACGATGAGGATTTATGTTTTTCAGCGAAGTTACGCTTGTTCTTTGTGCTCACTTCTATGAACTCGAGCTTAGCCTTGTGTTCCTTGAATTCCTCCTAGTAGATCCTACGTGTGGAGGTGTACTCTCCCCATCCCAATCGGCTCTTTACCTTGGAGCACAAACTTTTTATACAACTCCCCTTGAAAGTCGCAAAGCATCTACACATGGTTTCATAAGTTTTTTCTCGTACCAATTCCGTGTCACAACCCTCTTGGAAGGAGAAATAATCTTTTAACAAGAGCCATACAATCTTCTTCGTAGCCTCGGGAACCCTCCATGGATCTCAGTATCCTTCCCAGTCCACCTCCCTGTACTTAATTGGGATTTTGTCCCTTACAAGTACCCCCAAGATACTAGAGTATTTGGACACAATTTGTTGGGGTGCGGTGGTTCCCCGTACTCATCCACCTCGGTGATAACGTAGTTTGTATTCGTCTCGGGAAGCCTTGTTTTGCCTCGCTTGGTTCTCGGCTTCTTGCTTACCGAACCTTCTAGTTGCTCGGGCACTACACGCTCTCGCTACGCAAAAGCGATTACCAAGCAAGATAAGACACTCTCAATTAACTTGCGTGTGTATGGCAACCTAGCTAGTCACATGAATCCAAGCACATTACACGGTCACTTGGGTCACATTGATCGATTTGCAAGCACCATGCTAGGGCTCCAAACCGGCTCGTCATTCGAGCTTTCGCGGTTCTTAGGGCGATGCGGCTCTCCGCCCCGGGGTTATCGCGGTTCTATTTGAACAGGTCTACGGACTAACTTGCGAGGGCCGAACCATGGCTGGATGTAACCGTGTTCACGAGTTGGTATAAATGTTGTAGAAAAACAAAATAACAAGTTCTTTGCACCATCTAACACGATTTGAGCAAACAAGGTTGGGGGAAATGGCGCCGCACTCACCTTGGACGAGATGGGCGGAGATGTAGGCGTGGAGGTGGAGGGGCACGCGTTCGGCCGGCGTCGTGGACGAGGATGGCGCGAGGGCAGGCGGCAGGAGATGGAATACTGACGAAGAAAGGAGAATGTGCTACACGAAGAGGGAGGGTGCACTTATCATCGGCGGCATTCTATCGAACATGTAAGGGGTAGTGAGAGAGAGCACCTAGGGGGAGGGTGGGAGAAAGCCGCTCTCCTTGCGCTCCTCCAAGTCCTCGGACGGGCGCCGTGGACGAAAGTGTGATGTGGGCAGAACGAGACGTTGACGGACGGCGTCGAGGTTGGGAAGGCCGGCGTCGAAGAAGGTGAAGGACGACGTCGAGGTGGGAGGCGTCGATGGAGGCGAAGGAGGGCGTCGAGGTGGGGGCGTCGATGGAGGCGAAGGAGGGCGTCGAGTTCGGCGGCGCGCGGGAGGCGGCGTCGATGGAGGCGGTGGCGGCGCCGATGGAGGCGGCGACGGTGCCGAGGTGGGCGGCGGTGCTCTGTCGGCGTCGTGTGGTGGCTCAGTTCTTGCGCTGGGAAACCGGTGGCGCGGTGTTCAAAAGAATTGGGGAAAATTTCAAGGCCGCGCCCGATTCACATATATATAAGCATAACACATCATCTGCGCGGGTCGATTACACCCCGACAGTGATATATGTTCTGGCCGGTGTAATTAACCCGGCAGTGATGTCCATTCACCGGCGATTCATGAATTTTAAGCTTTTGTAAGAGTCAAAGGGATCATGCATGTGCCTTTGTGAAGCAAGTGTCATCCACCAACGTGTAAATGGCTTGAATTTTTTGCGAGACATTTAGACCCAAAATATGCCCCACACAAGATCTTAGGTTTTTCCGGTGAATATTTTCATTCTTAGGTTTTTCATTCTTGCTAAACGGGGCGGAAAATGGCAAATTACATCATGGAAACACAAGAATTTAGCATGTATATGTGCATACATTTGACTCCTAGGTCAAATGAGACCATGTGGAAAAGTTTGGCATGGTGCCTATTCTTTTGGGGACGTGAGGATTCGAATTGTTCTTTGAAAGTTCTTCAATTATTTTTGCTTGGTCTAAGACCAAGTCTTCCAAGGAGAGAGGATTCGAATTGTACCTTGAGTTTGAATTACCTCCTTGGTTTTGTGGGGCGCGGGCCGGGTTGTTCCACCCATTATGGTCTCCTTGTTGACGGAACCCGTTGTTGATGTGAGTAATGTCTTTACGGGTTTCGAGGCAGACGTTCCCCTGAATGGCCAACATTGCCTACAGACTTCACATGTTATGTGTGAGTCTATAGCCTTGACAGTGCCGTAAGTTTCTTCTTCTTCAGTGGCACACTTGTCAAGTTCTTTCAATAGGAGATCCATTGTAGCAGGCATGTCCATCTCCTCCACGGTCTGCATGTGATCTTCTTGTTTGTCAAGACTTTCCTCCCCCAAGCTTGATTGGACACTATTTTCTCCATAAGAGCTGTTGCTCTATCGATGGTGAGGGAGAGGAAGGCACCTCCAGCAGTGGCATCAATGTGCTCTTTTGACATGGGCATTAACCCATTGTAGAAGTTACGCATCACATGCCGTTTTTCCATCCCATGGTGCGGGCATGCTTGAATGTACTCTTGTAACCTTTCCCATGCCGCGGGTATGGGTTCCATGGTATCTTCTTTGGAAGTTGGCAATTCTTCCCTCGGGGTGTGAGTTTTACTCATGGGGAAGAATTTAGTGAGGAACGCCGTGGAACATTTGTCCCACGTGTTGACGGCTTTCCGTCTCTTTGTAGAACCATTGTTTCGCCTTCCCCCGAGATGGAGAAGGGAAACAGACGGATTCTAATGGCTTCCAGTGCGACACCTTGGATGACAACGGTGTCACCGAGCTCGAGGAAGTGTTGCAGATGCGCATTTGCGTCCTCACTTGGCAAACCATAAAATTAGTTTGCCCGCACCATCTTGATTAGGCCAGGCCGGAGCTCAAAGTTCTCGTTCCCCCATATTGACAGCGGCGGGCCCAACGGGCACGTTGGCAAAAGAGGGGATGGAGTGGTCACGGATCGCCTTGGCCATGAGTGAAGTACTAGATGATGCAAGGGTGATTGGTTTGTTTGTCGGCGAGTAGCGTAAGAAGAATTGATATGAGTTGGGTTCTTCTTTAGGAGTGCCTCGGATTCGTGCGTGATGTAGTTGTTCAACAGGGGACAAACCAATCGAACACTATCCTGTCTTCATCCCAAACAGGAGAAAACATGAAAGATTAGCCTGCATGAGTAATGGTTACTTACACATGCACATCATTATGAACATGTCTTTCTAGAATCTTTATAACCAATGCCTTCCCCGGCAACGGCGCCAGAAATGCTTGTTGCGTTTCCTAAGCGCAAGTGCCAAAGAGGCAAGAGCACTGGGAATCACAGGTTGACTCCCCACAACGACTTTACCGGAATTGTTACATTCCAGTTACCATCGCCACGGGATGTCAGGTGGCATTCTGTAGCATTTACAGAACAAGTCCGCAAGCGCACGGAAATACCGTTGTAGCATTTCACCCGGAAATATTTAGGGTATCGTTATTTATATTCGCCCAAAGGAAGGCATGGTGTAGGACTCTAACAGGGGCATGAACAAGACGACATGTCTATGCAGTTGACCAATACTCAATACAGGGGTAAGTCATGATAGTTTAAGATAGTGTGACACACACTTGGGCCAACCTCAAGGATAAAAGGAAAATAAAGAATAAAGAATATTCCTAAGTGGAGCGGGCATTCTAAAGTAGCCGCGTGCAAAGAACAAGTTAATAATCATGTAAACATAGATGGCTAGAGTTTTAGGTGAGAGAGTGAGATGGACGGGGAGACCTCGGAGCATCCATACTGAAGGAAGGCATTTACGAACTCCTACAAAGACACACACGAACGTGGGGATTTCAAGGGACGGACAAGGCTTGTCACGACCAAGCCGCCTACCCCCTCAACCGTGGCATGCACTCATATTCGAAGGATACCGGCATCCAGGACACCACGCCCCAAGATACTAAGACACTACCCATGTCCCCCATGGCCCCACCCTACGGATGGTCGGAATAGGACACGAGCAAGCCCCGAAGGACACAACGAACCGCCACCTCAGCACAACTCTTACTTTACTCAAATACATGGCATGAATGGTTAGGTCCTAAGTTCTATACGACTAACCACGACATAGAAACTATAGTCTAGTTCTTCTATCATGATTGTGTCGAGAACAACATGTCAAAAATATAACATGTAAATACTCTAGCTCTATTGCACAAGCATATGAGATCAAAACTTGAGGATAAACCATAAATGTATTCATACCGAATATTCCTTCTTCCAAGTACAAGCTCTCCAATGAAGCTTAGCCTTACTCCAACTACTACTAAAGACTAAAAGAACTAGAGAAGTGGGGTAGTAGAGAGGAGAGAAGAAGAGGGGTAGTAGAGAGGAGAGGAGAAGAAGAGTAGAATGTGAGGAGGCTCCAAATGGTGTGTGTTACAATGGTGGGAGATGGCCTCCTTTTATAGGTAGAGGAGAGGGGGCTCTTTGGAAAACGGTCATCCCCACATGGAAAGAGCCAAAACCGTCCTTGGACACCTTCCTTCTTTGCGCAAACCGACCAACCCATGACGGTTCCACCAGTTTGGAAGGTGTGCGAACCGCCTCCCGAGGTCGGGGCCCGAACCGCCTCGAGGGGAGGGTGCTGGGCGCACCTTGGGGTGCGCTAGCGGGCTGGCGCCGCTCGCCCGGTCTTGGCGTGGGTGTCGTCTTCGCCACGAAAAGTTGTAGGCGGGCTGCACTCGGCCCGCATTTGATGTTTTGGGTCGATTTTTGCTCTTTGGGCTTGGATTTTTAAAATAATGCGCTTTCGGGCGTACTTTTGGTCGATTTTCCACTTGCTTTTATTTTAAATCTGCAAAATAAAATACAATACACTACAAGTGGAATTTATTAGTGATAAATGCATATGAACATAAAAAGGTTTAATTTTACTCCCTTTATGGTAGTAAGTTGACGGGCAAAATATAACGTTATTTACCGTCAACACCTATTCTTTTGGGGGTAGCCTCGAGTTAAACCTACAATTACCGCCACGTCCGCGAGAAAAATCAATAAAACTACGAGAAAGTACCAAACCAACTCCTAAAAATCTCCAAATTTTTGGATGACTCACCCAATTGATTGTGAAAGACATGAAAAAGTTTGAGACCGATAGGACACCGAGAGCATATGAACCCGGGTAACATAAACCTAAGTGTATAGTTATGGTGACATGGGATCATACATGTGCCTTTGTGAAGCAAGTGTCATCCACCAAGGTGTAAAAATGGCTTGAATTTTTTTTGCAAATCATTTAGACCCAAAATATGCCCCCACACAAGATCTTAGGTTTTTCCGATGAATATTTTCATTTTAGGTTTTAGATTCTTCGCTAAAGCGGGCGGAAAATGGCAAATTACACCATGGAAACACAAGAATTTAGCATGTATATGTGCATACGTTTGACTCCTAGGCCAAATGAGACCATGTGGAAATGTTTGGCATGGTGCCTATTCTTTTGGGGGTAGCCTCAGTTAAACCAACAATTACTCGGCCTCGTCGCAAGGCAGAAAAATCAATAAAACTGCAGAAAAGTACCAAACCAACTCCTAAAAATCTCCAAATTTTGGATGACTCACCCATTGATTGTGAAAGACATGGAAAAAGTTTGAGACCGATAGGACACACCGAGAGCATATGAACCACGGGTAACATAAACCTAAGTGTATAGTTATGGTGACATGGGATCATGCATGTGCCTTTGTGAAGCAAGTGTCATCCACCAAGGTGTAAATGGCTTGAATTTTTTTTTACAGTCATTTAGACCCAAAATATGCCCCCACACAAGATCTTAGGTTTTTCCGATGAATATTTTTATTTTTAGGTTTTTCGTTACTGCTAAACGGGGCGGAAAATGACAAATTACACCATGGAAACACAAGAATTTAGCATGTATATGTGCATACATTTGACTCCTAGGCCAAATGAGACCATGTGGAAAAGTTTGGCATGGTGCCTATTCTTTTGGGGGTAGCCTCGGTTAAAACAACAATTACTCGGCCTCGTCGCCGCTAAAAATCAATAAAACTGCAGAAAGTACCAAACCAACTCCTAAAAATCTCCAAATTTTTGGATGACTCACCCACTGATTGTGAAAGACATGAAAAAAGTTTGAGACCGATAGGACACCGAGAGCATATGAACCACGGGTAACATAAACCTAAGTGTATAGTTATGGTGACATGGGATCATGCATGTGCCTTTGTGAAGCAAGTGTCATCCACCAACGTGTAAATGACTTGATTTTTTACAGTCATTTAGACCCAAAATATGCCCCACACAAGATCTTAGATTTTTTTCGATGAATATTTTCATTCTTAGGTTTTTTCATATTGCTAAGCGGGGGGAAAATGGCAAATTACACCATGGAAACACAAGAATTTAGCATGTATATGTGCATACATTTGACTCCTAGGCCAAATGAGGCCATGTGGAAAAGTTTGGCATGGTGCCTATTCTTTTTGGGGGTAGCCTCAGTTAAACCTACAATTACTCTCGGCCTCGCCGCCTTGAAAATCAATAAAAACCGAGAAAGTACCAAATCAACTCCTAAAAATCTCCAAATTTTTGGATGACTCACCCACTGATTGTGAAAGACATGGAAAAAGTTTAAGACCGATAGGACACCGAGAGCATATGAACCACGGGTAACATAAACCTAAGTGTATAGTTATGGTGACATGGGATCATGCATGTGCCTTTGTGAAGCAAGTGTCATCCACCAAGGTGTAAATGGTTTGAATTTTTTTTGCAGTCATTTAGACCCAAAAATATGCCCCCACACAAGATCTTAGGTTTTTCCGATGAATATTTTCATTTTTAGGTTTTTTTCGTTTCTTGCTAAACGGGACGGAAAATGGCAAATTACACCATGGAAACACAAGAATTTAGCATGTATATGTGCATACATTTGACTCCTAGGCCAAATGAGACCATGTGGAAAAGTTTGGCATGGTGCCTATTCTTTGGGGGCGTAGCCTCGGTTAAACCAACAATTACTCGGCCCGTCCTTGAGAAAATCAATAAAACTGCAGAAAAGTACCAAACCAACTCCTAAAAATCTCCAAATTTTTGGATGACTCACCCACTGATTGTGAAAGACATGGAAAAAGTTTGAGACCGATAGGACACCGAGTGCATATGAACCCGGGTAACATAAACCTAAGTGTATAGTTATGGTGACATGGGATCATGCATGTGCCTTTGTGAAGCAAGTGTCATCCACCAAGGTGTAAATGGCTTGAATTTTTTTTTTGTAGTCATTTAGACCCAAAATATGCCCCCACACAAGATCTTAGGTTTTTCCGATGAATATTTTCATTTTTAGGTTTTTAGATTATTGCTAAGCGGGAGGAAAATGGCAAATTACACCATGGAAACATAAGAATTTAGCATGTATATGTGCATACATTTGACTCCTAGGCCAAATGAGACCATGTGGAAAAGTTTGGCATGGTGCCTATTCTTTTGGGGGTAGCCTCAGTTAAAACAACAATTACCCCTCGTCGCGCAGTAAAAATCAATAAAGCTGAGAAAGTACCAAACCAACTCCTAAAATTCTCCAAATTTTTGGATGACTCACCCACTGATTGTGAAAGACATGGAAAAAGTTTGAGACCGATAGGACACCGAGAGCATATGAACCACGGGTAACATAAACCTAAGTGTATAGTTATGGTGACATGGGATCATGCATGTGCCTTTGTGAAGCAAGTGTCATCCACCAACGTGTAAATGGCTTGAATTTTTTTTTTGCAATCATTTAGACCCAAAATATGCCCCCCACACAAGATCTTAGGTTTTTTCGATGAATATTTTCATTCTTAGGTTTTCGCTATTCGCTAATCCGCTTAGGAAAATGGCAAATTACACCATGGAAACACAAGAATTTAGCATGTATATGTGCATACATTTGACTCCTAGGCCAAATGAGACCATGTGGAAAAGTTTGGCATGGTGCCTATTCTTTTTGGGGTAGCCTCAGTTAAACCTACAATTACTCGGCCTCGTCGCTTGTAAAAATCAATAAAAACTGCAGAAAAGTACCAAATCAACTCCTAAAAATCTCCAAATTTTTGGATGACTCACCCACTGATTGTGAAAGACATGGAAAAAGTTTGAGACCGATAGGACACACGAGAGCATATGAACCACGGGTAACATAAACCTAAGTGTATAGTTATGGTGACATGGGATCATGCATGTGCCTTTGTGAAGCAAGTGTCATCCACCAAGGTGTAAATGGCTTGAATTTTTTTTTTGCAGTCATTTAGACCCAAAATATGCCCCCACACAAGATCTTAGGTTTTTCTCGATGAATATTTTCATTTTTAGGTTTTTCGATTCTATCGCTAAACGGGTGAGGAAAATGACAAATTACACCATGGAAACACAAGAATTTAGCATGTATATGTGCATACATTTGACTCCTAGGCCAAATGAGACCATGTGGAAAAGTTTGGCATGGTGCCTATTCTTTTGGGGCATAGCCTCGTTACACCAACAATTACTCGGCCTGCGTCGCTTGAGAAAATCAATAAAAGCTGCAGAAAAGTACCAAACCAACTCCTAAAAATCTCCAAATTTTTGGATGACTCACCCATTGATTGTGAAAGACATGAAAAAGTTTGAGACCGATAGGACACCGAGAGCATATGAACCACGGGTAACATAAACCTAAGTGTATAGTTATGGTGACATGGGATCATGCATGTGCCTTTGTGAAGCAAGTGTCATCCACCAATGTGTAAATGGCTTGAATTTTTTTTGCAGTCATTTAGACCCAAAATATGCCCTCACACAAGATCTTAGGTTTTTCCGATGAATATTTTCATTTTTAGGTTTTTCGATTATCGTTAAACGGGCGAAAAATGGCAAATTACACCATGGAAACACAAGAATTTAACATGTATATGTGCATACATTTGAGTCCTAGGCCAAATGAGACCATGTGGAAAAGTTTGGCATGGTGCCTATTCTTTTGGGGGTAGCCTCAGTTAAAACAATAATTACTCGGCCTCGTCGCTAGAGAAAATCAATAAAAACCGCAGAAAGTACCAAACCAACTCCTAAAAATCTCCAAATTTTTGGATGACTCACCCACTGATTGTGAAAGACATGGAAAAAGTTTAAGACCGATAGGACACCTGAGAACATATGAACCACGGGTAACATAAACCTAAGTGTATAGTTATGGTGACATGGGATCATGCATGTGCCTTTGTGAAGCAAGTGTCATCCACCAACGTGTAAATGGCTTGAATTTTTTTTTGCAGTCATTTAGACCCAAAATATGCCCCCACACAAGATCTTAGGTTTTTTCGGTGAATATTTTCATTCTTAGGTTTTTCGATTCTTGCTAAGCTGGGGCGGAAAATGGCAAATTACACCATGGAAACATAAGAATTTAGCATGTATATGTGCATACATTTGACTCCTAGGCCAAATGAGACCATGTGGAAAAAGTTTGGCATGGTGCCTATTCTTTTGGGGTAGCCTCAGTTAAACCTACAATTACTCGGCCTCGCCGCCTTGAAAGAAAATCAATAAAACCTGCAGAAAGTACCAAACCAACTCCTAAAAATCTCCAAATTTTTGGATGACTCACCCAATCGATTGTGAAAGACATGGAAAAAGTTTGAGACCGATAGGACACCCGAGAGCATATGAACCACGGGTAACATAGGAAACATACAAATCTTAGGCTTTTTCCTATCACCGCCGGGTTTATTTGTTTAACCGACGCGTGAAATGACCGACAAATGAACCCTACCGGGTAGTGATAATGGCTATCACTCTCGGTTCGAACCGGCAAAGGAACATAAATTCCTCTGTTTTGGCTCTTGGACGGTTCCTTCAAAAGCACCGATTTAAATCGGAGGTAGTTAGTGTAGATAGACTAACTCCATAGATTACATAGTTGGTGAAGAACGTTAATTTGTCCAAACATAGTGATTACATTTAGTTAACAATAATGTAACTCCATCGATTACATATAGTGAACAATGTATAACTCCATCGATTACATTAGTGATCGAGCTTGTACTAAGCGTGTTCACCTTCACCCTCATCTACGATCGGTTGGGCTACGTTAACGGCGAATGCGGGCATTTTCGTGATAACCTCTATAGTTTTTAAACTTCATCCGTCACTCCATCCACTCAGACAATCTTCCTTTTCCCTTCTAGTCATGCGTGTAGCTTTCCATTTGTTTTCTTGTCCGGTGCATAGAAAACTTGCGTAACATCTTTTGCAAGGATGAAGGGGTCCTCTCTATGTGCGGTCTTCTTTGAGATCAATCGTATTGAACCCCTTCAGATCGATGTTGATGGCTGATTTCGAACCCATCGGCAAATAAAGCAGGCTGCCTTCACCGACCGTAGTCTAGTTCCCATATCTCCTCTAAACCATAGTAGGTATCTTCCACTTTGCCGTTGTCGTCTACAGATTCAAAAACGAACACCACTATTTTGGTATTGGCTCTTTCCATCTTGCTTTCTTGTGTAAAATGTGTATCCATTGATCTCGTACCCTTTTGGTACATAACATATGTACTCTTAGGCCCCCACCTAGGAAATCTAGTTGATTACCCAACTCTTTCCCAAGCAAGCTTACTTTCGCAACCAATCGCAAAATTCATCCGTATGTTTCTTATGTAGCCCATTCTCGACATGTTGGGATTTTGCTCTTTAAGCATTGCCTTGTGTCGCACAAGGTATGGCCTCGCGTCCTCAAATTTTGCCGTAAAAAAGTGAAATGTGCCTGTCACGAAAGCAAATGGCGTCTTTTATCATGCTTGATTTAGGTCCGATCGTTCATTTGCCACTTATTCTTCCCGCGTGGCGAGATCTTTCGGAAGTCCAACCCTCTCCATGTCTAGATAATATGTGCGAGAACTCGATGGCTTCTTCCGTTGACCATCCTTCAACCATGCTCTCTTTCGGGGTCCGAACACGTTCCCCGACATACTTCCTAAAAACTTTCATCAACCTTTCGAAAGGGAACATCGATGAGTGCATTGGGCCAAGGCCTCTAATTTGTTCAACAAGATGAACCAAAGAGATGCACTAAGATATCAAAGAAAGTCGGCGGGAATTCCACCTCAAGCAAGCTTAGTGCTTCGGATATCTGCTGCTTCGCCGCCTGGTCGGGCGTGGACATAGGAATGACCTTTTTGAGATCGCATTGAGGAACGAGCACAACTTTAGGATTCCCTCGGTGAGCCTTGTGGGGAGCTGGAGACCACGATAGCAACGAGGGAGCGGTTGAGTCATAATGACATGACAATCATGGGCCTTCATGCAGCCATAGTTGAACTTGAGTTCTTTCATGTTCACTAGCCTCTTCAAAGCTACCACGGTAGCTTTTGTTGGGAGTTTTAGTTCATTGAAGAAGGAGATAAACTTTTTCTTTGTTGCCCGTTCAAGGTCCATGTCGCAGCGGAAGGTACACTGATCATTCTCTATTTGCATTGGATGCACCCTTCATGATTCCCAAGTGCTCCATGTCTTCCCGTGTGGCTAGTGAATCCTTCGAGGTCCCCCGGTGTTCATCAAATGGTTTAGGGTGTCACAAAGACACATTTTTAGTAAGGTGCATGGGATCAAGATAGTAGCGTACCCTCAATAGTGGCCATAAAGGCGGTTTCAAAAAGCGACTTTTTCTTCCGGATACTCCCTTCGTGCAATCAAGCACGCCCCTCCCCATTCCCAAGGACAAAATTCAGTTTGTCTAGTTCTCGAAGCATCGCTTTCCGTCTCGATAACTGAGCCCTCCCCTCTTCATATTCCCGAACGTTCTTTTTGTTCCTTGATGCAGTGTCCCTCCGGTAGGAACCTACGGTTTCTCATATAAACCATTTTATTGTTGCCCGGTAGATGTACCGCATGTGTTTCATCCAAGCACTCGACACATCCGGTATAGCCTTTTGTCTTTTCTCCGGATAAGCAACCTCGCCCGCAGCAAGTCGATTGATTGTAGCGATTAGTGTTCCCTTGACCATGACATGTTCCTTTTGTACTCATCCCAAACATCCTTCACACCCGTCTTGAACATCTCTAGCAGTTCATCGATCACCGGGTTCTAGAAGCGTGTCTATGTCATTCCCCTGGCTGTCTTGGCCCTTGGATCATAGTGGCATTTGGATGAACGAACGCTTCATACGAGGTGTGGCGGAAGATTGTATATCTGAGTGTCACCGGCCATGTGCTATGCTTGCTCGTAACTTTGGTCAAAAGGATTCATCCCATCTCGTGCTCAAAACCAAACCAAAGGTGCCTTACCTCTCCACCGAGAGCTCCTTGTAGAACATAGTATTGGAGTCCCTCCGGTCATGCCCCGCCGGCCGGGTGCCTCATCTTGGTGTCTTTCGGACGCTCTTCGCCATGCCAACAAGAGCGGCTTGGTCGACTTTGCACATGCAAACAGCCTATGCACCCGGGGAGCTATTGGGAAATACCAAACGACTTTATTGGGACCTCCTCTGCTCTTGCTACCTTCATTTGATGGCCCATGCTTGTAGCATGGTTCTTTACACTTGGGGCATGCATCCAACTTTCCGTATTTTTTTCCACGGTACAATATACAATCATTGACACATGCGTGGATTTTTTTTTTTGACCTCGAGGCCGAGGGGCGGATCATCCGCTTGGCCACGGTATGTCTTCTCTCGCCAACTCATTATCTTTTTGGGAGCAATTTCGATTACACTTAACAAGAAATCGAAGCCTTTGTCGCTCACCCCTTCTACGGATTTGTAGTCTAACAGCAATATGTTGGCCTCTAGTTTGCTCACTTCACAATCCTTGTACAATGGCGTTTTTCCATCTTTCCTCATTTTCTCTAGCTTTTGTAGCTGTTTGGCACTAAGAAATGCGGACTCTGCATTACGTAGCAACAAAGAAAGGCCATCCTCTTCGTCGTTGTCATCAGCAAGAGTACCACTAAGCAAACCAAGTAGTGCCCTCGTCGGCCGCTTTCGTCCATGGCGACATCGTTGTTTTCCCGATCATCATTGTTTTCCTTGTGCATGGCAGGAATGGCCTGATCATCATTGTTTTCCTGCGGAACATTCAAACCAATCTCACCATGCTTTGTCCATGTGGTATACCCGGCATGAACGCCCATCTATACAAGTGGTTAGGACACACTCGTGTTAGCATATTTCCATTGATTCTTGCAATCCAAGCATGGGCAAAAAACATACTTCCTAACCCCAAAGATGAGCTCGGCAAAGACGCGTAAAATGCGAGACTCCATGAAAGAACCCTCGGTTTGCACGGGACCCATACATCCACTCTCGATCCATCTCTACAAAAATGAAATTGAAGACTTGATCAATTCAACTCGAAAAATGTGGCTCGTAGGTGACACATGGACTATTTAGATCGGCAAAATTGTAAAATCTTGACTCACATACTAACAAGAAATAATTATAGCACCACGGGAAAATGGCGTAATTAATTAGGCGACCAACCTTATAGATGATGGATTTTCCACAAATTGCTTGGAAGCCTAGCGTAAATTACGTTCAATTGGAGCTGTGGCTCTACAATGTAGAAAGAACAAGAACAAGAATCAAGGGATGTACCCATCATAACAGAGGTAATTAGGGAATAAAATCAAAGGAGCGGATGATTGTTACTAACCTTAAACCAAATACCGTCAAGCCATTCTTCAAATACAAACGATTCCTTCACGGATTAGAACGGTCGCAAAGATCGGAGGGGAGGGTCTAAACGAGCGCCTCTCGTTTTTGGGATGGTATGTAGTAGGAAGGGAGAGAACACTCGGGTCACCCTTTTGAGGTGCCCGACTTATCACCGCGGCATTATTTTTTAAAACCGAGAGTGAACCGGCACAAAGACTCTTTGGATCGGTCACACCATAGTTTTCAAAGTGACAACATGTAGGATCCGATGGAAGCCTAGAGGGGGGTGAATAGGTCGACCTCTAAAAATCGACTGTTAAAACTTAAGCACGCCTGCCAAGATAGAGAGGCGCGGCACCGCCCCAGTATAAGCACGGCACCGCCAGCGTAAACTGACGATCGTGAGACGAGAGTAACCAAAACCGAGATTGGACTGGCCGCCGAGGCTGATGGGCGCTGCACCGCCAGCGAGTCCCTTGACGTAAGTGGCTCAAAGAAGAATCGAGAGCTATCAACTTGGTGCTCGTGATTCACACTTGTTCCCGCACACAAATACTTCACAGAGAACTAACCAAGTATGACATTACGTAAAACCCCGCAACAAGATAGATCGGGACGAAATCCTAGCTCACAAGATAAATATGCAAGAAAGTAAAGAACACAAGTGACACAAGGATTTATCCCTGTGGTTCGCCGTCGCCACCGCAGTCGGGTTACCTCCACGTTGTTGAGGTTGCCACACAAGGCTTAGCTTGCCCACCGGCTTGCTTTTTCCTCGTTCACAAGTCTAGGAGTTAACCCTAGTGATGTGGGGTAATGTATTGTTGTTTGTGTGAGGTTACAAACCTCCCAAGGCTGCCCACGAGGGGGCAAGCTCAAGGGCGACGCCTAGCCGCCTAGGAGCAAGCTCAAGAGTAAAGAACCCTAGGGTTCTCGCCAAACGTGAACCAAATGCTCTTTTGAGTGGGAGAAGTAGTAGATCCGGTCTCCAATCGAAGTTTGTTGCCTTTTTCCTCAAGAATCCCTGGTGGGAAGTGAGAGATTGAGTGGGGAGCTCAAGGTGCTTCAATGGAGAAGTGAGAGAGAGCAAGAGGTGTGTTCCTCGGTCGTCTTTCGAGGAAGAAGAAGGAATGAGCGGTGACCGCAGTTGTGGGAGGGGTAGAATAGGTATTTATACCCCACGGTCCCAACGGTCGGGATTAAGTGTGGCAATCGTCAAGATCGACACGCAAGACCGCCAAGATGGGCTGCACCGCCGCACCAATGCGTTTCTTCTTCTTTGTGCCAACCCGACGACAGAAAAGGGTGAAACAAGGTATTTTGTCGGGCCGGGTCGCTTGAGTTGTGTTTTGTGTCCGATTTGAGTTTTAGAGCACTTGGTCCACGATACCCAGAATCCTAGGATCCTCTTAATAGTACGGCATTTCCTAAACTCAAGATTCAAAATATGAAATAATTTAAACGCCTTTGATCCGTAAAACACCACCATCTAGCTTATTTGGTGCCTTTGGACCAGTACATCAACTCCACATTTTATTCCCTCCATGTCATCTTTGTAAATCTCATTAGTCCCCTAATTCGGTGGTCATCAACGCCAAAACCCACTTAGAGCTTGATTGCACTTACAATCTCCCCTTTTTGGTGATTGATGACAACCAAATTAGAGCTTACATAAGATGTAAAGTCAAACTTAGATTTCAAAGACCAAGGATGTAGGAACCTCCCCCTAAATATGTGAGTGAGTTTTGAATTCTCATTATTGACATAAGAGGCCAATTTCACATATTTAGGCGTGGTGAGGCCTCCCCTAAATGTGCGAAAGTGAGATTTGAATTCTCAATTTGACATGAAAGTCAAGTCGGACATTTAGAAAGTGTGCAAGGTCTCCCCTACATCCATGGTCTTTGTGGGGTGCTCAACAGGTGTCATAAAAAAATATCCGTGATGCATTATGACAAATATAACGATCGAGCACAAGGAGTTGTGCATGCTGTCGACGATGTGCGCGTAATCGCCGCGCAGTGGCACGCAGATCGCCGTGTCTATCATCACGCATGCATGCATGACGTAAACACATTCACAAAGATATAAGACATGATAAAAAGGAATTAAACTTGCAAAGCAGATTATCTAACATAGAGTTTAAATGACCAAAGACCAAATCCGAGAAATAACAAGTCATAGGTGGCATTATTACATAAAATAGAGTTTCTCTCAAACTCACACCTAACAAGCTACTCTCAAAAGATCTAAACATCAAGATCACCGCCGCATCATCCTCCTCAAAACATCCAGTATGCCGAAAAAGTTTGACCCCTCTCATTTCTTCTAATTTTCTCCCCTTTGGCGTCAAGCACCAAAAAGATCATAGAAAAGAGAAGAAACAGATCGGAGTCACTCCTCACTAGTGTCCTCGTGGATCGAAGCGGTGTCCTCGCCCTCCTCGAAATGATCGCAGCGTTCAAGGCAGAGCGACGCAGTGGAGCGCATTTTGGAATCTGCCGAGAGAACGAGCCAAGCAGGTCCGAGAGGTCCCCGATCAGCCGCTGGTCCCCGAGAGCTCGGAAGGTCGCATCTGCGCGTGGCCTAGGGATAGCAGGTGGAACTAGAAGACCTTGCTTCTCCTTGACACTCTTGAATGCCTGCCTCACCTCCCTGCGCATTTCATAAGTCTGCTGAGCTGAATATGCGCAGTGCCCAAAGATGGCCTTAATCCACTTCTTGATCTTGGATCGAGAGCTACTGTGCCTAGAGCTAGAGGGCTCCTCTAAGTCCTCTTTGCCAGCCGAGGTGCCTCCTGCAGTGGATCTGCCACTCGTCTTCCCTCCCTCCAAACCATGGGTCTTCTCAATGTTGTAGGCTGTGGTGGAAACAAATCCTTAGGATATATCTTCTCCGAGACCCTCTCAATCATGAACATGAGGTAGGGAGCATATGGCAAGTTCCTCCTAGGCATTTGCCAGCTGCCTCCAAATGAACTTCCCAACATTGAATGTCTCATCATTTCTGAAGTGGGCAAGAAGGTTTCCGGCATACCCATTGATGTCCGAGGCTGCCCCATCCTTGGGGTCAATAGTGCATCTGCGGCAGAGATTGTTCATGACATAAAAGAAGTCCTTCAGACCCTTCCTCTTACCATTAGCAAAGACTTGGCTTTGCCCGCCAGTCCTTGATCACCTTAATGTCAATAGGATCAATCTCATGAATATCTGTGAGCGCCCGTGATCAGCCCCAAAACCAAGAATCGGTAAAATGTGACAAAATCCACTCTGTAGTGCCTCTTGTCGGTCATCCAATTGAATGGTGTCGGATCGTCGTCCCAAAGTGATAAGTGGCATGGAAGGCGACTTCGGAATCTCCTCATTCCAATCATGCTTGAAGGATATGATGTCTGTCAGCTCAAATCTGTCACAAGCCTCAATAGCCTCATTGAAGGCATCTTCCTCCTTCTCTGCCATTCTCTCAAAATCAATGTAATGCATTGTGGTGATCTTGCTCTTGGATGAGTGGAAGAGGACAGTCAAGTAGAAGTTTGAGTGAAAAGCCACCCAAAACCTCTCATCAATGCCTTGATCCGCTCATCATTGTAGACATTGTAAGCTCTAGCATCCGCGCTACCTCCCTCCGCTTCGAGGTAGCTCACTGGCGGGATGGGTGGATCATTTGCGGAGCCGCCATCTCAAAAACACCCTCAAGCGGCACCATATATTGCTGGCCATAGATGGACATGTGCTCGGGGAGTGCCTTGGTCACCATCAGGCACAATGGTGTACCCATACTGCTGCTGCTGCTCCTCAGTGAGTCCAGCTGACCCACCGCTGCTGCCACCTGCTCCTCTGCTCATACTCTTTCTACCACGGCCTCTTTTCTCAACCACCTTGACCCTCATCTTCCTCTTGCCATGGGGATCACCTCCAGGATCCATCTATGCAATTTAAGACATTGATCAGAAACTGATGTTGATAGAAAGTCAAAAATGATCAATTATATGTGGGAGAAGGTTTGGAACATAAACTTAGGTAGTTTGAGCAAGCCGCCCGGGGTGAAAACTGGGCTGCGCTGCACCGCCGCCGAGGAGGCACGACATTAATTGCCGTGACGCGCGGCACCGCCGCTCCCCTTGCTCAAACCATCTACTTTTATCCCCCAAACCGCTCGACTCATCTATTTGACACATTGTCGTATTTCTATTCCAATTTCAGAGATCAAATCATAAGACAAGTGCATTTTGCCCATGGATTGAAGAATGAGTATGAACTAGAGTGAGAATATTCTTGAAATTTGAGTCAATTTGATTTCGATTCAATCAAGTAGAAGATTTGAGGGATATTTCTTTGTTGGAAGCGACTAAGAACCGTAAAGTTCTATTTGGGGCGGCAATGCCGCGCCCTCCCCCTAACTCATCTAAGTCATTGAAAGCGTGAAATGTCGAATCCAACCTTTTAAATCACTTCACTTGAGTTCATACATCACTAGGGAACAAGAATCCATGAACCAAAAGCGCACATTGCATAGATCGGGCAAGGACAACATGAACTAGGGTTAGGTTACCTTGACTCGTGGAGTGGGGAGAAGAGAGAAGAAGCTGCCGGAGAAGGGGGGAGGGCCGGCCGGTGACAAGCAGAAGACCGGTGAGTAGCGGCCTTGCAGACTGCCGGGCGGCTGCGGCCGGCCGGAGGCGGCGGCGCGGGCGGCGACGCGGCGGCGCCTCGTCTTCAGCACGAGATAGAGAGAATGACGCAAAGGGAGAGGTCGGGCGAAGAGGAGAGAAGAAAAACCGATCAAGGCGGGGGGTAGAAAAGGAAAGAGGAAAAGCTTGGCTCGAAAAACGGTTCGGACGCACCGGGCCCGAAACCTAAGTGCGCACCGCCACACGAAGGCGCTGCATCGCTGCCGTGCGATGACGCGGCACTGCCGCTCCAGTCAAGTGTCCTGAGTATATATTGCCACTTTTTGACTTATTTCTCCTCAAATTTGATCACAGAGACACCAAAATTCATTGCCAGGGGGACGTATAATCAATACTGTAACTATGGCATTGAATTTTGGATTAGAATTTGAAATCCTTTTGAAACACATTATGAAAGTTTTCACAAACTTTTCCTATGTCGATCTAGTGTCTCAATCAAACTGCATGTGTGCTGGAATTCAAACCAAGTGACGAGAATCGAGAATGTTTAGCTCACTACGCAAAGCACAAAACCTTGACTCATCGAGAGGCTTGGTGAAGATAGCAGCTAGTTGCTTTTCGGTGCTCACATGGCTTAATTGCGATATCTCTTTTGAGTTCGTGGTCTCTCAAGAAGTGATGACGGATGTCTATGTGTTTTGTTCTAGAGTGTGCTACGGGTTATTTGCGAGTTTGATGGCACTCTCGTTGTCACAAAGAAGAGGTATCTTTGTGAAATAACATCCGTAATCCTTTAAGGTCCGCTTCATCCAAAGTAGTTGAGCACACGGCATGCACCGGCCGCAACATACTCGGCCCTACCGTGGAAAGGGCTACACAATTTTGCTTCTTAGAGCTCCAAGACACTAAGGACCGCCCAAGGAATTGACATGTCCCCAAAGTGCTTTTTCGATCTACTTTGCAACCGACATAGTCGAATCCGAATAGCCAAGTAGATTGAACTTGGAACCCTTAGGATACCACAAGCCAAGGTTAGGAGTGAGGACAAAGTATCTCAAGATTCTCTTAATGACCACATTGTGACATTCCTTTGGATTGGCTTGAAAACGAGCACACATACACACACTAAGCATTATGTCCGGCCTAGATGCACAAAGGTAAAGCAGAGATCCAATCATGGAGCGATATACCTTCATGTCCACGGCTGGACCCTCCTCATCAAGATCAAGATGTCCATTGCTTGGCATTGGAGTTTTGATTGGCTTTTGCCTTAGCCATATCAAACTTCTTTAGCATGTCATGGGTGTACTTTGTTTGGCAAATGAATGTCCCTTCCTCCATTTGCTTGACTTGAAACCCGAGGAAGTACTTTAGCTCGCCCATCATGGACATCTGAAATCTCTTGGTCATTGTCCTACTAAATTGCTCAACATACATATTGTTAGTGCTACCAAATATTATGTCATCGACATATATTTGGCATACAAAGATATCATTGCTAACTTTATGAGTGAAGAGAGTAGGATCAGCTTTGCCTATTTCAAAGCCTTGTTTGAGCAAGAATTCCTTAAGGCATTCATACCATGCTCTAGGTGCTTGCTTCACCCCATAAAGCGCCTTTGGAGCTTGTAGACGTGGTTGGGAAACTGGGGGGTCTTCAAAACCGGTGGCTGCTCAACATACACCTCCTCTTGTAGTGGACCGTTGAGGAATGCACTCTTGACATCCATTTGGAACAGCTTAAAGTCATGATAAGCGCGAAGGCTAGAAGAATGTGAATTGCTTCTAGTCTTGCCACCGGGTGCATATGTCTCATCAAAGTCCAAGCCCTCTACTTGGGTGAAGCCTTGAGCAACCAATCTTGCCTTGTTTCTTGTCACCAACCCGTCTTCACCTTGCTTGTTGCGGAAAACCCACTTGGTACCAATGATGTTCGTCTTGGGTCTTTCCACCAACTCCCATACTTGATTTCTTTTCGAAGTTGTTGAGCTCTTCTTGCATGGCCAACACCCAATCGAGATCCTTAAGAGCATCATCTACTTTCTGCGGTTCCAAAGATGAAACAAACGAGTAATGTTGTTGTAAAGCGGCTAGATGAGATCGAGTAGTAACTCCCTTTCGAAGACTCCCAAGGATATTATCAACGGGGTGATCCCGTTGAATTGTTTGTCGTGAGTCGTGGGTGATCAACGCCTATACGTATTTTCTTCTTGATCTTCATCATATTCATCATCAGCTTCAAGAATTAGAGCAAGATCAAGTGGTTGAACAGTGATGCGGGTGGATCATTTATTTTGTCGAGGTAGGTGGCGGCACCTTTGCCCAGCGATGGTGCGTGCTTGTCGCCTTGGGCACTTCCGGCGAGCGTCGCGCTGCACTTGGTCATCGAGTACGTCAGCGGAATCTTGTGCAGCAACAACTGGTGGATCCTCCTCTCCATTTCCTTGATCTTCTTGAGGTCTTATATCACCTATAGCCAATTGCTTGATTGCCTCACAAGGTGGATCCTCCTTTCCTACAACACTTTGATCAACTTGCTCTACTTGAGAGCCATTAGATTCATCAAATGTCACATCTATAGTGATTTCAACCCTCTACAGGAGGTTTGGTTGAAAACACGATAGGCATGCTCATTTGATCCATAACCAAGAAGAAAACCTTCATCAACTTTAGGTGCAAACTTAGAGGTTGGGGCCTTTTGTTGAGAATGAAACACTTGCACTCAAACACCCTAAAGTATGACACCTTAGGCTTGTTACCGGTTAAGAGCTCATATGAAGTCTTCTTGAGTTTCTTGTGTAAGTAGAGGCGGTTGATGGCATGACAAGCGGTGTTGATGGCTTCACACCAAAAGATGTCCGAAGTCTTGTACTCATCAAGCATTGTCCTTGCCATCTCTATGAGAGTTCTGTTCTTTCTCTCTACTACACCATTTTGTTGAGGGGTATATGCAGCTGAAAATTCATGCTTGATGCCCTCTTCATCTAGAAACTCTTCAACTTGGGTGTTCTTGAATTCGGTACCATTGTCACTTCTCACTTTCTTGACAAGTAGCCCAAATTCTCTTTGTGCCCTCTTGATGAAGGTTTTCACCTTCTCTTGTACCTAACACTTATCAAAGACAAAGAAAACCCAAGTGAAGCGGGAGTAATCATCAACAATAACAAGTCCATATTTGTTACCCCCGATGCTAAGGTAGGCCACCGGTCTAAAGAGATCCATGTGTATCAACTCCAACGGTTGAGTAGTGGTCATCACGCTCTTTGGTGGGTGAGGTGCACCTACTTGCTTACCGGCTTGGCAAGGTCTACATATCCCTGTCTTTGTCAAAATCAACATTTGTTAGTCCAATGATGTGGTTGTCTTTTCAAGTAGTTTGGCCAAGTTCCTCATGCCAACATGTGCTAGACGGCGATGCCATAACCAGCCCATGCTAGATTTTACCATTAGACGGTCTCAATCTTAGCCTCACTTTTGTTGAAATCAACTAGGTAAAGCTTATTCTTGAGTTTGCTGTAAGAAGATAATGAGAGGAATCCTCCTGCGAAAGACTTCCACACCAACATCCGTAAAGAGACAATTGTAGCCTTTCCTACACAATTGTGAGACCGATAACAAATTGTATCCCAACGAATCAACATGCAAGACATCAGAAATATCATGTTCAGTTGTGATAGCAACTTTACCAAGACCGATTACGCCTCTCACATCATCATTTCCAAACCTTATGTTGTTCCTCTCATCATTGGTTTGGGAATATGATGAAAACATACTCCTTTCTCACGGTCATATGATTTGTACAGACCCACCGTCAAGCACCCAACTTGACCCACCGGAGGAGTATGCCCGCAAAACAAGTTTAGTTCACAAGTTTAGGTCCCCTAAGATTCTTGGGACCTTTAGCATTAGTCACAAAAACTTTGGGAACCCATATAGAGGTGTTGCAATAAAGTTTTCTGTCACTGCCCAAGTACTTTGGATACACCTCCCCCTTGCTGTTTGCCTTCACTTCAAAGCAAGGATTGGACTCTAACTTGCTTGCTTTTGTCTTTGATTGATAGGAGTGGCTCTTTGGAACAGCCCAGACAATGTTCTCTGGCTTCTGGACCTTCTTAACAGCCTTTTGGACCATCTTCTTGGGTCTATTCTGAGCTGAGGCAAAGTAGGTGACCTTCCCTTTTCTTGGGGGCGCGGCACTGCCGCTTGTCCTCGCGGCACTGCCGCGTGTGGCAGACAGAGCAGCTCGGGTTAGCTTGTGTCCAGCGCCTGTGCGGTCTCTCGTACCTACTATGCCTTTGCTCAAGAATTTGATACATTCCACACCATTGATCAGCTTTTCGACCATTGGTTTTGTTTCCATGCTTGTGTCCAAGTCCATCTTTGATTCTTGGATTTCTCTCATCAATGTAGTTGGGCTTCTTTGGAGCCTCAACCTTGTTGCTCACTGTTTGCTTGTTGGTTTCACCTTCTTTTCTTACCATAGCGGTGAGCCTAGTGATTTCTTTTCCATTACTTTCATATTGGCAAGGTTAGTGGCATAAGCATTCATATCAACATTATAGCATTTTCCACAACCTTGACTAGTGGAGGGAGTAGAGGTATCCTTTGTGGCTGAGAAATGTGAGTTGCTCTCACTAAGAATGCTATGTTGTTTTCAAGCCTTTTTTGTGCTTGTCTTGCAAGTCACAATATTTCCCATTTAGGGTGACCATAGCCTTCTTTGTAAGAGCATGGTTTCCTTGCTCATTAGCTAGGCTCTTTTGTAAGGAAGCCACCTCACTTCTTTCAGCTACAAGAGCATCCTTGTTATCAACATAGAGCTTTTCAAGTCAATCAAGTTGACCATCTCTAGTTGCTAACTCTGCTTGGATACTCTCTAAATCCGCCATTAGTTGAGCAAGAAAGCCTCTAGTTTTGGGATCTAGGTTCTTGGTGAGTCTAACATATTCTTCATCATCACTAGATTCATCTTCACTAGAGCTTTCACTAAGATCACTAGATTCATCACTAAGAGAGGGAGAAGGCTTGGGTGCGGATTTTACCTTCCCATGCTTGGCCATAAGACAAACATGAGTGGAGTCATTGTCATCTTCCTCATCATCGGTCATGTTGTTGAAGAGCTTGGGTGTAGAGGTCTCTTGCATAGTAAATGTTGCAACATGGACTTCCTCTTCACTTGTCTCTTTGGTTTAGTCCCACTCATGGCCAATGTGAGCTTCACCCATGTTCCTTCCCTTTCTCTTGTAGTCTTGCTTCTTGTCTTTGCCATTGACCTTCTTGTACTTGTTGTTCTTGTTCTCATAAGGACAATCGGTAACAAAATGTTCGGTGCTGCCACAGTTGAAGCATGTTCTTGTTTGGGAATCTTCGTTGCACCATCTTGTAGCCATTTGCCTTCATCCCCTTCCCATACTTCTTCATGAGTAGGGCCATGTCATCAATCTTCTTGTAATCAGCCCCCATCATCTTCATCATCACTTGAGGAAGAGGTTGCATCAATATTTTCTTGCATCTTCTTCATTTCTTTGTCTTGGCTTGAAGGTGCTTGCTTGCTGCCCTTGACCTTATTGGAGGAGCTTGCCTTGCTTGTCTTGGTTGCCTTGAGAGCTACATCCTTGATCTTGATGCCTTCAAGCTTTGCTTGCAACTCTCAAGCTTTCTTCTTTTATTTGCTTCCTCTCTTTGCATGTCATGAGTGAGCAGCCTTCCAAGGACATCATTTGGAGTAAACTCTTCAAACTTCTTCTTGTCACGGATCAAGGTGGCCACTATGTCATTTCTAGGTGTATATGCTTCAAGCATGATCTTGATAACGGTGTGGTCATCTAGACCCTCATCTCCAAATTCTCTAATCTTGCCAACTAGCACCATCAACCGATCAAACATTTCTTGGGCCCCTTCTCCATCAAGAATTACAAACCGGTTGAGTTTGGCCTTTAGCAAGTCAATCTTGGTCTTTCTTACTTTGTCTACACCTTCATGTGCAAGTACTAGAGTGTCCCAAATCTTCTTTGCTTCATTGACATTCATCACCCTATTGTACTCATTGCCTTCTAGAGCACTTAGGAGGATGCTTGTGGCTTGACCATTGATGTGGGCAGCTGCTAGCTCTTCATTTGTTGGCTCCTTGGGGTTCACCGGTGGCTGAAATCCAATGCACACAACCTCCCAAAGACCAGGGTGAAGAGCGCTAAGATAGGCTCTCATCAAGTGCTTCCACTTGGCATAGTTGGTCCCATCGAACGGGGCAACTTTTCCGCTGGGTACATTGATGAAAGACTTCTTATCGCGGTTAGTCAAATAAGAAGAATAGTTAAAGGATATAGCAAACAAATTTGTTGTTGTTGTTGATTTTGCTCTCATCCTTCTTCTTTCCCTTCTTCTTGTTCTTGTTGTAGGAGATATCATCATCTCCATCTTCGGAGCTACTTGATAGCTCACTTGACACCGCTTCTTCTTCTTGCCTTTGCTTTTCTCTAGCTGCCCTTCTAGCAGCCCTTGATTCACGAACCAATCTTCTTTGTTCTTTTCTATGAAGCTTCTCGGCAAGCTTGATGCTAGCTTGCTCTTCTAGCTTCTTCTTTTTCTCGCTCTAGTCTTCTTGCGGTTCGTCTTTCTTGTCTTGCGGCTCTTCTCTCGGGATCGGTACCATCACCTTTGATGGTGCTCTCGCCGGCTATACGGAGAGAAAGCTCTTCCGGCGCTGGCCTCCACCTCCTCCACGGGGATGGTGGGCTTGCCTCCTTTGTTCGATCCCTCCGGTGCGCGTCCATACCTCACACGGTGAAGCGTATACGAGGTATCCTAGCTCCGATACCACTTGTAGGATCTGATGGAAGCCTAGAGGGGGGGTGAATAGGCTGACCTTCAAAAATCGACCTGTTAAAACTTAAGCTTATTTGTCGGTCTGAGAGAGAGGCGCCTTTGCGCGTATAAGCACCCTTGCTTGCGTAAAACCGACGATCGGAGATAGAGAGTAACCAAAACCGAGATGGATCGCTATCGAGGGCCGATGGGCGCTGCATCGCTGGCGTCCTCACGCGGCACCGCCGCCAGTCCCTTGACGAAGTGGATCAAAGAAGAATCGATTGCTATCAACTTGGTGCTTGTGATTCACACTTGTTCCCGCACACAAATACTTCACGTAGAACTAACCAAGTATGACGTAAAAACCCGCAACAAGATAGATCGGGGACGAAATCCTAGCTCACAAGATAAATATGTAAGAAAGTAAAGAACACAAGTGACACAAGGATTTATCCCGTGGTTCGCCGCCGCCACCGAGGGCCGGGTTACCTCCACGTTGTTGAGGTTGCCACACAAGGCTTAGCTTGCCCACCGGCTTGCTTTTTCCCTCGTTCACAAGTCTAGGAGTTAACCCTAGAGATGTGGGGTAATGTATTGTTATTTGTGTGAGGTTACAAACCTCCCAAGGCTGCCACACACGAAGGGGGCAAGCTCAAGGGCGACGCCTAGCCGTCTAGGAGCAAGCTCCAAGAGTAAAGAACCCTAGGGTTCGGCCAAACGTAAACCAAATGCTCTTTTGAGTGGGGGAAGTAGTAGATCCGGTCTCCAATCGAAGTTTGCTGCCTTTTCCCTCAAGAATCCCACGGTGGGAAGTGAGAGATTGAGTGGGGAGCTCAAGGTGCTTCAACGGAGGAGTGAGAGAGAGCAAGAGGTGTGTTCTGGGCCGTGCGCTTTCGAGGAAGAAGAAGGAATGAGCCCACGTAAATCGTTGTGGGAGGGTAGAATAGGTATTTATACCCCACAGTCCCAACGGTCGGGATTAAGTGTGGCACAAGAGCGACACTAATCGCTGCGCAGCGTGGGCGCTGCATCGCCGCACCAATGCGCTGGCACTTTGCCGCGCCAACCCGACAAAGAAAAGGGTGAAACAAGGTATTTTCTTTGGCTGGTCGCTTGGAGTTGTGTTTTGTGTGCGATTTGAGTTTTAGAGCACTTGGTCCACGGATACCCGAGAATCCTAGGATCTCTCTTAATAGTACGGCATTTCCTAAACTCAAGATTCAAAATATGAAATAATTTAAACGCCTTGATCCGGGAAACACCACCATCTAGCTTATTTGGTGCCTTTGGACCGTACATCAACTCCACATTTTATTCCCCGCATGTCATCTTTGTAAATCTTATTAGTCCCCTAATTCGGTGGTCATCAACGCCAAAACCCACTTAGAGCTTGATTGCACTTACACAACAACCGGACGGTGCATGCGAGAGATATCATTTGCCGGTTCTTATTTAGACCGGCAGTGATATGAGTCCATCGGATCACCGCCGAAGGGGCTTAATTTTCACCGGTAGAGATATAAATCTTCACCGCCGTATTGGTCGAGTCCGTGGAGTTTCACGGTTTGTGTCAGCGTGCGAACGGTTCATCACCGCTGGCGGGCGGTTCATTCATTCTTTTGGTGAACTAAATTTCGGCCGGTGATACGGGCGTAGTGATGAACGAATCTGTAGTAGTGATATTAGGTTAATTGATTTGTGCCTAATTAAATTATAATTAGTAGAATGGATTTCAATTCCAAAGATCGAGGCCTAAAGGAGAATCCACATCTAACGCAAGTAGTGATAGCCCCAGCCAACTCGGTGATATTGCTTGCTTTTAAATGAGTAAATTTCATAGGCAGTCCTTGAATTTGTCCCGCGTCTTCAAGTAGGTACTCGTACTTCGAATTCAAAAAAAAACGTCCCATCGTGCTTTGATTTCCTATCAAATTATTCATATTCAATCAATAAACTTAAAAACATGATAAGATATTGAATGTAGAATTAGCTGTACTATTATGATTAAAAAGTCACTAATATACTTACGTGCCATGTTTGCTGCAAGCCTGAAAGAGAAATAGAAGAAAGCTTATACTTCTCTAAGTATATGCTCTGTTTGAACGCAAGCAAAAGATCAAAAGCGATAAGCCGATAAGCTAGAAGCATCACACAGTCATAAATTGGGGATTCGGGGAATAAAGAGCGATTCCGTACTTCAGTATCGAGAGTATCCCGGCGTCAAAGGCCACGGCGATTGTTGACGAGAACGCGCTGCCGCGCGCCGACGCGGAAGTTGGAACTTGGAAGGCTACGACTATGGAGTATGGAGGGTGATTTTTTTTAAAAAGGTAAAATATACCGTAGGTCCATTAATAACGCGGTGTCCCAAAACGTTCAGCAACTTCGAAACTAGGTATGTGGCCAACAAACTTATGTACCGGTTCACTCGGATCTAAAGGCCAAAACCAGCCCGGTTTTGCTGACATGGCCAGTTCACCGCGGACTCGGCCAGCCCAGCACGGTCACGTAGGTACATTAACTTTTGGTGGCCTATAATCTACGTGACATTGTTGGGCCGGCCCAGTCCGCGATGTTGGGCGGCCCCAGTCCACGGTGGATGGTGGTCACGCCGGCAAAATCCGGCTAGTTTTGCCGTTGGGACCTAGAGCGAACCGGTATGCATGTTTGCCGGGCAAATTGGCTTGTAGTCCAATGGTAGGGACGGTCCGGTGGGGGCGCTACCCACCAGGGGGTTTAAATCCTCGGTGCTTTCGCACCTTTTCCCGGGATTTTCTCGGGATTTTTCGGCGTTATGCATTAAGTGGTAGCGGCGTTCGTTCCGTCGGCGGCAGGCGCCCATGGTGACTTCGAGAATCTCCGGACTGCCGGGTGCTCAGTCCCGGAGGTGCTCATAGGGGTAGGGTTTGCGACGCGTGTGTTCTTGGGGGTGAGTGTGCATGCGTGTTGTGGCGTCTGCGTTGTACTGTGTAATTCTCAAAAAAAAATACCCGATTTCATAGTTGTTGGATCTATTTGGGACACCACTGCAAGTTAATGGGCTACGGTGCATTTTACTCTTTTTTTTAATTATTACATAGTACAATACAGACGTCCACGTACGCAGTTGCACTCACCCTTATGAACACATGTATGTAAACTCTAATCCTATGAACACCTCTAAAGGACTGAGCTGGTAGATCTAGAGATTTCCAAAATCACCGCAGGCGCCTCATTATCGACAGGAACACCACTTAAAGCATAATGCTGGTAAATTCTGGAATAAACCTAGAAAAAAATAATGCGACGGTACTAAGTATGGCAGCGGGTCGGATTCGGGGCGGGTCGAAGCGCCCGCGGACCCGAACCCGAAACTTCGACAAGAGAACCCGAACCCGCCCCAAAACCTGTTATGGGTGAAAATCTAACCCCGGCCCCGAACCCGCTGGGTCCCCGAAACCCATGACATGTACAACAATTTTGCCATAGTTTCAGACTTTCAGTGCTAAAACACGCACTCAAGAAGCAAAAGCATAGATTGTCAAGCACTGAACTGTTCTGATAACAAAAGCTCAAGGTCATTACTTGTTACGTTGTCCATGAACAATAATAAATTTTAAACAATCCAGACCAATGGCCCAAGGTGAGTGCACGTATATATTGCACAAGCACTAAAGTACGGAACTGATAATAAGCAAACAAGTGCTGAAATGCACGTATATTATTATGAACTGATAACAAGGTGAGTGCACGTATATATATATATATTACGAACTGATAACAACCACACAAGTGTGCACATGCACAGGCACACTGAACTGGACTGTTATTATATAATATAAAGAGTTTTAAGGCCAGCCTTAATCTTCATTCCATGCATGCGACCGTGTCATCATGATCAGACATCAGTCATCAATGACCGTGGAATCTGGTGCATCCTACAAAGTAAATACAGAGAGAATAGATCATTATTGAACTAAATGGGCCAGCAGTCAACACTTGGGCCAAATTTTTTACTCGTCACCTACATATTCGGGTCCCCGACGGCACCTGCGGGTGATATCTAAAACCCGAACCCGCCCCGCCCCGTTTCGGGTCTCGAACCCGCAAACCTGCGGGGCCAAAACAGCACCCCCCCCCGCCGGGTCTAAAACCAGCGGGTTTCGGGTCCAAACCTGACCCGCTGCCATCCTTAGACGGTACCATATGGCTGACGACGCAACTATGCGACTAGGTTCGAGCTGAGCAAGTAAGCAGGGTATTAGTTGTCATGGTTGTGCATTGGAACCAGGCATTGCAGCAGAGGCAATGATGCCCATGGGAGCGAACAAGCGACATCTCGTCCTATCCCCGTCTACGCCATGGCTACAACAGTGGTTGTGTTATTGGTCAAAAGTCAGAGTATCCTCTTCTGCACATGGTTGTGGCAAACAACCGAGCTACGCCTCCTCATGCCTTCTACGCCATATGGGGCATGGCTGCGGCGGCAACAGCGCGAGAGACTAAGGCACTGAGTGATTGGCAAGCTACAAAATATAGTGAAAATCAAACCTAAACCAAAGAAACAGAAACCGAAATCGTCTGTTCCTTTCATTTCCATGCACCGATTGGTTGCGGTCACTTCGAAAACCAAAGTTTGCTTGTACCAAATAAAGCCATTTTTACTGAATTTTAAAAATTTTGACAGCCTTTGGTAAATTGCTTGAAATTTTTTATCACGGAAAATGTTATTTCATCAAATTAAATAATCATAAGGCTATATAACTAGTTGATGCATTCATGACACTATACTGTTTCTTTTTTGCTTAGATAATTTTTTTTTTTTTTTTTTTTTGAGAAAAATTTGGTTGTTTTGTTGCGTTCTCTAATTTCTGTCATGGAAAAAATGAATCTTTTTTTTTTTTGAGAAGAATGCCCCAATCGTTTGTGCCTGTGTAGCACGCATTTTCGGCCCCAGAATCTTTGATAACCTGAGTCGGCCCATCTCTTTGATCTTGTATCACGGCCGAGCCTGCGCTTAGGCCTGGTCATCTAAAAGAAGATATAGCCCGCGAGTCTTGCTGCTCTCTTGTCCACTAGGCCATAATAAAAAGGTCCCCACCCTTTTCAATTATTATTACTACTAGCCACCGTTCATGCGTTGCAACGGGGACCTAATGCGTACAAGAATCCAACTCATAAAGCGCGGGTTATGAGTCCGGATCACCTATAAGATATGTAGGATACAAATATATGAGTTACGACATGATTATATAATTAAAGTTTATTAAAACATTTAAAATTTATATATGGTACTAAAATTTTAGCGTTAATCCACTATATAGATTTTTAGTTCAAATTTTAGCATTTTATAAAGGCCTCCACGACCACAAGCCACTCCTCACAACCCACCACCAATGCACTGTCCCTTCTCTCTCCAGCATCTCCTCATCTCGGCTCTCTTCAACTCTGATCGGCATTGGGTTTTGATTTGCCTGGGGATACAAGGCCTCGACACTTACCGTTGTGCGCTCTTTCCGAACATTGTTTTTCTTCGATTCAGGCCAGGCCAGGATCCAAGGCTCCAAAGGCCTCGGCACTTGTCGTTGCACGCTCTTTTGTTCTCTTGTTCCCCTATTCAACACACATAAAGCCATGGCTGGCCCAGAGGACATCTGCAAGACTTGGGCATTCGATGTCAGAACGAGCGCTGACTCGAGCTCTGTAACTGGCTCTCTTGATTATGGATCAAGCTCAATTACGTCTCCTTCCAACTCAGGATCACTCGAGCTCTACAAATGGCCCTCTCGGTCATGGTTCAAGCCCAATTACCTCTCCTCCCAACCTTGATAACATACTATAGTGTCGCTATTTCAGCCAGGTTCTACATTGTTTGAAAATTAAGATACTAATAATTAATACATACTCCGTATATAGAACAACAAGTTGAGCGTCTTTTTATAGAAAACCAACCAATACGTACTCATATTACAATAGTGTCTTTTGAGCCTAAACGCTACTTGGCCCACAAAGGCCCAACGTATCGAGGATTGGGTCTCCCAACTCTTTGAGACACGGAAGAGACGTAGGGCGAGGTGAAAGAAAATAGGATGAAATTTTGCCATAAATTTTCCTGTTTTATTAATAGGTAAAGATGGTTATTGTGGGGGATCGATATTTGGAACACCCATAGAAGAGCTCCCAACTCGCTATCAACAAGCAAACGCGACTCCGGGTCTCGATCGCACGAGAGACGTCACAAGACAAGGCGTTCCACCGCGGCGCCCGAAGCCTCCACCACACATGAGTTCTCTGCGCACGGGCGAGCCTCCTCCTCGCTCGAGCCCCCATACACGAGCTCCCCGGTCGAAGGTCCATCTTTCCGCTCCGTTCGAGCTCTCCCCATAACGAGCTCCCCGTCTTCACCGCGCTTCGACCTCGTCCAGGGGACCTCTTTCCGCCTCGCTCCGAGCTCTCCCGCTTAGCGAGCCCTACGGCGACGACCGACCCGAGAGCTCATCCGCCTGCCTTCCGGAGAAGCACGCGGGTACAGGAGTTGGTCAACTACTCCCGACAAGCTCAACAACTCTCGGCGACCCACTGTAGCCAGCCACGCTGGGCTACTGATGGGGAAAGAGCTGTCGGCGATCACCTCGCCATGCCCCGTCGACTCAACAACTCCGCCCACGGTCCGGCGGTACACATCGAGATGCGCCCTCCCCATCCGCGGTATGGGCACGCCCATGCCGAAGGCGTCTCCAACTACGATTAGAGGCGGGCGGCGCCGACCACCGCCCAAACCACGATTCCAGCGCACGGCGATGACCAATTTCAACACCGGCGGCTCCGGCTCGAAGGGAGCTCTTGCCGCGTAGTGAGCTCACAGGGAGCTCTTTTACGCATCTATCTCCCGTACATGTGTTCTTGTTTCTTCAAGTCCTCCGGCCGAGGGGAGCTCGTGAGCCTCGCCCCTTGCGACTATAAAGGGAGGCCGCCCACCGGGGTTGAGCGAGGTTCAACACCCGGTTTCATAATACTCACACACACACCCACTCGATATTAGCACTAGCCTCAATCCACGGAGACTTGGGAGCCCTCTCCTCTCTCGATTCACTTGTACTAGCCCCCGGTATGGCGTTTGAGCTCGGATAGTGATCCTGCTTGGACTAGGGAGCGATCTTGCCCCGAACGGTATAAATCTTGCGTCATTGTCTCTAGAGCTAGGCCATCGGAACGCATTAGCCGACATTCTTGTGGCGGTGGTATTAGACCCACGGCGGTTGGCGCGCCAGGGGTAGGGGCGCTAGTGTGACGATCCTCACTCCGATGGCTTCTTCCGCTTCCCGACTTCGGAGCACCCGTGCTACGCACCGGGACCATCGACTTCACCGAGACCGTCTCGGAAACGGTCCCTCGCCGGAGCCGTCTTCACCCGCCCGTCGCGGCGCGAGGGCGATGTCCGGCCGCCTCCAGCCATTTGCCGACTCGCGTCGGCAAGCATGGGGCCGAATTTCGACTTCGCTCTCGCGCGAGCCCCATCCGTAGCGGCGGACGCCGCTCGTCTCATCAAGCGACCTCCTCCCGAACATCCTAGGGCGCGGCCCACTCGGTATTGTTTAGGGGCGTGACTTTCTCCATGCTAACGTCGTCCTGCAGCTTCGCCGGGGGGAGGGGCCCATTTGGCGGTCGGCGAGTTCACGGCGGCCCTACGCCGCGATGTACCTCGACGGGATGGGCTGGGCTACTCCTACTTCGCGATGAGCCCCTCAGACCCAAGATTTCCCGAGCTCGAGTTTTCGCTCGACAAGATGAGCCTGGTGGGACGCCGATCTGTCCCGCCAAGCAGCATGTGCCACACCCCGAGGGTGCGGTAGAAGAGCGACCGAGCGACGCTCCCGAGCACATGCCTCAACCTCGCTCGCCGCGAGGCCCTGGCCGACCGCCAAGGCTTGGCCGATGAGCTCAAAGAACCGGCGCTGGCCTGCGGCTCAAGAGCGTGAAGCCTCCGCCGAAAGCAGGGGGAAGACAAGAATCGCGAGCACGAGCTCGAGCTCGCGACGCCCATGACCGCATCAACCGGACGGGGTCCCGCGCCTCCCACAGTTTGGGAGCGCCCTGTAACCGGTGGCCGGGCCGCATCAAGCCTCAAGGCTGCTGTTCGGCCCCGAGGAGCCCGAGGCACGGAGGACCCACGAGCAGCTCAAGAGGCTCCTAGCGTAGGCAAAGGTCCAAGCGGCGGTGAGCTCAGTCGCAGACGCCGTTCGCGTGAGGAGCACGAGGCCTCCTTCACCCCGAGGTCCACGCGCGCCGGGCGGGCGGGCGAACCGCGGCACGGACACCATCAACGCCACAGAAGGCGGAGGCTCGAGCCGACAAGAACGTCCCCGAGACGCATGACATAATCGCCGCGACGACTGCCCGCACCTACTGGCCAGCCGGGCGGCTGGCTACAACGGCCGAAGAAGATAAGAGTCGTAGCCCCATGCCGGAGGCCGCCCTCGCGGGAGTCCCGCCCCAAAACGGATCGTGGCGCCGAGCTCGACTTGAGGAGGCCGGCGTTCGGCTCGCGCATCCACGACGCCCATTTCCTTCGCTCAGGGCCCGACCCGGTCTGGCGAACAACGGGAAACCGATCCCGCCCGTGGCTCGAAGACTACCGTCCCGGCCGCCAGCCGGAGGCGCCGACAACGGCGTACTTCATCCGCAACCACCCACTCTACCTTGCGATTCACGATCGTGGCTCCACCTCCGAGGGCGCCATCCGCAAGCGGGAGGACTTTGCGCCGACGCCTTCGTTGGCAACTCGAGGGCACCTACCACGAGGCCGAGCACGACGGGACTCCGCGCTGCAAGCGTGAAAAAGGGGGAGAGCCCTGGCGACTTCACATCAGCGCCTTCTCAAGCAACAACCACCTCTCCGAGGCCTCCGACTCCGGGATCATCACCGCCTTCACCTTCGGTACCTTCTGCGAGAGCTCGACATGAAGCTCAAGGCCCGTGGCCCAACCATGAAAGCCCTCGACTCGCCACGCCACGCCGGAGGGGAGGGCCGCCGCCGTCACTGGCAAGGGCAGGCCAAGGGCGACGACAAGGAAGCCGGGGCCTGAGCCTCCCGCAAGAGGAAGAACAAGAAGAACAAGCGCCCCACGGCGGACAACGACGACGAAGATTGTAGCCGATGGGCGACAAGCGCAAGGCCGGCGGCAAGGGCGTAAGGCATTCGCCCCCAAGCGAGCACGCCGACAAGATGCTCGAGGAGCCGTGCCCGCACCACGAGGGGCGGTCAAGCACAAGATGAAGGACTGCCGTCTCATGAAGAAACATATAATGGGCACGCTGCGGGGGTGGAGACAAGGGGACGGCCGACAAGGCTCCCGACGAGTTTGATCGGCGACATCTACATCGAGGATGGCGTAGTCAACATAGTCTTCGGGGAGCTCCCGGCTCACGAGTCCAAGCACCGCAAAAGCTCACTCGCGCGAGGTCCTCTTCACCAGAGCACCGCGACACCCGCCTACCTCAAGTGGTCGAGCTCGGCGATCACATTGACAAAGCGGACCATCCACGACACATCCGTGCGGGGAGGTACCGCTTCGTCGTCGACCCCATCATCCGGCACCAAGCGCCCGGCAAGGTGCTACGGACGGAGGTAGCGGCCTCAACCTCCCTCTACATCCACGCTCCAAGCCCTTGGCATCCCCAAGGCGACTCCGCCCTCGCCGGAACCAATCCATGGCGTGTGTGCCGGGAAGCAGATGGTCCCTTTCGGCGGATCGATCTCCCCGTGACCTTCGGCACCCGGACAACTTCCGTAAGGAGGTCCTCACGTTCGAGGTGCCCCGCTCAAGAACGCCACACGCCTGTTGGGGCGGCCATGCTACGCGAGGTTCATGGCCGCCCCAACTACACCTACCTCTAAGCTCAAGATCCCCCGGGCGAGGGGGGGGGTCATCACGTCGACTCCACCTTCGAGCACGCCGGCCGAAGCCGCCCGCCCAAGACGCCGGGACGATGCAATCATGATCGAGGAGATGCTGCCGAAGATGACGGGCTTGGGCCAACGCCGAGGACTCCCCGAGCTCAAGAAGATGGCGAGCACGAGCTCAATTCCAACTCCGAAGGTGGCGAGCACGAGCTCTTCCGCCAGCTCGAGAAGGGGGTCACGAGCACGTTCGAGCCCGAAGGACGCCAAGCACACGGTCGACAAGGATGGGCGCATTCCTCCGTGGGTGCCGACCTCACCCCAAATAGGAAAGCGAGCTCGTCGACTTCCTCCGCGCGAACCTCGATATATTGGCGTGGAAGGCCTCGGACATGCCGGGCATCGAGGGAAGTCGCCGAGCACTCTTTTGAACATCAAACCCGGCTCTCGGCGGTGAAGCAAAGGCTCGAGACGTTTTGGCGACGATCGACGCCGTGCAATCGCCGAGGAGATAGATAAGCTCTTAGCCGCTAGGTTTATCAAGGAGGTGTATCATCCGAGTGGATAGCCAAACTGTACTAGTTAAGAAGAAGAATGGGAAATGGAGAATGCGCGTTGACTACACGGGTCTCAACAAGGCATGCCCGAAGGATCCGTTTTCCTTTGCCGCCGCATCGATCAAATTGTTGACTCCACCTCCGGTGTGAGACACTCTGTTTTCTCGACGCCTACTCCGGCTACCACGGATCGCGATGAAGCGAGGCTCGATCAGCTCGCCACCTCCTTCATCACCCCGTTTGGCGCGATTCTTTACGTAACAATGCCCTTTGGTTTGAAAAACGCCGGGCGCCACCTTCCAAAGGTGCATGCGTAAAGTCTTCAAAGAGCTCCTCGAAAGCTCGTAAAAGCATACGCCGACGACATCGTTGTCAAGACAAAACGCCGGAAAGAGCTCATCCCTGACTCCGAAAGGTCTTCGCCAAGCCCGCGGAGTTTGGGGTCAAGCTCAACCCCCGAAAAGTGCGCTGGGTCCTCGGTGGAAGTTGCTTGGCTTCATCGCTCGAACGCGGCATCGAAGCCAACCCGAAAAAATCGCAGCCATTACGAGCATGGGGCCGATTAAAACGCTGGCGCGCGGCAAATGACTCACGGGATGTCTAGCCGCTAAGTCGTTTTCATAGCTCGACTGGGAACGGAGCCTCCCGCCGACAAGTTCTTTGAAGAAAACCGAAGCGCTTTGCACGATCGAGCCCGAAGCCCAAAGAAGCTCACTCGCTGAAGCAACTCCTCGCCAACCCGCCGAATTCGCCGCACCTACACCTAACGAAAACGATCCTCCTCTACATCTCGCCACCTCGAAGGTGGTGAGCACCGCGCCGTTGTCGGTGAGAGTGGAGGAGGGGCACGCGCCAAAGTACAACGCCCGATGTATTTCATCGCTGAAGTCCTCACCGACACCAAAACTCGATACACGCAGCTCGAGAAACTCGCGGTAACGCCTCCGATCACGGGCAGCTCGACACTACTTCGACTCCCACCCGGTCAAGGTCGTTTCCAAGTACCCCCTGGCGAGGTCATCCGTAGCCCCGAGGTTACGGGCCGCATGGCCAAGTGGGCTATTGAGCTCATGGGGGCCGACATCACCTATGCCTCCAGACGCCATATAAAATCGCAGGCTCGCCGACTTCATTGCGGAGTGGACCGAGGTCGAGCAGCCGCCTAGGCCCGACGACATCAGAGTACTAGACGCCTTGTACTCGACGGGTCCGTGAAGAAATATGGCACCGGGCGCCGGTCCCATCATCATCTCCCCAAATAAGGTGCGATGAAGTACTTTCGATTCGCCTACACTTCCCTGCATCCAACAACGTGGCCGAGTACGAGGCTCGTGAATGGCTTGGCGCGATCGGCAAGACGAAGCTTAGCGTCCGCACCTCGAGGTCCGGGCGATTCCGAGCTCTTAAAGAACCAAGTGATGAAGGAAGTCGCATCATGCGTCAACCCGAAGATGATCGCGTGCCACTAGAAGGTCCGCGGAGCTCGAGGAACACTTCCACGGGCTGGAGGTCAACCACGCCCATCGCCACCTCAACAACGACTCCGACGCCCCGCCAAGCTCGCCGGACCCCTCGCCGGTCCCACCGGGTGTCTTCATGCACGAAGCTGCACAAGCCATCGATACGGCTCAAGGACGAGCCCGCGACGCGCAGACGCTAACTCGATTGCCGACGCCCGGGTTCAGACCCCATGGAGGTAGACGCCCCACGAGATCGAAGCCGCCCAACACGGCTTGCTTAGTTGCGAGCTCGAGTCCGACTAGCTCGGGGCCGGCTTCGGGCCGGGTCAAATCTGATCGCTGACGGCTCCGAAGCCCGATTACGGGTCCCTCGCGTGGGTTCAGGAAGGCAAGCTTCCCCCGGGCAAGAAGAGTCAAGACGCCCCGGGGCGAGAGCCAAATCTTTTTGTCCTCGCCTGAGAAGAACCTTACCGACGCTGAGCTCCGGCGCCCCTCCAACGCCGTGATCGATCGCCTCGAAAGCAAGGAGAGGAGCTCATCAAGGAGATCCACGCCGCGAATGTGGCCACCATGCGGGCCCACGAGCTCGTTGGGAAAGCTTCCTAAGGCTTCTATCGCCGTGACCGTCGCAGACGCCATTCGAAGTCGTCCGACACCTGCGAGGATGCAGAGCTTCTTCACTGCGCATGCACCTCCCGGGCGCGCATCCCTCTAGGCGATCCCTCTCACCCGGCCGTTCGCGGGTCCGGGGGCTCGACATGGTGGGACCCTTCAAGAGGACCGCCGGGGCTACACGCACCTCCTCGTCGCCATCGACAAATTCTCCAAGGGATCGAGGTCATCCCCATCGCGGTGCCGGGCCGAGGAGATCGCCAAGTTCTTCACCGGCATCATCCACCGGTTCGGGTCCCGAACTCCATCATCACCGACAACGGCATTTTAACCGTGGGAGAAGTCTTCATCGATCAGTGCGGCGACCACGGCATCCGCGTCGACACGGCCTCGTCGCCCACCCGAGAACCAACGGGCGGTAGAAAGAGCTAACGGTATGATCCTGCAGGCGTAAAGCCACGCATCTTCAAGACGCCGAGAAATACGCGTCCGGTGGCTCGCCGAGCTCTCCTTGGTCGTATGGAGTCTTCACACAACCCCAAGCGAGCCACGGGACGGGACGCCATTCTTCCTCGTCTTCGGATCCGAGGTCGTGCTCCCCCACCAACCTCGAGTATGGCTCGCCCCGCGTCCGAGGCCTTCAACGAGCACAACAACCAGCGGCGCTTTCGAAGGCGCCGCCCGATCAACTCAGCGGCTCGAGACATCGCCCTCATCCATTCCCGCCAAGTACCGCAAATCCATGAGACGCGCTACCGACCGCCCGTCAAGGGATGAGCTTTCAAAGATCGGCGACGTCCCCGCGCCGAGTCCGAGCTCGAAGGACAAGCATAAGCTCGCGGGCGCCATGGGAAGGTCCCTTCACCATCGAGCAAGTGCCGAGGCCGGGCACATACAAGCTCAAAGACCACCAAGGCTGAGTCCTCACCGACGCATGGAACACCCGAACAGCTACGTCACTTTTACCCCTAAATGTATTTGAAATGTTGTAGCCACAAGAGCTCAATAAAAGCACAAATTGATGCAAAAAATATGTGCAAGCATTTGAATTCTTTCCTTAGCTTCGCTTGAGCAACGGCTGGCCTTCGCCCGGCAAAGACCCGCCCTTGCTCGGGGGCTACAAGGAGAGGGTGCACACCCCACGTTTTTAACACACCGTTTTTTCACAAAACCTACGGGCTCAGAGCTCAGCGACGAGCTCGAACTCACGAACTCGCACCCTCTCTTCTTAACTTTCGAGCGATGTTTGAAACGACCAAGTCATGAGCTCATCGCTTTTAAAGCATGGCGCGATCGCCTAACGACCTCCCGCGCCCCACGGCCCCGAGGAATGGCCCGCCATCCGACTTTGAAACATGAGCTCACAAAAAGTCAAAGTAGAGATAGAGTACGATAAAAGAGGAAAGACAATTCCCATTTAAAGCGCCATACGAGTTTTTACATTTTGCCTCAACTATGAGGACTTATAAGCTCCGCATTTAAAAGAGGCTTGGCCTCGAGCTCCTACTCCTATGCAAAGGATCTTGGCCCACCGGTTCCTCGGCAAGGGCGTCATGCGCAGCCTCCTCCTCGGTGGGCTCCTCGGCCGCTCCACCTCCGCCCCGCCGGGGGGCTCAAGGCGTCGGCTCCGGATGTGAGCTTGAAGAGCTCAAGCGGACAACTCTGGCGGTCGCGGCCGGCAACGGTGGCCTTACGCTCCCACGCCGGCATCGCCGACACCCGGCGGCCACCCGTCTTCACAATGTTGACCTCGATCCGGGGTAGTGGGGCGAAGACGACGCTGACCGCCTTATGGACCACACGGCCCGCGCCCTCCGTCACCTTGCGGCGGGATGAGGACACCCGCCCGGACGGGTCCGCCACATCTTCTACCTCGAGGATGTCACAGGCGGCCTCGACCTCGACGCGAGCCGCCGTGGCGTGCCGACCTCTCGGCCTCCTCCACGGCCTTGGCAGCTCGCTCCTGGAGGCTTCCGAGCTCTTTCCGCGCATCGATGAGGTCGTCGGTCCTCTTCTTCAAGTCCGCCTCCTTCTCCTACAGCACGAGCTGCGTGTGCTTCGGGAGGCTTCGGCGGAGGAGAGCTCGCGGCCCTTGTCCTCAAGCTCGCGTCATCTTCAGGGAGCTCTGTTTCTCACCTACAAGCAAGGACATCAGGTCAGAACGCGAGTTACAAGGCCACGAGGACGCAAGACAGAAGACGGCCGCCCGCTTACTCCACGACTCATCATAGAGCCCCCTGCTCGTTGCACCACAACTTCGTGGTTCTCGGCCTCCGGCCCGATCCTTCTCCTCCTCCGAGGCGCGAGCATGCACCACAGCTCGGAAGCTTCGTGGTCATAAGTCTGAAGCCCCACCGGCGAGGACAATCGGCCCCAAACGCTAAAAGAGCAAGACAGTAAAACAAGGGCAGGAGCACTCACTCTCGAGCTCGGTGTCGCGCTGGTGGAGCCGCTCGGCGATCTCCTCCTTGTCCTTCCGGAGGGATTCCGCTCTCTGCTCAAGCGCCGAGCGCTCGAGCTCTTTGTCCTCAAGCATCCGCGCAGGGAGTCGAGCTCTTCCTTCATCTTCTTGCGCTGCCGTTTGTGGGCAAGCTCGAGCTCTTCCTCGCGCCAAGACGCCTCCCGCACCGTGGCCTCCACCTTCTCCTGGGCCTCCGGAGAGGCACGCCCTTCCGCGTCGCGGATGAACTCGGCGGCGTCCTTCACCGGCGCTCGAGGAACCGGGTCTTGAAGGCGCGCTGAGAGCCGAGCTCGGCACACATCTCCGCGCGACAGCTCCGCTCAACCTTCCGACGAAGCCGCCGGCCCTCAGCGAAGTCCGCGTCGGCGGTTGTACCTCGCGATGGCGTCCCGCACACCCCGAAAGCGCAAACACATGAGCAAAAGCGAGCACGAAAAGGAATACCCGGCGCCACGGGCGATCCAAACCTGTGCAAGGCGGTGCGCGCAAGACACTCGCCCAGCGGCTGGCCGACGGCGACCGGGTCCTCCAGCGGCGAAGGTGGCGCTGCGCCATCCGGGCATAGGTCGGAGGAAGAACGACGTCCACGCCCGGCGGAGGGCACTCGCCACGCGACAAATAAGATGGACACCTTGGCCCCGTCGACCTCAATCGCCCCGTGGCAAGGAACGGCACTCGGGAAGCGGCAACAACATTCGGGGTGGCAGCACCTTCCACGGCCTCGGGCGTTCTAGGGCCCTCGTCCTCGCCCTTCGCTCGGGTCCCTCCCCGCCTCCGACGCCCTCGCGTCGCCGAGATGTTGACGATCGGGTGCTCGGCGACGGTCTCCCTCGATGCGGGGGGACGGACCTCTGGCGGGCTTCTCTCCGCACTCCTCGGTAGCCGGGTCTCCTCCTCGGGACCTCCTTCTCCGCCTCCCAGACCATCGAGGAGCTCGCGCGGCTTGAGTTTGGGCAACTGGCCACCCCCAATGAAGTCGTCGGCGGGGATGCCGATCGAGCTCAACACCGCGTTTGCTGGCCCGTGGGGATGGACGACGCCAGACGAGGCTAGAGGCACGGAAGCCCTCCACCACGATGACTAGCGCCGAAGTAGCGGCGGCCGGTGGACAAGAACCCCCTTGAAGGAAGAGCGCCATCATCTTCGACCGTCATCGCGCCCGCCATCTTCGACCCGAGCTCGTCGTCCGGAAGGTCGCCGCCATCGCTTTCCTGAGCTCGCTAACGCCTCCCTCGAGCTCGTGGGCGCTGAGCCCAAAGACGCCGGCATTGTCGAGCTCACCACCACACCGGGCTCGAGGTCGCGCGGGCCGAAGCTCGGCGCTCATCCTCGGGCGTCTGGCGCGTCGCCGCCAACACGGCTTGATCGGACGTTAGCACATGCGGCCAAAGCAAATCACGACAACACGAAGGACGAAAGCTTACCGCGTGGCCACCCTCTTCTTCTTCGCGCCTCGGCCGCGGCGGAGCCCCGAGCCACCCGATCGGAGCGTCCCGTCCGACTGCGTCGGGGGGCTTGGGCACCTGGGGCGGGTGAGGTTGAGGAGCGGGCGCCCCCCCACTCGACGGCGCGGCGGGGGCGAGCGAGCTCGCAGGGACCCGGACGAGGTCCCAACTCCTTCAGTCACGGGCGTCGTCAACGCCGAGGGCCCTCCCCGCAGCCCCGGCGCCGGTCTCCGCCCGCCGACGAGGCTCGCCCCTCGTTCGGATGGGGGCCCGCCGGACGTTGGCAAGCGCGGGCATCGCCCTTTCAGGAAGAGGGGATGGGAGGCGAAGGGCTCCATCACGCCGACCTGCAGAGCTCAAGCTCGTCACAAGACTCAAGACATCGAGGAAGCGAACTAAAGCAAGCGGCGAGCACTTACCCGGCGCCGAGGTCTCGGATTTGGGAGGATCTAGGGAGCTCGGCGCCCCACCCCCCGTCTTCGTCACCAGGTCCATCCACCACTCCACGGTCAATGGTCAGTCTCGGGGCATTCGTCGTCCCCTCGAACGGGCGTCCTCCTCCTTCATCTCCCAGATCTGGAGAGCTCGACGCTGGAGGGGCACCACGGCCTTGCGTAACCAGGCCTCGATGATGTGATTCACCGTCAGCCCGACGTCGCGGGCGCCTTGATCTTGCCCCCGCCCCGCCCCACCTGCTCCGTGGTGTGGTCGCATGCGGTCCCCTCGCGCGCCACAGACTTGCTCCTCGCGGTGGCGAAGGTGCGTCCGGCGAACCGTGGCAGGGGATGGGAGGGGTCGTTCTTGAGGTAGAACCACTCCTCCCTCCACCCAGGATTGGCGGACGGGAAGTCATCCTCGGGGAAGGACTCGCGGACCTTCCCTCCGCGCAGCTGCATCGCAACGCAGCGATCGGGGCGGGCCGCCTCCCTTGCTCGGAGGCCGGATCTTCGCGTAGATGAAGTGCTTGAAGAGCTCCCGGTTGGGAGGGATCCCCAACCACCCCTCGCAGAGCATGGTGCAAGCGGAGGAGAGCAACACCCGTTCGGGTGTTAGATGCTCGGAGCTCAAGGCCCCGCACGAGATGAGGCTACAGAAGAAGTCGTCCGCGGGCATGCCGAGCCCACGCTCGTGGAAGGCCACGAACGAGACGACATACCCCGGCGGCGGATTGGGAGTCGCATGGGACGCCGATGGGATGATCCACTCCTCCGCCGCCGTGCGCGAGTAAGGGAGCCCGCCGACGACGCTGCATCTCTCGATCAACGCCTCGGTCGCTATCGGCGCAGCCGGGAACCAATCTCTCAGCCTCGGGCGGGTTGCCGATGAAGGAGGAGACAGGGATTGGATCTACAAGCAAACGGCGGCGATTGATCTCTCTTTTCTGCGAAGGAAGGCAAGAAGTGGGAAGGTGAATCCGCTCCCCGATCTCTGCCTATTTATAGAGCTCCGGCGCGGTGGAGGCGTCGAGGTGAAACCGCCAGGAGGGCCCACCCCGCGTCACGTCCGCCTGCAACGGACGCCACGAGATCGACGCGCGTCTAACACCGGGCGAAAGCCGAACGGCCGCGACATTAATGGATAGCTCTCCGCCAACGGTAAAAATCCTAACGGTAAGATCCCAACGGCTATTGGCCCAGGGTGAAAATCCAAGAGCCCGGCAAGAACGGTCAAATCGCCCGAGTTCGAAAAACGCGAGCTCGAAACACAAGCTCCCGTCTCGGGGTTCGGCCGCCTCAGCTCGAGAGCTCGGAGAGCCACCCAGAGACATCACGCGCGGAGCGCCTTGCGAGAGCGGCATCGACGGCCCGCGCCTTGAGCTCGAAGGGCTCGGGGCTTTTGCTCGCGCGCGTCAGGGGCGCCGGGGCCACGATCAACTCGAGCTGACCTCACCCGTGAGAAGCACTCGCCCTGGCGTCACCCGGGGCTCGAGAACCGCGGAAGTTGAGCTCTCAGAACTTGAGGTCGATCAGCTAGCAGATCGTACGAACGGGCACGAGCTCGGGCCTCACCTAGACTATCCGACGGCAGCTCACCGAGCACTCGATCTCGGCTAACGAGGCAAGCTCACCACCGCCGGCCCGAGGATCGGGTCGACGAGCCCACGAAAACTCTAAAGCCTCCGCGAGAACCTACTGTTCTCCGCGGGCCTCGGAGAGCTACACCAGCGGTGCGCACCGCACCCGGACAAACATCCATCCCAAAACAAGGGTCCCCTCCCGCGAGAGGAGGCGCCGGCGCAAAAACAAAGATCTGGGAGAAACCTCTTCTCTCCCAAATGCAAGAGGGGCTACTGTGGGGGATCGATATTTGGGACAACCATAGAAGAGCTCCCAACTCGTTATCAACAAGCAAACGCGACTCCGGGTCTCGATCGCACGAGAGACGTCACAAGACAAGGCGTTCCACCACGGCGCCCAAAGCCTCCACCACACATGAGCTCTCTGCGCACGGGCGAGCCTCCTCCTCGCTCGAGCCCCTATACACGAGCTCCCGGTCGATGGTCCATCTTTCCGCTCCGTTCGAGCTCTCCCATAACGAGCTCCCCCGTCTTCATCGCGCTCGACCTCGTCCGGGGACCTCTTTCCGCCTCGCTCGAGCTCTCCCGCAACGAGCCCTATGACGACGACCGCAGAGAGCTCATCCGCCTTCCTTTCGGGAGAAGCTGGCGGTGCAGGGGAGTTGGTCAACTACTCCCGACAAGCTCAACAACTCTCGGCGACCACTTTGTAGCCACGTTGGGCTCTGATAGGGAAAGAGCCGTCAAGCGATCACCTCGCCATGCCCCGCCGACTCCAACAACTCCGCCCGCGGTGCCGGGCGGGTACATACAGGGTACGCCCTCCCCATCCGCAGTATGGGCACGCCCATGCCGAGAAGACATCTTCCAACTACGATTAGAGACGGGGCGACGCCTGACCACCGCCCAAACCACGATTCCCGCATACGGCGACGACCAATTTCAACACCCGGAACGCTCCGGAGCTTGAAGGGAGCTCTTGCCCGTGTAGTGAGCTCACCTGGGAGCTCTTTTCTGCATCTATCTCCCCGTACATGTATTCTTGTTTCTTCAAGTCCTCAGCCCGAGGGGAGCTCGTGAGCCTCGCCCCCTTGCGACCATAAAAGGGGAGGCCGCCCACCGGGTTGAGGCAGGTTCAACACCCAGTTTCATAACACTCACACACACACCCACTCGATATTGGCACTAGCCTCAATCATAGAGACTTGGGAGCCCTCTCCCTCTCTCGATTCGCTTGTACTAGCCCCGGTATGAGCGTTTGAGCTCGGATAGTGATCACACTGGACTAGGGAGCGCGATCTTGCCCCGAACCAGTATAAATCTTGTGTCATTGTCTCTAGAGCTAGACCATCAGAGCACGCATTAGCCAGACATTACTGTGACGGTGGTATTAGACCACGACAGTTATGATGATGATGATGATGATGATGATGATGATGATGATGATGGCTATCACACCCCAAGGGATGGGGCCCAGAGGGGCTGGGCTCGCGAGGCTCGCGGCCGGGCAGGGGCGCCACCGCCCGGCGCGCGTAAGGATGGCGGTGATCGGGTTCGTGCGGGTAATCCGCGGGTTTGGGTATGATTTTTCACCCGTACTTTTCGGGTTTGGGTTTGGGTTCGGTTTCGTGTTCGGGTTTAGTATTCCGCCCGTGGATATCTAATGGATACTTAAAATAAATCATTTGGAATTAAAAATTATGTTTATAATATGCAAATAATAATTTGTTTACCTAAATTATTAAGTTTATTCAAAGTTGACTCATGAAAATATTTTTTTATTTGTTGTCTCTTGTTTATACATGTGAATATATGTATATATATCCACGGGTAATCCGCAGGGTTTTGGGTATCCATTCGGGTTTCGGGAATCCATTCGGGTCCCGGGTGCACGCGGGTTTGGGTTTGGTGATGGATTTCCACCGAATCGGTTTTGGGTTCGGGTTCGGGTTTCGATTTTCGGGTTTTGTGTTTGGGTGCACGGAGACTCCACCCGATCCGAATATGACCCGTTGCCATCCTTGGGCGTAGCGTGCCGCTACCGCTCCGCTTGAATTTCTTGGTAATTAAAGTAAGGGTTTGGTTAGGATAAGGCTAGGTTTTTTTGTGTGAAGGGGATATTCCACTCTATAAAGAAAATCTCTTATTAGATAAGAATAAGGACTTAGCTTATAAAAGGTATTCAATCTATAAGGAAACCTTTAGAGATTTTTTTGAGATACAAGTCTCATAGGGCCATAGGAGAGCTATATAAACAAGGATGATGTAATCTTTTTGGGACAAGCAATTAAAGAAATATTTTCTATGCCTCTTGCACCGTGTCGCCGCACCCCGTCCCGCCCCGCCCCGCCCTCCTGCACTTTCTTCGCCCCTTGCCGCCACCGTGGCAACGCCGCCTCTCCCCCCAAAGTGGTTGTGACAATGATGATTATTATTATTATTATTACTACTATTATTACTATTACTACTATTACTATTACTACTATTACTATTACTACTATTACTACTACTACTATTACTACTACTATTACTACTACTACTATTACTATTATTATTACTATTATTATTACTATTATTATTACTATTATTATTACTATTATTATTACTATTATTATCATTAGTATTATCATTATTATTATTATTATTATTATTATTATTATTATTATTACTAGTATTATTAGTAGTATTAGTATTAGTATTAGTATTAGTATTAGTATTAGTATTAGTATTACTACAACTATTACTACTACTGTTACTACTACTATTACTACTATTACTACTACTACTACTATTATTATTATTATTATTATTATTATTAGTAGTAGTAGTAGTAGTATTATTATTATTAGTATTATTGCTATTTGCTATTGCTACTATTACTACTACTACTATTATTACTACTATTACTACTACTACTATTATTACTATTATTACTATTATTACTATTATTATTATTACTATTATTATTATTACTATTATTATTATTACTATTATTATTATTATTATTATTACTATTATTATTATTATTACTATTAGTATTAGTATTATTATTATTAATATTAGTACTATTATTAGTATTACTATTATTAGTATTACTATTATTAGTATTATTACTATTACTATTATTATTACTGTTATTACTATTACTATTATTATTACTATTATTATTAGTATTATTATTATTAGTATTATTATTATTACTATTATTATTACTACTATTACTATTACTACTATTACTATTACTACTATTACTATTACTACTATTACTATTACTATTACTATTATTACTATACTATTATTACTATTATTACTATTACTATTATTACTATTATTATTATTACTATTATTATTATTACTACTACTAGTAGTAGTAATACTACTACTAGTATTATTGTTACTAGTATTATTGTTACTACTACTACTGCGCTGTTGCGGGCCTTCTTGCTGCTTCTTTTGTTGTTGTTGTTGTTGTTGTTGTTGTTGTTGTTGTTATTTACTATTATATTTACTCATGCTAACGCTACAAGCTATATTAAGTTGAAACTTATTCTATTAAATTTGAAGTATTTTGTAAAAAGTCATCCAAAAAACATATTTCTATGGTTTAGAAATTGGAGCAATGCACACTTAAAAACCATAGGTGTACTTTGTCGCAAAGTTAGATTCCAATGTCGTTTTTATAAAAAAAAATAAATCTTCTACTACACTGGACCATTTAGAATAATTTTAGATCCACCAACTAAAACTTCTCATGTGCTCGAGCTGCGAAGGCAAACAACTCTAGAGGAGTTGCGGTGGTGATGGTGGATGAGATTCGTTCTCCACTAAAGGATCTATGTAAGCTAGAGGGCTATGCCAACCACCCCGTCTCCCGATCTCTCTTCTCTAACCAGATCCGGAATTACGACCCCAAGATTTTCCCTTTTCATCTTCACACTCTTAGGCATCAGGCCACTGAGTTTCTCACAGTCGATAGTGGGTTATGGTTTTGATATGGGGATGAGGCTTCGTGTGATTTGGGGTGCTTCTGGGCTTTAAGAGATGACCAGGCCGGCGGCGACATTAATGCCCTGGTTCACTGGCTGTGCGATGGGACTTTGGGGGATGTAAACATATGCCCTGTCGCCTTGCTTGGGGTCTAGATCTTGCTGCAGATCGAGATAGAGTTGGTGGAAACCACACATAGAATCTCGCATCCAATCTCCCATTTACTCTAGGCGTAGATTCTGATTTATTTGCCAAACTAGTCATCCTGATCCTGTGTTTGCTGATGTTGTCTATGCGTGTTGTGCTTTGACAGTTGTTGAAAGACCGTACAAGATGCAACATCTCCGCCCCATCGTTGTTGGCCCTAGCGATTCGAACTATGTAACTATTGAATCGTTCTACTAGGATCACGACAAAGATGTGATTAGAGTATGCTCCTATTTCCAACATTCACTTTGCAAATCCAACGGGATTGCATTTAGCAATGTGAGTACAATACGTTGCATACCTTTTTGTGTTAGTTTGCTAGTAATGGTCGTTCTTTGTCACGTGAGTAAAATATATGTTTTGGTGAGGTTTACCGCAAAGGTTCTCTAGCGCTTTGGTGTGCGGTCATGTTTGGCGCAAACAACTATCTTCTTGATGCAGAGTTGCAGACTGATCGATGAGTTGCATTTGACAAAATCCTGATAAAAACAAAACACAATGTGCAGAGAACAAGAATGAAACATCTATGCTTTACTTCCAATAAATATCGCTTGCATTCATCAAACTCTGATAAAACCACACTGTACATCAGAGAATCAAAAGAAACCTTCCATCCAGCCAAAGAAGAAAACATCCCCTCCCGCCACTCACTCACACAGACTTTATTATGAAACCAACCGCGGCACTTTGCCCTGTGATGAATGAAGTCAACACAACACACGCCAAGAAAGGCTAGCTAGGCACACGCCGGTAACACAATCGCCGTCGCCGTCGCCTCATATTTCATATGTGATGCCAACCTTGAGCAGCTGATCCTTGGGAATGGCCAGCGCCTTGTGCCCCTCCGTCAGGTTCTTCCTCAAGAAGGTGTAGATGTAGTTGACGACGATCTTCTTGAGGACCGACGAATTGGGCCCCGCCGACACGTTGGCCTCACCCATCAGGTACACCACCCCTCGCTCCACCTCCCGGTCGATGAGCTGCTTCTCCTCCTCCGCCGTGTGGCTCGCCTGGAACGTGATCCGCCCAGAGTGCGTGCTCACCCTCGACTGGATCGCCTCCTCGCTGTGCACCACGGAGCTCGTCGACCGCCGAGGCTTCGCCGGCGCCGCCTGCTGATCCCCGCGTCGTCGACGTCGTCGTCGTCGTCCTCGTTGTTCGCGTTGTCGTTCTGCGCGAACGCGATCTCCTCCTGGATGAACATCTTGAGCCTGTCCACGAGGAACACGGCGAACTCCTTGGGCTCCTCCAGGGCGTCGCTGTACCCGTACCTCGCCACGCACCGGAAAATCCGCTGCTCCCGGGGTCCGACCTGCCGGAACAGGAACCGCTCCGCGGGCACCACGTGCGGGATGGGCAGGTGCTTGATGGACATGAAGAGGAAGATGGAGTGCACGGACGGGATCTTCTTGATGAGCCGTGGGAACACCGGCGGGATGCCCTGGACGAGCTCCGTGTACAGGAGCCCCACGCCGGGGATCCGCCGCACGTCGTTCTTCTCCAGCAGCGTCGTCATCTGGTTGGTGGGCACGATGTGGTCCAGCTCGTACCAGTAGCGCTTCACGTGGACGTAGTGCCACGTCGCCATGAGCGTCATGAGCACCAGCGCGAAGCAGAAGGGCAGGTACCCGCCCTGAATGAACTTGGACAGGATGGACGAGAGGTAGAGCAGCTCCGTGAAACCGAACACCACGTAGAAGAGGAGCACGTAGACGATGTGCTTCTTCCATATCACCAGCATCACCACCGTCATCAGATGGGTGGTGATGGAGAACGTCGTCACCACACAGATCCCTGTTAAAATCAATCAGATGCATCATCAGACAAACGGTTTCAGAGAAAGATAGATGCCACGGCAGGCAATCCAATCCTTACCGTAGGCGTTGCCGATGCTGGTGGTCGTTCTGAAGGCGATGGTGACGATGATGCTGGCGAGGCCCATCAAGAAGTTCACCTCTGGGATGTACACCTGCCCTTCGTACTTCGTTGAGGTGTGGATCACTTGGACCCTGGGGAGACAGCCCAGAGACAGTGCCTTGGAGAGGATGGCGAATGCACCAGAGAGCATAGCTTGGCTTGCAATGATGGCAGCAAGGATTGCTACGATGAAGGTTACCCAGAACATAGGTGCTGCAGAACAAAAGGGAGTGTCAGCGTCAGCCCAGACATTGTTGATATGAAGCCTGCCATCATCCCCAACAAGCATTACTAGCGCAGTACATGCAGCACATTGTTTTTTTACCTGGGATGGATTTATAGAAGGTGTCTGCAACGTTCTCTGGGAATTTCCTCAGGTACGCTGCTTGCCCGATGTAACAGAGTGCCACCGATGGGAACAAGATGCCGTTGAAGCTGATCTGAAGGAGTACAATACAAAGACCATTGTCAGATAAGATGTGAGACCACTGGGACAAATTACATACTCTATTATGGAAAACTAGATGCAGTCATGCAGAGTTGAGTGTGATGAAACATCAAAGATATGCATCTTTGGCCATTACCTGAACGGCCCTGATGTTGAAATGTCCGAGGTCAGCAAACATACCTTCAGTGCCTGTTGCAAACATGTGGCAGTGAATTCAGATTAAACACAAAAGGTTTAGCATTGCAGTTTTCTCTTTGGTCATCAGTAAAAAAAAATTGGTTACCTGTGACACACAAGATTATACCACCAAGTGAAACCCATGCTTCCTTTCCATTCCGTTTGAAGTACTGTACTATGTACCACGGATTGAAGGCCCGCAGAACACCGATGTCATGGACAACGAGGTTGTAAAGTCCAATGCCAGCAATCAGCACGAACCACACCGAGATGACTGGAGCGAAGGTGTACCCAACCTTGTCGGTCCCGAAACGCTGAACCGAGAAGAGCAAGAAGAGGATCGCCACAGAGATCAAGACTACTTGCGCTGTAGGAAAACCGACAACAGAGAGATGTTAGTCTGCATGACCATGAACAGGGGGTAACAATTGGTCATTAATCATATCATGTCAGCAGCTCTTCTTCACTAATTTCACATACTCTGAGTCAAGTTCGGCACCTTCTCCTTGATCCCGCTTACCGCAGACAGCACTGCATAATATCCATAAACAAGAACACAACAGTCAGTTAGTATACACACTATGAAAACATGTTATTTAGGATACCATCATGTACAGCAGTAACTAATGACTAGATGTGCTTGGTGTCTAATATAATGTTTCGGTTACCAGATATTGCCGGTGTCAGGGTCCCATCGCCCATCACCATGGATGTGCCGAGGATTGTGAGGGTGAAGAGCACAATCTTGGCCGCCTTGCTGGACTCAAGCTTCTGCTTGAACCATTGAGCCCTCCTGAGCTGCGAGTTGGGCGCTTCTATGCTGTAATTCGACACCATGGCGTCCTCAGCCTGCTGGTTAGGGATCAACCTGATCTTGGCGTACCGCGATATCAGCGAGTACAGCGCAAACGTGCCACCTAGAATGGAAAAAAAACAGCAGATTGATGCTCGTTGATCAGTACTAAATCTAAACAAACAGCAGGGAAAAAACACAGCTTGCAGGTTTAATCTTACCGTCTCCATTGTCGTTGGCGTAGAGGACGATGAAGACGTACTTGAGCATGGGGATGACGATGAGTGTGTAGATGATGAGCGAGAGGACGCCGAGCAGGTCGTCGTTGTACTTGATGCCGTTGGGGAAGGTGCTGGAGTAGACGTAGAGCGGCGACGTGCCGATGTCGCCGTAGATGATGCCGACGCTCTGGAAGGCGAGGTGCAGCGTCCTGGCCCAGCTCCCCTCCGACCCATGGTACTTGCCGCCGGAAACCTTCTCGGCGTCGCCGAACAGCGAGTCGTGGCGCTTGAGGCTCAGCCGGTTCGCCGACTCGCCGCCGCCGCCGCCGGGGTTGTCCACCTCCAGCGACGACGACATCTCCTCGGTCCGATCTCCCAACAACAAGAAGCCTCTCTCTCTTCTTTTTAACGACGAAACAACCCAGGCAAGAACGATGGGACTAGTCTGGTATAGAATCTCAAGCTCTAATCACGCCAGCTGATTCGTTCCTGCCAATTCCCAAAACGTCGTTAGGCGGCGGTGACGCTGGAGTACGTGATAGCGAAGCAACAAGTTTGTTTTACAATCACAACAACTTTCTTGGGTAGGTAGTTTAACCGAGATAAATAGAAGGGGAAAACAAGAAAAAGGCTGGCAGGCTCCTTTGCTGCTACGACGCAACAGAAGATGGGGAATTCCATTGGCGCCGGCCGGCGGCGACCACCATGCAAATCAGAGGCATAATTGTGATCGACTGCGAACAAAATTCTTACTAATAAATGCATATCGATCTTAGTAAGAAATTTGTCACGTTGCTAGTGAATAATCTGCGCGTGGTGATTGTATTATCATTAATACTTGGAGAAATGCTAGTAGTTATACGAGGTCAATTCTACAGCTACATCATTCAGATTGCTGCTGGATCCAGAAAAGGGACACCCCACAAATTATCTGGCAGAGAGTAGTAAAGAATACGAATGCATTGTTAGCATAGCATGCACTCCATTCATTCATCATTACTACTAATAATATTACTAGGCTACTGGTCAATGCATTATTAGTGGGCTCCACACGTCAGTCAAAGGAGCCAACTCCAAAACAGAATGGAAGCAGCGTGATGGGTGACCAAGCTGGAATAAGCCCCAGTTCATTCCAGTAGTATTTTTTTTTCCAAATAAAGAAATCTGTAGAGAAGATAATTTTATTTTTCTCAAATAAAGATAAAGAGAAATCTCTAGAGAAGAAAAAAAATGGACAAGGGGACTCATCATCCCAGTAGGAGTATAATCACATACTACTCCCACTTGACTTCCAAACCAAAAGATGATGATAGTATCTTACTGTACTTTTTGACCTGAATTATCTTACTATACTTATTTCAGCTAATCAGCTGTGTACACCACCAACCCATGTGAGAAATTTCAGCTGGGAGGGCGACTAAGGTCGCACGATCTGCAGCCTGAGCTATTACTATTAAAAATGTGTTTTCCACGGATCCCCTGGGGTCGCGTACACCGCCCTCGCTCGGTTCCAAATGCGAAGACGATTTATATATATAAATAAATAAATTAGAATTAGTTTAAAGGCTAATCAGCCAGTAAACTGACGCCATTGGGGGTACTCTTGACCTCCAACTTCTACAGCCTTCAACGCCAGCTTAACACGTGGGCATCGAGACACTACGCAGGGCGAGCATCAACAGCCTCTTTTTTTACCACTGCTGATGCCAGTGATTGACAGAGATAGACCTATGCGGAGACGGAAAAACAAGTTCTAGGAGAGTCATATTGCACACATCGTTTCTCTGTTTTTTCCCTGTTTTGTTTCTGGATGATTTGAGCTGCATATATCCAGCAATCCAGATCGAGACTGCCATGGAAAAGAGGAAGAGATCCCTTGCATACGACGCTCATCTTTGGAAAGGAAGGAAGTGATGGAAGCAAGCAAAACCAAAAAGGGCAGAAGGCTGTTGTGGGGAAGAAATTTACTGACTGACGCAGGCGGGGAACAAGAATGGCAGCAAGACAAAGAAAGAAAGCTTTGATTTGCTAACCTGTCTAGCCAGCGAATGCTAGCTGAGGAAGACGACGACGATGCCGGCGGCGCCGCCGAGGTTCAGGCCGGGTCCAGCCAGCTGATCGATGCCGGCGGCCGTCCGTCCGTCGACCCTGGCCGGCGACCTAGCCTGTTGTTGGAGCAGGGGAAGGGTAGTAGCTGTGGGTGATACGAAGCCTGGCCTCTTCTTCTTCTCTTTGCCTCCGAGGGAGGAGGCTGCTTTAAATAGACACTACACCCAATGGGCGGGGGAGGGAGGAACTAGAAAGAGAGTGGCGAGCACAGGGGAGTCCCGTGGAGAGGAGAGAAAAAAATAATAATAAGAAACGTGGATAATGCGGCGGCGAGCAAGGTCGCCGTGTATTATTGGGCGTGGTGGCGGTATATACAAAAAAAAAAAAAAAAAGGAGCCGGTTGCATGCAGCGATCAGACTGCTTTGCTAGTTTGCTTCCTAGTCTTCGGCCGCCACCGGAACCCAGAGACTTGTTTTTCATCCGTGCAATAATTGAATGCACAAGTCAAAGAAGAAAATAATAGCCTTGCAGTATACTCACTGCGTCCTTAAATATCTATCGTTTGCGCTTCAAACACAGTAAATTTAACTAAATATATATTATTAAAAAATATTAATATTTATAGTATATAAGTAGTATCATTGGAAAGATATCTGAATCTGTTTAAAAAATAGATTTATTTAAAAATTTAAGTATTATTACACGCAGTTTCTATAAATCTAGTCAAATTTAAAGTACACATGCCAACGGCAACATTTATTTAGAGACGGGGGAGTAGAGTACCAGTACATACATGTCGGGAGTTTGGTCTTGGCTCTCTGTGACGCAGCAGAACTCAAGAGCAGAATTTGTGTTGAGGTGCTATGTACTGTTCCCTTAGTTCCAGAATTCAGACATTTATCAAAACTTCTTACAATAATTTAATGAAAGGAGTACTACGTACTCCAAAGGTTGTTATGGTTGATTCAGATTGTAGAGCTTCCGTGATACGCACAATTCATTAGATTTTAAGTCTTCCGTGATACGGACAATTCATACGTTTTTGCTTTTTTTTTTATCAGACAGTCATCATTCAGGGGAATGACAGCTGGTTCACCATCAGGTATGGCCCTTCTTTGGCTTCTTGCCCTTTGGCGTCGGACAACTAATTGCTTGCTTTACCATTTCTAATTTTCATTGTCCCTGTCCCCAAAAGGATCATCAGTATCAAGCTCTTGACAATAAATAAATTGGAGGTGTCTACATGTGTATATTCCACCTAGAAAGACTTGTCACCATATATATATCACCATAACAAAAGAACTAAAACTTCTAACTAAATGTTCGGTGGCTGGTTCAAAACCATAGGCACGGGTTTGGTGGTTTGAGCCTCAAAACCATCGGTGGCAGGTTTCGCGGGTTTGAACCTCAAAACCCGGGCGGATGATGTTCAGTGGGACGGAAGGATGGTAAGTGACGGCTTTTGGGAGATTGCGTGGATCAATGCTACGGATGAAGAGGCGCGGTGGCCGTCGGATCAGAAGATATCCAAGTCCGACCATTATGCCCCGGCTAAGTGGGTTCAGCAATTATATCGGTTGGGGTAGGATGGTCATTCAAACCAAGACTATAAATAGAGAGAGCAGTTTGCTTTGCTTCCTAGTCTTCCACCGCCTCCAGAGCCCATAGACTTGTTTTTCAACGGTGCAATAATTGTGTGCACAAGTCAAAAAAAAAATATCCTTGCAATATACTCACTTTGTCCTTAAATATCTATTGTTTACACTTCAAACACAATAAAATTAACTAGATATATATTAAAAATGTTAATATTCATAGTACATGAGTAGTATCATATTGGGAAGATATCTGAACCTAGTTTAAAATAAATTTATTAAAAATTCTAAGTATTACATGTAGTTTCTACAAATCTAGTTAAATTTAAAGTACACGATGCCAACACATTTATTTAGAGACGGCCAGTGTCACATGCTGTGACAGGCCGGCCAAAAAGGCCTGGCGCGCGCGTATATAAAGGACTGCAGCAACCCTGCTCCGTCATCTGCAGTTGTTTACTTCATTATTAAGTAATAATTATTTAGAAAATAAATGTTTAGGAGAAAAATAAGTTGCTTTGTCGAGAGGTATTCCGATCTATAAGGGAAACCTCCTAGATATTTCTTTTGCATGCAAGTCTTCCTCGGACTATATAAGAAACCTCCTAGATATTTCTTTGCATGCAAGTCTTCCTCGGACTATAAATCAAAGGGAGCTGTAATTAGTTGAATCTTAATCAGAAAATAAAGGGGTAACTCCCAACAGTTTCAGCTCTCCAACCCTGCTTGTGGCAGCGCTCTCTCTCTCTCACAAGCGCACGTGCGCCGCCACGCTGCCCCACGTCGCCTCCTCCTCCTCCTCCTCCTTCCTCTTCCCAAGCCGCTCCAGCCCCTCCACCGTCGCCTCAACCATCCCCGCCGCCGTCAAGCTCGCCGTCAATCGTGTCACCACCGGTGAAATCCATCCGGTCTGTGACAACCAGTACATACATGTCGGGAATTTGGTCTTGGTTCTCTGTGACGCGGCAAAACTCAAGAGCAGAGTCGGCGTTGTGGTGCTATTTATTGTTCCCTTAGTTCCAGATTTCAGACATTTATCGTAACATATATCTAAGTCTATAGCGAAAGTTAAATATATATCAAAACTTTCTTATAATTTAATGAAAGGAGTACTACATACTCCAGAGGTAGTTACAGTTGATTTAGATTTTAAGGCTTCCGTGATACGGACAATTCATACGTTTTTTTTTTTTATCAGACAGTCATCATTCGGGGAATGGCACCTGGTTCACCATCAGGCATGTCCCTTCTTTGGCTAGTTGCCCTTTGGCGCCGGACAACTAATTGCCTGCTTTACCATTTATATATTTTCATTGTCGCCTCCCCTACCCCCCCAACCAACAAAAAGCATAGACTTCATCAGTATCAAACTCTTGACTTGACAAAGTAAATAAATAAATTGGAAGTGTCTACATGTGTATATTCCACCTAGAAGACTTGTCGCCATATGTATATCACTATAGAAAAACAACTAAAACTTCTAACTAAATCTATATCTAAATTGCCCACTTATACATTATGAAGCATAACTAGACTAACTACAATTAAACTAGCTACTATCATATATGTCGTGGTCTAATACCACCGTCCACGATAATGGTGGCTAGTGCGGACTCGAATGGCCTAACTCAAGAGATAATGACACGGGTTTTATACTTTGGTTCGGGGCAAAATCGGGCTCCCTAGTCCCAGTGTGTTCACTATCGAGCTCAAACGCTCATACCGGGCGCGTACAAGCGGATCGAGAGAGGGAGCGGACTCCCAAGTCTCTAAGATTGAGGCAAGTGCCAATATCAGAGTGGGGATGCGGGTTTGAGAAGAACTGGGTGCGCTGTTCTTCTTCTCGGTTGGTTTTCTTTTTTGCTTGCCTCAACTAAGAACCCTACCCCTCCTTTTATAGTAGCAAGGGGGGTAGAACATGCAAGCTCTCCGAGTTGGGGCGGGGGTAGGCGGAATAATACGATACTGTGTACCGTCAGGCGGAAGAGCTCTCCCATCGAGCTCGTTGGTTGGCCAGGAGTTATTTCGAGCTCTCGGCTGCCTTGGATGCGAAGACCGGTGTCGCCCGTTCGTAGTGGTTGGAGTTTGGATGGTGGTCATGTGTCACCTCGCCCTAGATTGAGGTTTGGCTGTCCCGCCCGGTATGGGTGTGCCCATGTCGGCCGGCGATGGCGTATGGGCCGTCGCCGCGTCTCCCGATCATGGTGGCGGAGGTTGCTGAGTTGACGGGATCTGACGATCGAGCTCTCGGGTCGTGAGCTCTTTGGTTGGCCCGGGGGCCCTCTCCGAGGCTCTTGGCGGCCTTGGATGCCAAAATTGGTCATCGCCGCGCGCGAATCCTGGTCAGGTGGCGGAAAAGGGTCGCACTTGACCCCAATCGTGGTTGGAATCGGTCCCGTCGGCATGGGCGCGATCATGCCGTGGATGAGGTACGCGCACGTCGCCGGTACCGCGGCATCTTGTGGGCGTCTTGCTGGAGTCATCGGCATGGGCGGCGGCACGCGTGCCGCCTTTCGCCACCGTGCCTCAGCGTGGCCACGCGATTACTTTGTCGAGGGAGTGGTTGGCCAACTCCTGTACTCGCAGGCTTCCGCGTGACGCCAGGGGGACGAGCTCGTAGACGGGGCGTTTGATCGGTTAGCTCGAGCTCGAGCTCGAGCGAATCGGAGAGAGGTCGTGCACAGAGAGCTCTAGCGCACAAACCCCGAAAGGGTCGACGACGAAGACCTCGGCGAGGCGGGAAGGAGGTCCAGGTTGTGATGAGCCTCGTGCGCTGTATAACTGCTCTCGCTGTAGGCGGCCATGGGTGCAACCGTCTCCTGCCTCGGGGAGAAGGGACGGAGAGAGGCCCTTGGTTAGAATCCTACGAGACATGATGTCGGAGGGTCTTGATTGACGGATTAGGGTCATCCAAAATATTGATCCCCCACAGTAGCCCCCGAGCGTTTGGGAGAGAGAGGAGATCTCTCGAGCCGCTCCGTTTGGCGCCATTTGGAGTTGGGGTTCTGGGGTTATGTTTTGGTCGGGTGCGCCGCGCCGCACCCGCCGGTGTAGTTCTCGAGCTGGGAGAGCTCGGGGCTCTCGCGGAGGCTTTTTAGTATTGTTGTGAGCCCTTCGACCTGTTGTCTTCGGCGGCTGTCGTTCCTCGAGCCGCCTTCCTTCGCTTGGATCGGTGGGTCCGATGACCTCGAGGTATGGGGTGCCGGTACCCGTATGCCGAGCCCCGATCCCATCGGGAGCCTCGCTCTCCCTTAGTGAATTTTCTAATGGGCGGCTGTGGTCGTTGCGGGCGGCCTTGTGGCGGCTCGGGAAGTGAAACGCCGTCTGCCGTTTGCTTATCGGTGGTTAATGCGGGCGGCCCGTGCCCTCGCGATCCCCGGTCGCGATTATGAGAGGTTCTGCTTTCGTCGTCATCGGCGACGGTTCCTCGTGAATCGTGCATCGTGGGTGGAGATCGTGAGGAGGCGGGCCTCCCAGCGTGGGAAGGCGAACCCGCGGCCCGGCTATAAATACAATGGCTCGGGCCGTGGAGGTGGCATCCCGTCTCCTCCCTCCCGCACTCTTCTCCTCCCCCCTTGGAGCCATCTTCGCTCGGCGGATGGAGGGTCAAGGGCTAGACGCTGGGAGCCTGGGAGGAGGGCCGCCGACGCCGGTGGAGGGGATTCGTCTTCCGGCGCAACATGCGTCGGCGGCTGATCCCGGCTCCGCCGGGGCCATGCCTTCTCCGCCCGGTTCCGGCGCCGCCTCCGCCTCCGCCCGGGAGAGGCGGTGATCGCCCGGCCCGCCTCTAGGCTTCGGGCTGCGGCCGCGGCGGGAGAGATGTGAGGGCGGCGCTCGACGGCCTTGGAGGCGGGGAAGCTCGCGTGCGGCGCGTCTTGCGAGAATGCCGACCGCTCGCGCAGTGGCGTCTCCCCTTCTGTTTGGTCTTTTGAGTTGATGTCCGCTCGCTGATCCTCCTTCAATTCCGTCGCGGGCTGGAAGAGGCGGATCGCTTACGGGAGCGGCTCCCGTGGTTGCCGCCGTGGCGTCCGCCGCGAGCGTGACGCTTCGGCGATGGCGTCGTCGGCCGGAGGGGCGCCGACCGGACGGGGATCCGTGGTTTTTGCGGGATGGAGACTCGGTGGCGAGCTTTGGTGCCGACGTCGGGAGTTCGAGGTCGCTGGAGGCGGTGGTGGCCAACATCGACGCGCCGACGCCTGGCCGCGTAAGAGTAGCCCGCCGAGTCCGGGCGGGCGCTTCCGATCTGGCGAGGTCTTCGGTCACCAAGCTCGATCTCGACAAGGACCGCAAGGGCGAGAAGGTGAACGGCTCCACCGCCAACGTGGGCATCCACCCTCCACGGTCATCGTCACCAAGCTCAAGCTCGACAAGGACCGCAAGGCGCTACCGACCGCGAGGCCGTGAGCTCGGTGAGGCCGTAGGGCGTCATCGCCGTGGAAGCCGCCGTAGCTAGGACCTCTTCGTACCCTTTCGTTTTTGTAGTTTCCTTCTTGGGTTCATGCACTCGTGCCTATATGTATGTATGCTTTTATGAACAATGAAGGCGTAAGGGTTAAGTACCATTTTGTCCTCTGTATGGTCGAGGTCTCGACCGTGGAGTTAGTCGCGAGGTCTCGAGCTCGTTGGGCGAGGTGTTCGGGCCCGGCGTTGTGGCGGGCGTGGCGTGAGACAATCTTGTCGATAGTGTTCTGAGTCCAGTAACACCTCGGCACGGAGGGGGCTTCGGTCGGCGTCTTTCGCCGTTCGACTGTCGAGTAGCCCCGCGTCTCTCCCTTTGCTTGGGTTTCGTCTCGGTGATGCTCGGTGATCCCCTTGGTGTGCTCGGCGAACCTGAAGATGTAGTCCCGAGGCTCCGCTGGGGCGAGAGGTCCGCGTGGAGGCTTTTATAGGTTATCGTGTGTTCCGCTTCCCGTTTAAAGCACGAGGCCGTAAAAAGGGCGGTGAGCTCGGACTTGGTTTTGCCTCGTTGGCCGAAACCGAGTGCTCGTGAGTTGATAGCAGTGGTCCGGGAGGTCAGCTCGAGCTCGTTCGATGTGGTCACCGGGCGGATTCCACCTCATATTCCAAAGGCGCGACTTTACACGGTTTCCGAGCTCGTTCGGGAGGAGCTCGTGGACTCGCGGTCCTCCTCGTTCGTGGAGGATAACCTGAAGTCGTCTTTTTTTTTCCTTTGGCAACCCGAACACGCTTTAGGGCTTAAAGCCCCCGAAGTTCGCCGAGTTCTCGGGGCAAGAGCCGCGGTCCGCTTGCCTTAGTGTCCCTCACTTCGTGGTGTTCCTGGGCGACCGTCGAGCCCTTTAGGAAAGGGCGGCCTTAGAACCCTAGGGTGGCGAAGCTCGTGTATCAAGCTCTCATCGTCGAGCTCGAAGATTTTAGCCTGTGTCGAGCCTCGGGGCGTCCGCCCGGTAAAATAGCCGTTGGGATTTTTACTGGTTGGAATTTTTCCCGTTGGTGGGGAGTTATCCCATTAATGCTCGCGTCCGCGGACTTCCGCCCGATGGCGACCGTGGGTTGTTGTGGCGATAGCCGCTTTGCCAGACGCAGACGCTGGGCGGCGTGGGCCCCACCCGACGGTTCCCGCCGGGCGCATCCGTCGCACCTGGGCCTTACAAATAGGTGGAGATCGGGGCGGATTCACCTTCCTTCCCCTTCCTTCTACAGAAAGCCAAAGAGCGCAGAGAGAAAAAAGAATAGAGAGAGAGAGAGAGAACATACTTCTTTGCTCGATCTACTTTTCCGCCTCCCGTTCCGCCCGGTGATCCGTCTCCGCGGCGCAAGATGGGGACATGGCATCGTTCGACGGCGACTAAGCAGCGGTGGAGCCTCTGCAGCCTCGTCGGCGGGCTCCGCACCCGACGGAGGCGAGGGTGGATCCTCCCGCCGCGTCGCCTGGCTCCCCGATCCGCCGGCGGATACGTGGTATCGTTCGTGGCTTTCCACGAGCGCGGCTTCGGCGTCCCCGCCGATGATTTCGCTCTCCGACTTTTCTGGGAGTCTTGGGGCGTCGAGCTCCAAAGACTGGCACGCCGAATCCAGATCTGCTGTTCTCGGCGTTCACGATGTTTAAGCGAGGGGTGGTTGGGGATCTCTAGCAACTCGGGAGCTCTTTTCGACACTTCGTCTACGCTAAGATTCAGGTTTGAAGAGGGTCGATGGGGTCCTGAGGGCCGCCTTGATGTCACATTTGCGTCTGATTCGACTGCGCGGGAAGGTTCGCGGTTTTTTCCCAAGGGCGATTTCCGGCTGGCCCGAACTCGGGGGGTGGAGGGAGGAGTGGTTCTATCTCAAGAACGACCCCGACCATCCTCCGGCAGTACACGGGGAAGACATTCGATCTTTGCGGCGAGCTGTGGCGTGAGGGGGCCCACGACCATGCCGTCGCGCAAGTGGGAGGGGCTGTGGCGCTGGAAGACTAAGGCGCCGTGGCCGGGTTGACGGTGAACCACATCGCATTTTCCGGCTCGCGATGGCGCTCGTGCAGCCCAGCGGCGGCGTCTTAACGCCCGGGAGATGGAGCGGATCTCGCGCCCGTTCCGAGGGGACGGCGAACGGCGTCGCCCGAGGCGGTCCGTGGGCTGGTGGGTGACCCGGTTGGCGCACGGGCGCCAGGGCCCTCGAGCCCCCAGGTTCTCCCCCAACGCGGATACGCCGGGCGCTGGTAAGAACTCGTGCTCTTATTTGTTTGGGATTGTAGATCTTTCTCGCCCGGGCCCCGCAGAATGAGTCAGAGCTTTTTTCCCGGGTCGAGGTGAAGCCGTTTTGGTTCGCGTCCACCCTCCCTGAGAGGGCGTGCCGGGGAGGCCGAACGCGCCCTGAGCCCAGGCTCGTCCGATGGTGAGCGGGTTGTGCGACCGAGAGGCGGCCACCGCACCGGCGGCGAACCCTTCCGTCATCCTTGGGGCTCGTGGCGAGAAGAGATGGGAATCTCAGCGGGGCCCGCGAGCTCGACGCGGCGCTGACGTCGTCGGATCGCGGAGGAGTCGACATCCCTTCTCAGGCGGGGGCCGGTGCTCCGGGCGGCCCTTCGGGCGGGCACCTCGTGCAGGGCGATCCGCTGCCCGGGCGCCGGAGCCACCGCCTGAAGAGGAAAATATCGTCGCGGTGAGGCTCTTCCTTGCTGTGGTCGTAACGGTGCCACGACGTTTGGGTGCGCGAGTCCGATCTTCTTTGTTGCCGTGAGGGCGGCGCGCCGTATCGGGAAACGCCTCTCGACAGAATGAGTTGTCGCTTATTGGCACGGGCTCGGGCGGTAGCGGCGAGCTCCGCGATGCCAGCGACGACAGCTGAAGCCTCGGCGAGCTTGAAAGCGCTGGTCCGGTGGGCTCGGAGTCGCGATAGCGAAGTTCGGCGGGAGGGGACCTCGTCCCGACGGGCGGTAGCATGACAACGGCCAAGCGATGGCGAGCGCCGCTACGGGTCCCGGATGATGGCGTTGTTTCCCGCTCAAGGGGCACGACCCCCCGGGCTTCGTTGTTGACGTCGAGCTCTCCTCTCCGGGCCCCCGGCTGGCGCGACCGCCGCGGGCGCGATCGCGCGTCGAAGGTGGCCGGATTTGATCGTGAGAGACTCCGGCCACGCCTCCCGGCTGGGGGGCCGGGGGCCGCTCGGGCCCCGCGTCTTGCCGAGATCCGGTGGCGCGGAGGAGGAGACGGCGAGGTCCGAAGGCATTCCGCCACGGTGAGGCTGCGGAGAAGATCAGCTGGAGTCGGTGGCCCCGCCCACCGGATCGGGGGAGGTCAGCCCCGAAAGCACTCGCCATCGACATCTCCGATGGCGAAGAGACGGTGGGGCGACCCGGTTGCACAGGCCGAAGGTGAGGGGCCCATGGCTAGCCTCGGAAGATGCCATGGGTCCCCGGCGAATCTTACGCGCGCCGGGTCGGCGGCGTTCGGGGACAAAGAACGCCGTTCTCCGCCGACCGGATGACGCCTTGCGCGGCCCGCGCGCCGGAGACCCAGCGTCGCGTGTTCCGACTTGTGCGAGGTTCGGGATCGTCATGGCCTTGGGTGTTCTCTCCTTTTTCGTGTTTCCCCAAGCTGCTCACGTGCTTGTGCTTTTTCGGGCGTGCGGGGATTCCATCCGAGGACACAACCGGCCGAGACGCCTTTCACTCGAGGGCTGGGGGCTTCATCGGGAGCTCGTTGAGTGCAGGACATGGGCGAAGAGGCTCGGCGAGGCGCAGCTTCAGCATCAATTTTTTTGAGCGCCAGACGGAGGGGGCGTCGTCGGACTAGTCGGACGCTGGAAGGCCGACCTTTCGGGCGGCGCGGGAGGAGCGGAGCCGGCCGCAGCCGGCAGGAGGTAGCTCAGCGAGAGGGGTGGCTCGAGCTCGCCCACGGGCCGGCGCCAAGAAGAAGATGAGGAGGAGCTCGACGCCCTCCACCGCCGCGCCGAGGACAAAGAGCTCGCGCTCTCGGGTGGCCGAAACAGCGGGCGGAGGCCCTTTATAAGGAGAAGACGGAGACTGGCTGGAGTGCCTTCGTCAACGCGACGTCGAGCTTGCAGGTGAGCGTTGTCGTTCTTTGTCTTGCGCCTTTCATCCTTTCAATGTTTGAGGCTGATTGTCCCTTCGATGGGACTCGGCGATATGATCGCGAGGCCGCGGAAATGTGGTGTGCTGTCATGCAACGATTGCGAGAGGGACCCGCTTAACGACGAGAACCAGAATTTCGCGTAACGAGCGGGAGCTCTACAAAATAACGTGGAGTAAAGCGGGGCGGCACGCTTCCGCCAGATCCGGGTCGTGGTGACTTCTATTATTGACCCATTTCCTCGTCTTGGGGGTGAGAAGGAGAAGTCCTCGGCGGCCCAGGGCCGCCGAGACACCGCGGAGCGGGATCTCGCCTGGCCGTGGGCCACCCCGGAGCATACTCGGGGCCAGCAGGGGAAGGAGGCGGATTCGGGGCGCCGCACCATCGATCTTGTTGGTGCGAAGAAGGAGCTCGAGCGCCTCCGTGCCCGTGGCCGCTAAGGCAACGGAAGAGGCCGCGAGCTCGAAGGGCGCTTGCGGATCTTCCACCGCCACCGGGGACGTGTGTGATGTCCTTGGTGTTGAGCGGATGGCGGACCTGGTGGACCGGGTCTGGAGATCCCTCATAAGGTGACCGAGGACGCTGGTCGCGTGGTTCACAAGGTCGTGAGCGTTATCTTCAGTCATTATCCAAAGATGGATATCAAGGCGGTGGGGGGCGGATGGGCGCCTGGTGTTGATGACGCCCAAACCGAGAAAGGCCGTTCTTCGCCGAGGTCGCCCCGCAGAGTTGTCTGGAGAACTCTTCAAGCTCGCCACCGGGAGGTCGGACTCTCGAACCTGTCGTGGGGACGAGCAACCTGAGCCGGAGGCCTCGCGCGGCGGGCGGCCAGCGGATGTGATGGACCGAAGACCTTCCATCCGCATAGGGAGATAGGAGCTCGGGCCGAAGCTAATTTTGTAGTTAGTTTCTAAGTCCTTGTAAACGAGGCTTTTATTGTGAAGGTTTTAAAGGAGTTCGTGCTCGTGTTCCCATCTTGTGTCCTTGTCCCAACTTTTTATGGATTCGTGTTTCGAAAATCGGATGACGGGCCGTTTCTCGTTAGCCGCTGCGGGCGTATGAGATCGTTAGAGGGTCGCGCCATGCTTTTCGTTAACGAATTTGTGACTTAGTTGTTCTTGGAACGTTTTAAGGGAGAGGAGCGCGGACTTGCGGGCACGAGCTCGTTGTCCGCGATCTTTGTGAAGGATTTGCGAAAAATTGGTGTAGTAAATCGATGGGGTGTGCGCCCCATTCCTTGTAGCCCCGAGCAAGGGCGGGCCTTCGTCGGGATGAAGGCCCGTCGTTGCTCAGTAGTCTAAGGTGTAAATTCGAGAGATGCTTGCACAGATGTTTGCATCTGGCGATGTCTTATTGAGTTTTACAGTTATAATATTTCAAAATACATCTTAAGGGTAGAAGCGACGAGGCGTACCGATGTTCCATGCGTTGGTGAGGATTCGTCCTCGATGATCCTTGAGCTTGTACGTGCCCGGCCTCAATACTTGGTCGATGATAAAGGGCCCCTCCCATGGGCTGGAGAGCTTGTGCCCGCCCTTCGAGCTTTGGACTCGCCGTGGGACGTGATCGCCCGCCGGCTCGGCTCGCCCCGACGCGTCGCCGTGGTAGCGCCGCATGGATTGTAGGTACTTGGCGGAGTGGATGAGCGCGATATCACGAGCTTCGCCGAGGCGGTCCGCGGCGTCCTTCGGCGGCGCTTGGTTATTGTGTTCGCCGAAGGTCCGGCTCGGGGTGAGCCGTACTCGGCTCGGTAGGAAGAAACGCCGGACCTAAGACGAAGAAGGGGTTCGTCCGGTGGCCCTCGCTTGGTGTGGTACGAAGACTCCACACGACCGCGGGGAGCTCGACTAGCCATCGGCGGGCGCTTCTCGAGCCTCCCGAAGATGCGGGACTTCACGCCCGAGGATCATGCCGTTGGCTCGCTTCTACCTGTCCCGTTGGTCCGGAGGGTGACCGGCGCCGCCGTGTCGACGCTGATGCCGCGTGATCGCTGCACCGGCCGATGAAGACTTCCCCACGAAGTTGGTGCCGTTATCGGTGATGATCGAAGTTCGGGACTCCGGCGGTGGATAATGCCCGGTGAAGAACTTGGCCGGTCTCCTCGGCTCGACATCGCGCGATGGGCATGACTTGATCCACTTGGAGAATTTGTCGATAGCGGCGAGGAGATGCGTGAGTCCTCCGGTCGCCCCTCCTCGAATGGTCCTACCATGTCAAGACCCCGCATACGAACGGCGGTGAGCGGGATCGTTGGAGCGGGCTTGGGCTGGGAGGTGTGTCTCGCTTAGCGAAGAACCGCAGCCCTCACAACGTCGGGACGACCTGAGTGGCGTCGGCGACGGCGGTCGGCCAGTAGAAACCTTGACGGAAGGCTTTCCGACGAGAGCCCGTGGTGCCGTGTGATGGCCACATTCGCTCGCGTGGATCTCTTTGAGCTCGACCATCTTCGAGCGGTGATGCGTGTAGAGCGCCCCGTTTGCCCGCGTCGGTAGAGCTCTTCTCCTATGAGCAAAAAGCCTTAGCCCTCCGGGCTGGCCGTCGCGACTCCTCCTGCCTTAGGGAAGCTTCGCCTTGCCCGACCATCCTAGCAACGGACACGCCCGGTCGGCAGGGGTGGCTGGTCGGCCAGACCCTGGCGGCCCGCGAGCCGGCCCGAGGCCTGCACGAGAGAGCTCGTCGCCCAGGCGGCCCTTGTGTCGGGCGCCCGACCGCGGACGTCGGTGTCCATGGGGTCTGGCACGGGGCTTGAGCTCGCACCTCCCGAAGCGGGCTCCTCCCTGAGCCGTATCGAAGGCTTGGCGTTGTTCGTGCATGAAGACTCACGGGAACCGGCGGTCTGACGGCGAGCTTGGCGAGGGCGTCGGTGTCGTTGTTGAGGTTGCGGTGGGCGTGGTTGACCTCCAGCCCGTGGAAGTGTTCCTCGAGTTCTCGGACCTTCGGTGGTACGCGACCATCTTCGGGTTGACGCAGTCGACCTCTTTCATGACTTGGTTTTTGACGAGCCGAGTCTCCCGGACCTCGAGGTGCCGGATGCCGAGCTTCGTGAAATCCGCCCGTTCACCAACGCTTCATATTCAACCCACGTTGTTGGACGCGGGGGAAGTGCGGCGTGATCAGTATTTCATGCGCACCTTCTTCGGGAGGTGAAGGCGAGGCCGGCAGCCGGCGCGCCGTACTTTACCGATCCGTCAAAGTGTAGGGTCCAGTACTCGATGTCGTCGGGCACGGGTGGTCGCTCGACCTCGGTCCATTCGGCAATGAAGTCTGCGCGAGCTCGAGACTTGATGGCGTCTCACGGCGCATCGTGATTTCGGCTCCCATGAGCTCGATTGCCCACTTGGCCATGCGCCCCGTGACCTCGGGCTGGGCGGATGACCTCCCCGGGGATACTCGGTGACGACGGTCACCGGGTGGGAGTCGAGGCAATGTCCGAGCTTGCGTCGGGTGATGGCGGCGCGTACACGAGCTTTTCGGAGTTGTGAGTAGCGAGTCTTGGTATCGGTGAGGACCTCGCCGACGGCAGTAGTACGGGCGCTGTACCTGAGCGCGTGCCTTCCTCCTTTCTCGACGACGAGTGCGGTGCTCACCACCTTCGAGGTGGCGCAATGTAGAGAGAAGGATTGGCTCATTAGCTGCAGGAGCAACGAGCACGGGGCGGGGCAAGGAGGTTGTTTCAGGGAGTCGAGGGTTTGTCGGGCCTCGTCGGTCCAGGAGAAGCGCTCGGTTTTCTTCTTCAGGCTTGTAGAGAGGGAGGCTCGGCTCCCGAGGGCTGTGAAACGACTCAGCGCCCGCGAGGCAGCCCGTGAGCCACGCACGCATTTGACGTTCTTAATCGGCCCCATGTTCGTGATGGCGGCGATTTTCTCGAGGTTGGCTTCGATGATGCGCTCTGAGGCGATAAAGCCGAGCAACTTCCCTCGTGGGACCCCGAAAAACGCATTTTTCGGGGTTGAGCTTGACCCCGTATTCTCGGAGTTTGGCGAAGACCTTTTCGAGGTCGGGGACGAGCTCTTTCGGCGTTCGTTTTGACGACGATGTCATCGACGTAAGCTTCTACAAGCTTCCCGAGGAGCTCTTTGAAGACTTTTCGCATACACCTTTGGAAGGTGGCGCCGGCATTCTTCAAACCGAAGGGCATTGTTACGTAAAATGCACGCGCCAAATGGGGTGATGAAGGAGGTGGCGAGCTGATCGAGCTCGTTCATCGCTATCCGGGTGGTAGCCGGAGTAGGCGTCGAGAAAACAGAGGGTTTCGCACCGGAGGTGGAGTCAACGATTTGGTCGATGCGCGGGCAAAGGAAACGGATCGCCGGGCATGCCTTGTTGAGGCCCGTGTAATCAACGCACATTCTCCATTTCCCATTCTTCTTCTTGACTAGTACGGGGTTGGCTATCCACTGGGATGATACACCTCCTTGATAAACCTAGCGGCTAAGAGTTTATCTATCTCCTCGGCGATTGCTTGGCGTCGATCGTCGTCGAAACGTGTCGAGCCGTTGCTTCACCGCCGAGAGCCGGGCTTGATGTTCAAGGAGTGCTCGGCGACTTCCCTCGGTATGCCGGCGCATGTCCGAGGCTCTCCACGCCAACACGTCGAGGTTTGCGCGGAGGAAGTCGACGAGCTCGTCTTCCTATTTAGAGAGAGCTCCGGACCCTACGCGGAGGGTGCGGCCATCTGGTCGACTTCTATCTCCTTGGCGTCCTTCTCGGGCTCGGAAAGTGCCCACGGTCTTCATGAGCTCACGGATGGGCTCGGTTTTGGGCCGCTTGAGTCCGTCGCGCGAGCTCGTGCCCGCCGGCTTCCTTTTGAGCTTGGGGGTGTCCTCCCGCGATCGCCGGGCCGCCATCTTCGGCAAAGATCCGCTCGATCTCGACCGCGGCGTCGGGTACATGGACGGGCGGCGGCCTCGCGATCCGAACGCGTGCTCGAAGGTGGAGTCGACGGTGATGACCCCCTTGGGCCCGGGGATCTTAAGCTTGAGGTAGGTGTAGTTGGGGACGCCATGAATTTCGCGATAGCACGGCCGCCCCAAGAGAGCATGGTAGGCGTTTCGAAGGGGAGCACCTCGAACGTGAGGGTCTCCTTAGAAGTTATCCGGTGCCGAAGGTAACGGGAGATCGATCCGCCCGAGCGGGATCATCCGCTTCCCGGCACTACGCCATGGATCGGGTCCGTGAGGGACTAAGGCGCCTTGGTGATGCCGAGGGCCTGGAGTGCGTGGACGTAGAGGAGGTTGAGGCCGCCGCCGTCCATCAACACCTTGCCGAGGCGCTTTGGTGCCGATGATGGGGTCGACGACGGCGGTACCTCCCCGGGTACCGGGACGTGTCGGGGATGATCGGCTCGTCGAAGGTGATCGCCGAGCTCGACCACTTGAGGTAGGCGGGCGTCGCAGGCTCGGTGAAGAGGACTGGCGGTAGCGTGAGTTTCTGTCGGCGCTTGGACTCGTAGCCGAGCTCCGCCCGAAAACGGCGTTGGCCGGCGCCGTCCTCGTGTAAACGTCGTCGCCGCCCCGTCCTCGGGCTCCTCCGTCATAGGCTCAGCGGTCACCTCGGCGCCTCCCTTCAAGCGTGCCCATCACGTGCTTCAGGAGCCGACAGTCCTTCATCTTGTGCTGACGGGGCCCTCGTGATGCGGGCACGGGGCCTCGAGCATCTTGTCGAAGTGCTCCTTGTGGGCGAAGCCTTTTCCCCCTTCCGGCGGGGTCTTGCGCTTGTCCGTGGCGGCGACAAACTTCGTCGTCGCCGCCACGGGGGGCGCTTTGTTCTTCTTGTTCTTCTTCTTGCGGGGTGGGAGCTGGATCCACCGCGGCCTCGTCGTCATTCTTGGGCTTGCCCTTGCGTGACGGCGGAGCGGCATCCTCTCCCTCGGCGTGTCCGGTGGCGAGGTCGAGAGCTCCTTCACGGACTTAGGCTTCTTGACGCCGAGCTCGCGGATGAGACTTTCGCAAGTGGTGCCGAAGGTAAACGCGGTGATGATCTCGAGTCGGAGGCCTCGGAGAGGTTGTTGCGAGTTTGGAAGCGCCGATGTAGTCGGCGCGGGCTCTCCCCCCTTCTTCGCTTGCATCCCCGGAGGTCCCATGTCGTGCTCGGCCTGGCGTAGGTGCCCTGAAGTTGCCGACGAAGACGTCTCAGATCCTCCCGGTCGCGGATGGTGCCCTCCGGCGTGTGCTCGAGCCAAGAGCGAGCCGATCGCAAGATAGAGGGCGGGTTGCGGATGATGAAGTAGTCATTGCCGGCGCCTCCGGCTTGACAACCGAGGGCGGTAGTCTTCGAGCCAGGTGGCGGGTCGGTCTCCCGTTGTACTTCTCGCACCGAGGTCGAGCCCGGAAACAAGAAGGGAAGGGGCGTCGTGTATCTTGCGAGCGGTATGGCCTCCTCGAGCTCGGCTCGGCGCTGCGATCTCGGCCGGGAGACGGACTCCGTTTGGCGGCGTTCCGGCGTGGGGCTGCGGCCCTTGTCCTCGTCGTTTGTCATGACGCCCTCCCGCGGCGATTGTCGTACTGCGGGGCCGCTTCGCCGTCGTCGTCGCGCCGGTGCTTGTCGTCGTCCCCGGGGCGCTTTTGTACGCGCGGGCGCCTTCCGTCGGGCGTTGATGGTGTCACGTCGTCGCGGTTCTCGCCGATCCGGCCGGCGTGGACCTCTGGATGATGAGGAGGCCTCGTGCTCTTCCTTGTGGCCGCACGGTGCGGCCCAGAGCTTGCCGCCGCTCTGTGCCGCTTTACGCCCACGAGCTTCTTGGATCTGCGCTCGTGGGCTCGGCGTGCTGGGGTCCCTCGGGGACCGGGCGGTCGCGGGCAAACGCGGCGGCCGCCAGGGTTCCGGAGGCTCTCCGAACACCGGCGGGAGTTGCTCGGCATCGTCGTCATGGTGAGATACGATCACGGACATCTCGCGCTCGGGCTCGCGCCCTTGGAGACGCCCTTTCCTTGCTCGAGGAGGCCTCATCTGAGCCGCACCTCTCTCGAGCTCTCGAGCTCCTCAGCCGGGCCTTGACGTGATCGGCGGCGGGTCACGTTGGCGCGCGCGGAGTCCCCTGGGGCGTGTGCTCGGGTCGCCGGAGGAATGGTCGTTGCGGCCCCTCGGGGCGTGGCACGTAACACTGACGCCGTGTGGGGTCGCGATCTGTGAGGCTCATCCCATCGAGGGCGAGCTCGAGGCTCATGGGTGATGCCTTAGGGGGTTCATCGCCCCAAAGAGGGGAGACCCGGTGGCCATCGGGGTACATCTTGGCGTATGCGTCGTGAAATCTTCCCCGCGTAGCGCCTCGCCGGCGGAGGAGGACGGCGTTGGCGATGGAGAAGGTGACATCGGGAGCGGCGAGCCTGCGTAGGCTCGCCTCAGGATGTCGGGGAGGAGGTCCTTGATCGGGATTTTAAGAAACGATCCGCCGCCCGCGCGGATGGGGCTAGCGGGCTTGGCGGAGCCTTGCCCCATGTCGGCGAGGATGGAGTCGGTGGCGTCGCGGAGGCGCTGGGGACGCCCTCACGCCGCAGACGGGCGGGTGAAAACGGCTCCGTGAGTGACCGCCCGGATCGGGGCCGGTGAAGTCGAAGGTGCCGGCGCAACACGCCGCTCCCGGTCGGCGGTGGGCGATGAAGAAGCCATCGGAGTGGAAGATCGTCGTACTAGCGCGCCCCGCACTCGGCGCGCCAACCGCCGTGGTCTAATACCACCGTCACAAATAATGGTGGCTAGTGCGGACTCAATGGCCTAACTCAAGAGATAATGACACAGGTTTTATCGGTTGGTTCGGGGCAAAATCGGGCTCCCTAGTCCGGTGTGTTCACTATTCGAGCTCAAACGCTCATACCGGGGGTGCGTACAAGCGGATCAAGAGAGGGAGCAGACTCCCAAGTCTCTAAGATTGAGGCAAGTGCCAATATCGAGTGGGGATGCGGGTTTGAGGAGAGGCGGGTGCTATGTTCTTCTTCTTCTCGGTTGGTTTTCTTTTTGCTTGCCTCAACTAAGAACCCTACCCCTCCTTTTATAGTAGCAAGGGGGTAGAACATGCAAACTCTCCGAGTTGGGGGGGCGGGGGTAGGCGGAATAATACGATACTGTGTACCGTCAGGCGGAAGAGCTCTCCCATCGAGCTCGTTGGTTGGCCAGGAGTTATTTCGAGCTCTCGGCTGCCTTGGATGCCGAAGACCAGTGATCGCCGTTCGTAGTGGTTGGAGTTTGGATGGTGGTCATGTGTCACCTCGCCCTAGATTGAGGTTGGAAGCTGTCCCCGGTATGGGTGTGCCCATGTCGCCGGCGATGGCGTATGGGCGTGCGCGTCTCCGTCATGGTGGCGGAGTTCTTTGAGTTGACGGATACGACGATCGAGCTCTCGGGTCGAGCTCTTTGGTTGGCCGGGGCCCTCTCCCGAGGCTCTTGACGGCCTTGGATGCCAAAATTGGTCATCGCGCACGCGCCAATCTGGTCAGTGGCGGAAAAGGGTCGCGACCGACCCCAATCGTGGTTGGAATCGGTCCGTCGGCATGGGCGCGATCATGCCGTGGATGAGGTACGCGCACGTCGCCGGTACCTAGCAGCGTCTTGTGGGCGTCTTGTTGGGTCATCGAGCATGGGCGGGCGACGGGCGTGCCGTCTTTTCGCCGCCGTGCCTCCGGCGTGCCCCGCGGTGCGGTCGGTGGTTGGCCAGCTCTCGTGCTCGCGAGGCCCAGCGTGGCCGCCGGGGACGAGCTCGTAGACGGGCGTTTGTTGATCGGTTCGCTCGAGCTCGAGCTCGGCGAATCGGAGAGGTCGTGCCTGGAGAGCTCTAGCGCACAAACTCGAAGAAGGGTCGACGGCGAAGACCTCGGCGGCGGGAGGAGGTGGGACAGCCCGTGAGCTCGTCTTATTTGTATAACCTGCTCTCATTTGTAGGCGGCCATGGGTGCAACCCGTCTCACGCTTTCGGGAGCGGGACGGAGGAGAGGCCCTTGGTTAGAATCCCTCGAGACATGATGTCGAGGGTCTTGATTGACGGATTGGGGTCATCAAAATATTGATCCCCACAATATACTATTAAGAAAATATTTAAAGATCATAGATTACATATATATATATTCTAAATTATCTATTTCTATTAATATTAATATATAAAATAATTAAATTGAACATCCCTGATGTGCCGTCATGTATATCAAGTACGCATGCATGTATAAGCAATAAATATATCTTTTAGTAATCATGAAAATATTTCTTTAACGTAATGCAAGTTCAAATGAAGATTTATATCATTCAAGTATTTTATAAATCATGAAATACAGGATATCCTTGACATTTTAGTAGATTTTTTTTAGCATCGGAAATTTTAGTAGTTTATGGAGTAAAACAAATATGCATGTATCCCTCTCTTAACTATAAAGACACCTGTGCTTACCTTATTTTTTAAACTAGTGGTACACAGTAATGAAGATGTACTTTTGATTGGTGCATGCTTTGAAGGAATTAAGTCCACTACTTTATATTTCTGGATAAATTTTGAATACTTTAATGCCATATATTTCAAAATGGATAGAGTACTTAAGAGTGAAGTCTACATCCTAAAATACTTCCTCTTTTTAATATACAATGAGAGTTTAAGACATAGTAGTAGGCACAGATTTCATTAACTTGAGGATAAAAACAGATGTAGCAATTGACAAGATCAACATTTGAAAATCAAAAATCTAGATTCATATGGCATAAGTTTCACTTAATATGATTTTAATCCTTGTGGGACGATAATGGAGTTGATAAATTGGTTATCTAAAACTTTGTCATCTATTTTAGAATGTTCTAGTGGCAGCCAGCTTTGCTAGTTGACAAATAGGTTTGGAAAACTTTAGGCTCACAGTTATCCAAGTACACTTGTCCTAACCTGGTAAACATCTCCTGGAGACTAGCCCAGCAGATCTTGAAATTAACATAGTTACCATTGGCAATTTGTTGTCGATAGAGGCGCATCACCTATCATTGAAAAAATAGTGTCGTTAAATTTAGTAGAAAAAAAAGATAGTTGAGTTCACTTGGTTCGCGTCCTAACCCGGTAAACATCTCCTGGAGACTAGCCCAGCAGATCTTGAAATTAACATAGTTACCATTGGCAATTTGTTGTCGATAGAGGCGCATCACCTATCATTGAAAAAAAATAGTGTCGTTAAATTTAGTAGAAAAAAAAGATAGTTGAGTTCACTTGGTTCGCGTGAAACATGGATATTAAACATTCGAATGGTACCATCGACTTTATATATGTCATAGTAGTCAGTGTCTTAATATGTCGTCTTGACATCATGAAAGTTAGGCACAATGTACACTACATATGTACTTGTTTAAACAACTTCCCAAGAATGCACGCATCAGCTTTGGTTTGTTAATTTGGACCAATATTTTGTTTTTCTCAACGGGTTACATAAAATATTTTATTAATGCCTTGTTCTTTTTTTTTTTGGTAACACACTTCAATTCTGTAGAGTTTTCTTTTTCAAAAACGGAAAAATTGTATAGGTCTTAGTCTCGTGTATGCGTTTTCTAGTTAATATAGAGAAGAGTAAATTTGCACAAAATCATTAATATCTCTCTTTTTTTTTTTAGCAATATGTTGGGTACCAATATTAGGGGTACACTAAAGCGTCTGACGAATCGTGGCGAAAACAATAACAACATCCGGCCTAACTCCGCCTCGACGAAGCTTAGAAGACGGAGCTCGAGCTCCACATGCACGACACGAAGTCGTGAGAGCCGCCCCATGCCTTGCCGCGCCACGCGCGCCCACGACCTCGCACGTACCTCGGGTTTGCACGAGCTCTTTCCGTCTCGTCGCACGAGCTCTTTCGCAGGAGCTCTTTCCGTCTCGTCACGAGCTCCTCGTGCGAGCTCTTCCGCACGAGCTCTTTCCATCTCGTGCGAGCTCTTTCGCACGAGATCCTTCCAGTCTCGTCGCGAGGCTCCTTCCGTCTCGTACGAGCTCAGAGGACGGAGCCCCTCGCGCCGCCCCCCCACCCCCCACCTCATGCGACCTACGAAATCGTGCGAACCGGCCGCGACTCCACGCCCCGTGTGTCGTGACCTTGAGGTCCCACCTTGCCGCGCCACGCGCACCCGTTCGCGCCATATCTCCACTGCGCACGACCTCGAGGTGTATGGGCCATTCGGCTCCGCCCGTAGCGCCTCGCGTCCTCACAATCTCCGCCTCTCACTCTCTCGAGACACGAACCGCGCGGCACACCCGACTCGCACAACACCTCGGAGCTCGGGGTGAACGGACCACGAAGCTCGAGGCTCGCGCCTCCCATCCGGGCGATCCCGCGACGACGGAGGCGCACCGACATCTCCGATTGCGCGACGCCGACCTCGGAGTACGGGAATTCACGAGCTAGGGAGCTGGCGCTCCCATCCGGACAAATCCCGCCGACCTCGTGAGCTCGGAGCGACGCTGGAAAGGTTCTGAGCTTCGCAAGTCTCCGGGACTAGTTTTTCTTCGCAAGTCTCGACTACATACCCGGACGGACCGCACATCCCAACGCAGGAATCGGAGGAAGTCCAATCTACAACACCCTACCTATGGGGTACTCGAGTACCGTAAAGCTGTCGCGCGCGCCGCCCGTAGCTGGGCGCTGCATCCGTCGCGATGACGATATGCAGAGCCAGTCCTAGTCGCCTCCCGACAACCGCTACGGACAACCACTACCGCACAACGACTACCCGGCAACGGGCGCCGAAAGCTCTCGGGCCCACACGCGTTTTCTTGCGACACGGCACGCGCGATTTATGGTCGGGCGGCGCGACGAAGCTCATTGTTCCTCCGCCACCAACCAACGAAGCCCGAGCTCGGTGGACGGATCGACGCACATCAAATATGGAGCCGCCCCTACGAGACTCTATGACGACCGACGAGCGGACTACCGGGTAGGGCGGCGGCGACGCGCGACGCCGGACAGCCCGGCGTGCCCGCAAAACCAGGCGACTTTTACACTTTACCCCCTCTATTTTATATTCTTCACACCTTTAGTCCTTCTCCTAGTGGCACCCATGTATCCTCCCCTTACGACTATAAAAGGAGAGCCTTGGCCACCGGGAGAGGGGATGGATCTTCTTCCCATCGCATCCTAATTCAAACACACCTCACTCACGGAGATTTGGGAGCCGGCCTCCCTCTCTCGACCGCTTGTAGCCCGCCCCGACACTGGCGTTTGAGCTCGGCCACATAGTGACTCCGACCGGAGATCGGACTAGGGGCCCATTACCCCGAACCAAGATAAACCTTGCGTCTTGTGTCCCCTTGAGTTAGGCCATCAAAGTCCCACACGAGCCATTCGACCGATTTTCGGTCCGTGGTATATCCGCCATATTCGACCACGACACAATACAAAGCTGGGTGCAATCGGCGGCAATCGACTAATCCTAACAGCCACTCTGAGGAGTCTAGCCAAAACAAGGTGCCCTGAGTGGCTGACACCATGCTCGTACAGCAATGGACCACCAAGTTAGCATCATTGAGAAGTAAAAAATTCATTAATAGTTCTCTTGAGACGTTCAGTTACCACCTACTTAGTTGCACACGTGTCCAGCAGATTATGAAATGAATGCAATTGAACGGCAACGAAATCATCTTCTGGTCCTTGTACATTTCTGTTAATTTTTATCATTTGCTCGACACAACAATTTTCAATTCGCTAAGATAACTTTTTGCTCTCAAGTTCTGAAAGTGATATGCTGTAACTTTCAGAAGAGAAAATTGCCAACTGATTACAAAAGTCGCACAAGTAGATGTAATTTGGTGAGATCATTTGTGAGGAAAAAATTAGGAAACGGACGGCCAGGGAGTACGTAGATTCATGCATTTTGTCACCGTACCTTCCGTGATGAGAATTCTTTTATACAAAGCGTTTTCAATTTCCCGAGTACTAAGTTCATCAGGAAGCTGACAGGTGTTACGTTTGCAAAAGAACATTATGATGATTAAACTAATATATATATATAAGATCAGAATTCGGTCCTCGTGGAGTGGATCATCGATCGATCGTACAGATATATGCACGGATAGGACGGATTGTGTGAATCTGAGTAGCTTCTGCTATGATGAGTTGACCTTGAGACATGATTAATTTGAGCCTCTGACCTTGAAGCCTCTGACTAATTCATGTTTTTTTTTTATATAAACAACAGCCAATGATTGGTGCTATTTTAATCAGGGCGTCACATATAGCAAGAAAGAAACCATATCTATCATTATCCTCTCGCACATTGTTTGAGATTCGAAAGTCAGGCATAATAATTGTGGTTTTAAATCTCATTGCATTGCTGACAACTAAGGCCATCTGGCCGCGCGTGAAACTTATTTCAACCCTGACCTTATGAGGTGGTCCAAAGCACTGCAAGGGCTTGTTTAGTTGGTAAATTTTTAGCAAAAAGCACTGTTCTAACTCCTGAAGACGTTGAAGCGTGTTTCGTTTGTTTGTGGTAAACATTGTCGGGTCGTGGACTAACCCAGCCAAAAGATTCGATCTCGTCATATACAACAGAACTGTGTAATTAGTTAATTTTTTTTTACATACATTTACTGCTCGAACATATGTCTTTTGGTGTATTTAATGTGATGTGATGGAGAGAGTCTAAAATTTGCAATTTTGTGGCAAAAAAATCTGCCATCTAAACCAGGCCCAACAGTGTCATTATCGCGAGCACATTACATTTGGAAAGTCAACGTATTTTTTTCATGCTGTATAATTGGCAATCATGTATCTATATTAGGTTTGAGGGTTAAAATTAACCCTTTTCCATTTAGTAAAGTCAACTGATCGATCGAGCAGGCCACTGGAGTACTACGTTCGTGCCACATGAGATCATCATCTTCAGCTGTACAATTTTTTCAAGCGTACGAACTCTATTCCGACACGGAAAGTAAAGTGAACAAGCTGTTAAATTTTTTTTACAATATAATATCACATCCATAACAGTTCTATACGACTCTGTGAAAAGTAAGTCGGGAAAAAAAGTTAAACCAGCAGCCACAGCAGCCTCTGGTAGAAAGAAGCATACCGAAGCTAACTAGCAATAATGAAAAATAATAAATTCGAGAAAAAAAAGAGAAGGCTGACGACAACAATGTCTGTCCATGGTAGTCGCAACCAAGAGTGCTAAATCTTGGCTACTTTGGCAACAGAAGCTAAAGTTTGCAAAAGTATTTCCCTGGTTAGAGTGTCTCGTCTTTTTCAGGCCCCAAATAACACACGTCATCAACTCTTCTAGAGTAGGTAGCTACGGACAGCGAAGGAGATCCTACGATGTTTAGTAGGTAACTATTATATAAATGTAAATAATGTATTAATTTATAGCTTGATTTGATGTCCACCTTCTTTTTATTTATACTATATATATTATTAGATAAACGTCAGTTAACATGACAGGCTGCAAATCCGCAATTAGCCCACGCACGCCTGCCATATGACATCAGCATTATATTTCGGCATCGCTGCGTTTACATGGCCGGTGGATACAGAATTCAAATCATCTCCAAACACGCAAATTAAGTGGACAAGGAGAAATTTATGATTTACTATGTTGTTACTGTATATATTTTTGTACAGGAATCCGGGGAAGATGGGCTCTGGTTGGCAGCCTAGCCAAGCCACAGCATGCCAAAGCTGACCGCTGCAGGAGGAGGCGGACTGAAAGCAAAGAGAGAGGAAGATCGGCAAGCAACGACAAGGATGCCCATGCCATCATCATGCGTTGTTCCTTTCTGCCCTCAGCTCACTCGGTCCCTCTTTCCCAGCAACCTCCCTTGCTACCAGCCAACAAGGCCGGCCGGCCGGCCCCAAGAGCCGAGAGTGCTCTATAGGAGAGCGAGCGATCCCTGAGTTTGGCAGGCGCTAGATAGGTGAAAGCTGGGGAGATATTTGCCCTGGTTGGTTCGTCGATCGTCCTTGAGTTAAAGTGCGTTGTCTGTTGTTGTCAGCTGCAAAATCATTGTTGTGAACTGAACCGACCGATCCTGCAGGGCAAGATTGATCGAGCTGGTAGTTGTAGGAGGAGACGAGAGAATGGGGAGAGATTCCTTGGATCAGCGACTGATCTGCGTGCATGTTCATGTAGTACTGTACGATCGATCTGACTGACTGACTGACTGACTGATTGATCAACTCATCAACAACGGTCACATGGTATGAGGCACAACGACCGTAACCTTCCAGATGACCAGATACCAATCATACTGCGACTGTTATCCAAAGGAGAAGATCGAGGATCACTGGTCACGCTTCACTGGCCAATCAGCATTGCATGCCCAGGCCAGTTGCAATCTGAAAAGATATTCACGGGACGGGAGGCGAGACGGTTAAAATTATTGGTAGCCGAGAGGAGAGGAGAGGAGAGGAGGCCACGCGCACGCACACATCTTTCCACATGTGAGCGAGCAAGCGGGCGTCTGTGATGAGGTTGGTTTTGCCCGGCGAAGCAGGGCAGCCGGAACGAGCAGGCCGGCCATGTGCACGGCTTTCCCAGACGGAGCGGCTTCTTTATTGACGGCGACGAAAGGGGTCCATCGGCGCCGGGGCTGGGCGCAACCGTCTTCCGTTAAAATCTATCTCCGATGGACCGACCGGTGCAAACTGCAAGCTGCTAGCTGCAGCCATTTGCCATGCCCAAGCTGTGCTAGCTCGAGTGAGCGTGACGGGCAACCGTAGCGCACGAGACAGATACACCACACGGGTCCGGCTTTTGGTTCATTTGTGTTTCGCCCTTGCCCACAAAGTTAAAAATCTCGATCAAAAGGTAAAGGCATTATGACCAAGTTATCTTAATTTCATCTCAGCGTGTGAATTGTGACGACCAACGCCTTCCCTGAGTCGTAGGCATGCACGGCGACTTTCTTCCCCTGCTGCCGCCTGCCACTGGCACACAAGTCACTGGTAGCTCACTGTACGTGAATCATCGTGCGTGCATGCATGTGGCCGTACTTGTCTAGATTCACTTGTAACTTGGGGGTGTTTTTGATGAAAATATTTTGAATTTGCCTAATGTACCATCTTTCGTTTGTATTTAGTAATTATTATTCCACCAAGACTAAATAGACTCAAAAGATTTGTCTCGCACTTTCTGTCGCCAACTGGTCAATTAATTTTTTTTTTTTCCCTACATTTTAATACTCTATACATCATAAAGAGATTATTTGTGACAGGTAGTGTAGCACTTTTTGGCCTAACTTCGCTGTAGTCGTCATACTATGTGGTGCCAACACCCTATGGGGTAGCTATGGTCGCTAACCACAGTTGCTCTATGGTTTGGTCTTGCTGATTCAACACCCATCTTCCTTTCACTCCAAAAAAAGACTGTACGTCCATCTTGTTGCAATGCACAACAACACTGACAAACCGTACCACACAAACTCACGTGGCTACTGTACATCTTCGCAAGATACTCACAAGAAGATGCCTACTAGTGTCCTGTAGCACGGGTATCTGGATGTGATTTGATCACTCGACGCGCCTATAGATCGATGCGTGCACCAGGTCCACGTGAACCACATGCATCATAGACTTTTCCCAAAGCTAGCACGAGAAGCAAACCATACACCATGCTCAAATTGTGAGGGAGCAAGCAGCTGGGGTATTATTTTAAATATTTTTCATCTTCTTTTAATGCAATAATTGCAGTAGGCTTAGACAAACACAATAGCTAGGGCAGCAAGTAGGCTTGGTAGGCTTGTAGCGTCAACATCTCCAGAGGGCCGGGATTCCACGAATATCCCTATGCTAGCTAGTTTGTCAACGAGTACTGTTTTCCTAATTATGTTATTTTGAAACACAATAATATCTTTTTCTATAGCTAGTTGCATTGAGTACCATCATTTGTGTTATATAATTGCAAGTGGCAAATTGATGTTTCGTTTTTTTTTTTTTTGCAGATCAAAATTTCGTAACTAATTTCTCATTACTCTATACGGAGTATACTACTTGTCATCTCCTTTATTGATTTTTTTTTTTTTTTTTTGTATTTGGTCCGACTCCCACCATCCTTGAATAAATCAATTTTTCAAGTTGTCTTAAGTAAAAAAAATTAAACATAACCTTTCTTAAAGAAAAAGAGCATTGTTTATGAAATTGAATTAGTATAATTAGATACACCATATAAAGCATATTTTAGTAATATCCTCCTTTGGTACCATAAAACACATTTTAATAACATATTCATTTGGTATCATAAACATTTATGCTTTATACTATATACATTAACATAAAAAACAATTAAGGCAAATCTAAAATTGATTTATTCTAGGAGTATTTTTATATGTGTTTATTGTTCTTTTATATTATACAGGCTGGGTCCCGTTTATTTCACCGATGACTCGGCTAAATTGTGAGCGACAAGATCTAGTGAGGAGTTAGAAGATCTAGTGATGTGAGGCATTTTTACTTGTATAAAGATTTAAGTGGTGATTAATTGAGCTGTGCTTCTATGTTGCAAACAACAAAAGAGTTATAATAATATACAAAGTACTTTGAGATATGTTTTTTTATAATAACATATGTAGTCAAGTTACATGTAGACATTTTTTATTTCTAACACGTTTCCAAAAACCTAGGTGCATTAAATATCTCTTTTCTTGAAGCCACAATGTAGTCCTTTGTTCTTATCTTCGTGTGAATTTAGATCCGTTAGATTTTTATCTCATGGCTCATAACCATTGCCTGAACAAATGTTATTTTTCAGGCACTGAAAAATAGTAAATCCCTATTTTTAATGACGTTTGAGGTGATAATTAGATTTAGATAGAGATTCTAGTCAAACTTAAGGTGTTTTGACTGCCAAGAAAAAAAAAATAGAATAATGACTCATAATTCAAAATAGAGGGAGTACAAAAGATTAAGCAACTTACAAATCGTAACGAAGAAAATAAAGTACCTACATCTATATTCACCCTTGACATATAGCCAGCCCCAAATACACAAGCATGCGATCGTGCTATCCCAAATTTCACATCGTCGTATACAGAGGCAGAGGCCATGCACGCCACATCTATCGATTGGTAGCCTCGCGAGCAGTCGTAGGCTCACGTGACAGTGTGCATAAGCATTTCTATACCTACTAATAAAGAGAGAAAATTTCCGTGGTCTCCCCTATCTTTGGTTCCACCTTCTCTGTCTACATTATATAGGCACTGGGGGCCTTGACCTCCTCCCCCGTTGCTATGAAGTCCCTATGGCAATCCTTCTAGGATTTACCATAAAACATGCAAACCTACATGCAACGGGGAAGGACTCCGACTTGGACACGGTTCGGGAAGGTGCGTGCACATCTCCGTAACCTTCTAGAACTCTATGTGTCCTAACTACACTAGGACTTCTAATATGACTAGGACTCTAACAGGATTACAATAGGAATATGACTAGAACACTACTATGTCTAACATGTCCCACCGAATACGTCTCAGACTCCCATTACACGCCTCATGAAGTCTTAATTAGAATAGAAAATTAGAAGACAATGGTCCACCCAAAAATTTCGTCCAGCCCTCTCCCTACCCTCCATCCGGATAGGAAGTTTTCTGCCTAAAATTTTTGTCCAAAGCCTTGGCGTCCGCTTCCATGTAGTATTTGTCCTTTGGTTATCATGTCGTGACGCACGTGCGAGTCTGGTCCGCCTGGTTATACGTAATAAACTAAACGAGTTGCATACGGATACGAAGAGAAAAGCTAGCTCTGCATGCCTGCCTTTTCTTCCCAAATCGATTCGGTTTTTCTGCCCGGGATACGTGTTCGTATAGAATATGGAATAGATACTTCCTTGGGTGTAGATTTAAAAGAGCTCTAAATCCGGGAAAAAAACTCTCCACAAACTCCATATACATATATACGATTTCTTGTCCAATACCAAACAGGTCTAACGGAGGGCAAATAAAACTCTCCACATACATATATACGATTCATCAATCCTAGGCGCTGCCGGCGTCAATCATTTGTAAGAGCGAAGGCAAGTACACGCGTCGAGGCTCAACCGTGACGCTAAGACCTTTAACGGGAAGCTGAATGCCACCGTCAAGGCGCTCAGCGGCACGCCCGACCTCAAGCTTCGCCATCTTCGACATCTACACGCAGCTACGCAAACTTCGCACAAGACCCGGCGGCTTATGGTACATGCGTGCGTGTTCAATAATCGCGTGATCGAACATGTCATAGTGGTATGAGCGGCGAGCATATATATGCATATGATCATTGATATTGTCGCCGTTGTCGCGTTTATGTGGAAGCGAGCGCGAGGGAGACGTCTTTGCCGGATGGGGCGGCCAAGGCGATGGTGTACTGTGCAGCCCGGCGGCGGTCGGAGGGCCACCGACCGTTTGCTAGGATGGCGGCAAGGTGGAGCTCGGCCATGAGAGCTAGCTAACGGCACCGCCCGCGAGACTTGAATCTCGGAGAAGATGAGTGCAGGCGGGCTGCAACGACGACGCGGAGTTAGAGCACGATGGAGCTTGATATGTACAATTTTTCCCGTAACAACGCACGGGCAAATTTGCTAGTTTTTAGTAAAGAACGTGCGTGGTGATGCGGGGGACGAATTAAGAAGCGGCCGTTTGTGAGGCCTATATGAGAGACGGAAAGGTAGCCGCATACTTTTTGGCACCGCAAAAGCCGATCACTTTGGCCATCATCATATCATGCTTGTTTGTGTGCGGCCGGGTGCGGGCGAGAGGTCGATCGGTCGCTTTGGCCAATTTCGACCGAGGCCACGCGTTGGCGTTGCCGGGAGGGACAACGGAAAGACCTAGCGGCTCCTCCCGGCCGGATGCTTCCTCGGCGAGCCTGCGAGTAGAGCCGGTGGCCGGCGCAATCGCCGTCCGTCCGTCCGTCCGTCGGATTCGGTCTCTTATCGGCATCGTCTCACTTACTCCACGGGAATGTGCCGCGGAAAAAGTATCGCAGGTCGGTAGGGGCTCGGTCTACATGATGGCGAATGGATGTTGAGAGACACGGCGGCCGACACTATAGATGTCCAGCGGGCCGGCCGGTGCGGCCGCGGGCCCGACCGGACGGGCCGGGCGGGCGGCCGCCACGGCCCACGCCGGGCCACGGGCACACCGGGCCGGACCACACCGGGCTACGGGCCGTCCCTCGCCCATGGTCCGGTCCACGGGCTATTTTGACGGTCACGGGGCCGATCGGGCGCTTTTTCACCGGTAGGGCGTTCCTTTTTTTTTTTTTTTACAAATATGTATTGCATATAAACACGTTTTCAACAGTTTCAACTTGAGTTTCAACAAGTTTCAACACGGTTTCAAGAAAGATTGAAAACACACAACAAATTTGACAAGGTGATTATGAAAATGAGTCATTAGTGCAATCTTTGCCTCATTAAAAACCTTTCTAGGTAAACCCCACCCTTGTGGGAGAAACCCTAGAAAGGAAAAGAGTACAAACCGACTCAAAAATATATTAAGTTCAAGTTTCAAGTTTCTTGTTTCAAACAGCTATCCTATTACATTAGCTGGCTAAGTGGCAAGTGGCAACGACCAACATACAAGTCACAAAGCAAAAGCAAAGTCTCAAAATCAAAAGTTCACAACTCAGCACTATCGGTCTTGCTTTTAGACTTGCAACCAAAAGCTCAAAGTTCAGCCTTTGCATACGCAACCACAAACACAAACAAAATTTGTTAGTTGATTCATCAACACAGATTCAACACAGCTGGCCTCTTAGACTTGTAACTTACCTCCACGATTGCTCTATCCGGTTCTCCCGCCGCCCCCCGTTTCTCCGCTGATGCGGTGGTGTGCGGTCTTTGCCGATGGTGCGATGATACCAACAGATCCGAGGTTCTTGAAGTGGGATCTCCATCTCCAAGCTCCGGGGTCTTGAAATCTTGAACAAGTTCTTGCTCCACAACAAAGGTGTCTTTGCGCCTTTCTTCTAGCTTGGTCCCAATCTTTGATGCATGTCAACATCTCCACATGCTCAAAGCGAGGAAGGCGGCGGCGTCGGTCTTCAAGTATCCTACCTGTCAAGCTAAAACAAGATTCGAAGACACAGTAGATACAGGGACAGCCATGATATCTCGAGCCATAATAGACAATATTGGATAGGATTGTTTGTGATCACGCCACCAAAGAAGTATGTCAAAGTTGGGGGCACCCCATGGCATTGGGGTCACTATCCGTAAGTCAGAAGTTCATTTACAAAGCACCGGATGAAGAGGATGGAGTAGAGGAGGAACTTTGAAAGATCCTCCCCATCCATTACCCTGTACCGGCAAAAGAGGAATTACAGGCCTCTGAGCCCTGCTTGCATCTGCACCTGAACCATATTTATCCTTATACTTGCAAAACAATCTGGTTAGTTCATCATTTACGTCACCATAGCATAAAGTATAATCAGATCCAGTTGCCTCACCAAGTAGTTCTAATGTTCTCTTGAACCCTTTCATCTTACCTCTAGGATCAAGAATAGTTGCAAAAGAATAAAGCATAGGGATTTCATCCCAATATTTAAGGAATTTCACTTTCATAACCCTAGCAATTTCTTTAAAATGTTCATTATTCTCAGCAGCTTTCAAATGTTCAGCAATGTCAATAATTTGATGCAAAGCAAGTGGAGCAGTAGGATAGTATACACCAGAAAGGATAACAGTTGATTCATAAAATACTTTCAAGAATTTTAACATGTGTTCAGCAACATACCAATGAGTATCAGTTATTAACTCAGAGCCATAATTAGAGTTAATGAACACGATAAACACAACTTTGTATGGTAACAAATGTTCAAGCATCAAGTAAGTGGAATTCCATCTAACATCCATATCCAGGCCAAATTTCCTAGGTGTCATACCTCTAGCAATACAAAAATCTTTGAACCTAGCAATCCTAGTATTAGAAGAGTTTAAATAGTTGACTGCAGTTCTCAAATCATCAAGCCAGTGTTTACAAATTGCCAAGCCATCTTTCACAACCAGGTTAATTACATGAGTAGCACAGCGTTGATGCACAAGGAAATAATTCACATGATCAGGATCATCACGAGTAGGTGCAGGATAAGAACCCAAATAACCAAACAACTCGGCACCCAACAGTCTATGAGCCTTAGTATTAGCACTAGCATTGTCTAAGGTCACAGCAAAAACTTTATCAAGCAAATCAAACTCCTCAACCACTTGAACTATAGAGTCAGCTATGTTTTCAGCAGTATGTTTGCAATCAATCAACCTAAAACCAACAACCTTTTTTTCAATTTCCCATTCTTTATTAACATAATGACACACAACAGAGATATAATCCTCCTTAGCATTACCAGACCAAATGTCAGATGTCAAAGAAACAGATGATGCAGCAGGCAAATCATTTTTCAGCATATCACGTTGTTCAGCATATAATTTAGCCATATCTCTAGTAGTTGTCTGCCTAGAAACAGATTTAAACAAGGGGTTGTGAGCATTTTTAATGTAATCAATCCAAGCCTGTGTTTCACCAATGCCTAATGGAAGGTCCAGCCTAGCTATCAAGCGACACAATTCAACACGAGCAATCATAGGATCATACTTCCAATTAGCTAAACCATTAGCATTCAAAGCAAGCCTAGACTGAACCATATCAGAATGGCTCCTTTGTTTCATACATTTTTTCATGTGACGCCTCAAATGACCAGTACCATTAGCAGAGATAGCAGTGTACTGCTTAGAACAATGTTTGCAGATAGCACCAACACGAACGGCCGAGTCACCCTCACCCTCCTTTACCTCATCAAAGTATCCCCACACATCGGATTTGTTCTTACCGATTGAGCTGGGGGGTGGTCGTCGTCCGCGCCATCGACATCGATGGTCGCATCGTGATCAAAGCCGAGGGCGGCGGCGGCATCCTCCGGAGGTCGCCGTCCGCCTCGACCTCCGTGTCGTCCGAGCATCGTTCAGGGTCCTCGCCGCCGACGTTGACCGGACGCCGATCAATCCGCGGCCGCCCCTCGTTGCGAAGTCCACCGGACGCGCCGCCGAACGACCCTCGGGCCGGGCCTTGACATGCAGCTCCAAAGACCGTCCCCTCGACGCCGGCCGCAGGCGGCCTGGCCATGTCCACTCCGGCAGAGGAGCCGGGACTCGGCGTCGAGCACGAACCCGACGCGATCACGCTAGGAGAACGACGAACGCTTAGAGAACAAAGTGGAGATCAAGAGAAGAAAGAAAGAGAGGAAGGGGGACGAAGATCCGACTCGGCTGCAGGCGGTGGAGCCGGTGCCGGATTTGCAGAGGTGGCCGAGGAGGAGACATAAACGGTGAGATTAGAGACGGGGAGGGGGTGAAGGAAAGGGATGGAGTTTGATTCAAGCTTGCACTCACATGGCGACAGAGAGAACAAGGGAGAGGAAGAGGGGAGAGGGAAGTAAAGAGTAAAAGGAAAAGGGTCACCGGATCGCCGGCGAGAGAGATCCGACGGAGGCACCGAGCGAAGACGGTGGGAGGGACAGAGGATCCGCCGGCGAGACCGAGCAGATCCGCCGAGAGGGCGTAGGATCCGCCGGGGAGGACGAATCCGACGGACGAAAGCGGCGGGCGGAGCGCCGAGCGAGCATCGGGCGGGAATGGGGACTAGGGTTTGAAGCGCCAAGAGCTGGCGCGGCGCTGAGGGGAGAATGGGATTAGGGTTCTGCGGGGTGCGGCGTGAGGCGTTTTCTACGCTGGTATGGCCGTCGCCGCCACCGCGGGCGGGCCAGCCGGGCGGACAGCGGCCGTGCACGGGCCGTCGTCTCGGCCATGGCCCGGTCCGCCACCGGGCGTGCGCCGCCGGCCCGGCCATAACGGGGCCGGACCGGGCTGGCGCCGGCGCTGGCGGGCCGCGGACCGGGCAGCGGACTCACGGGCCAAATGGCCAACTTTAGCCGACACCGTGGCGCCGTGCGTCGACACCCAAAGAATCGTGCCGGCCCGGCCGAGGGGCCCGACGGATGATGGTTCATTCGGTTCGATTCCCATCACCGCCCGGCGAACGCCTGATGGTACCGTGGCTTGTTGCTTTTGTTGCATCAACGCCGACCGATCCAGTCGATCGCTTTCACCACCTCGCCTTTCCGTTCGTCCTCCTTACATAGTTACGGGGAAAAGTCGGAGGAAGGGGGGGGAGGCTAAATAATAAAACCTTATTTGTAGAACTAGAGTTTAAAGGTAAATTTGAAGCTAAGTAATAGTAATTTAAAATCAGGTTAAAGAGCTACAGCGCCGAACCCCCCTTTGGATCCGCCCTTGGTTGCCGATGATATTAAATTTTCTAGATTCAGTTTCCGGCATCCTGTTGTTTTCACTCAGAATTCATCAACTGTAACTGAGTTTTTTTTCCAAAAAAAAAATATTCACTTCATCTCAAAATAAATGATGCTCTAACTTTACATCTTTTTTCGCCGAGTTTATTAAAAAAAATTGGTACTAGTTGCAATACTAATATTAGGTACTAGTACTAGAGTGAACATATATGGCTATTGCTACGACAACCAGGTGGTGGACCAATCAACTCTTGGATCCAACGTACGGCGATCCATGAGGTTTGGCCTAATGCCGACGAAGCAGCTAGCGCCTCGGACACGGGACAAGCACCGTAGCCGCCGGTCGATAGTCCTCCGCCGGTGCGCCCACTTGTGGTTTGGGCCATTTGGGAGCTAATCAAAGTCGCGGAGCACTTTCGTCCATCCCAGATCGCACAGTGCCTGCTGCCCTGCTCCCTGCTGTGACGCCATCGAGACGCGTATAGTATTCCAAGCTACCGGAAGCAACTGGCCGCGCTCGATCGTCGGGACGTCAACAGAGGAGTGAACACTGAACACTGAGCAGCAGCAGCTCCTCCCTTCCCAGCAGGAGGTCCTTCTCGCCCGTCTCCAGCGAGAGCCACGAGTGGAGCCACTGTCCAGTCGGACAATTTGACCGGCCGCGCGCCCGCCGACGACACCTCCGAAACGATCCAGCAGGCGGATGGAGGCGGCGCATCGCCGTCCGTGCGTCTATTCTTGGCACGTCTCACTGATCACTCCACAGGACTGCGCCGCCGGAAAATGAATCCCCGTCCGGATCAGGGCTGGATGGATGTCCAGACTCGAGAGAGATACGGCCGGCACCGTGGCGTACGTCGTGTCCGTCGCGTCGTACTCGTAGTCGACACCCAACGCCCGACGGAGGGATGGTTCATTCCGGGTTCCGATTCCCATCAGCCGACGCGCCAGGTCCTAGGGCCCAGCGGATCAGCTTGCTGTGGCTGGCGTCAATGCACGCACCGCACGTGCACCTTTGACTGCTAGGAGATGCAGACAAAGCGCGAGACCGAGAGAGCGAGAGACTGTTCAGTGACTGGTGAGAAGAGAAAGGTACCTTTGGGTTGCTTTTTGCTGCATCAATCAAGCACCATCGCGACTCACCGATCCACTCGACTGCTTTCACCTCGCCTTTATTTCCGTCGTCGTTCATCCTACTTTCTAGTAGTCACGGGGAAAGTCGGATGCCAATTGGCAAACGCACGCATGGTTGCCGATGATTTTATCTAGATCCATTCACTTTCCAGCATATCCTGCTTCCTCTCTCCGTTCCGGTTCCAAATTGTAATAATGTCTAGCTTTGCTTTCACTCAAAATTATTCAACTTTAACTTTTTTTTTTAAAAGAAATATTCACTTCATCTTCATTACAAAAAGAGCTAAGGATCTGTATGAAATGTTGGAACATCACAAGAATCTTTCACATGAATCAGTTCCATTTTGTAGAAAAGACACAGGAACAAAAAAAAAAATCGTACAAACATGCCCCTATGAGGGCCAAGTAACCAAGTATTTTTTGGCCCAAGATAGAAATTAATAACTACCATAGATGTTGTAGGGCTGAACATGAAATACATAACTGAAGAGCCAATTGACGTTATTATTTAGAGTGATCATGACAATTAATTGCTACCGGTGGACCAATGAAGTGGATCCGACGTACTGCGATATCTATGATCTACGTTAGCCGTTTGCCCAATGCCGCGCCTCGGACACAGGGCAACTGTCGACAAGCAGTGTAGCTCCATTCGCGTATCCTGACTATCCACTCTTCTGCAAGTGTCTCCCTCAACAGCGAGAGCCCTCCGCCGGTTCCGCTGGTGCGCCCACTTGTGGATTGGGCCATTGAGGAGCTAGTCAAAGTCGCTGGGCACTTTTGTCGTCACCTGACAAGTGCACACAGCGACTGCTGCCCTGCTCCCTGCTGTGATGACACCATCGAGACGCAGACGGTACAGTACGAGCGAGAACGTTCCAAGTTACAAGCCCGGGCTCCCCAGGTCGCTCTATTCGGGAGCGAACAGGACGACCGCGGTGGATACCGGAGACGACGGCCATTGCTTTGCAGGTGTCGAGAGGCTCATCTACTCCGCCGTCCGGAGAGTGAGAGAGACCTCCCTCCCTTTTCGTCAGTAGCCTTGACCCACTGCTTGACACGTATTTGCCCGGAAGAGGAGCTCCTAGCACCCTTTTTGTACGTCCGTCTGTCGTCCGCGTTCCGCCGCCCGCCGCAACCGCCGGACGGGACAAAAGAGAGGCGGCGTTCCAAGCTTACTGCCGCGCCCGCCGCAACCGCCGACATGTCTCGATCGAACACCAAATCACTGTCAACAGAGTGGGCTAGTGTGCTAGTTGATGTGCGGAGGGACACGGGAGTCTCGTCTCCGCCGACGACGTGTGCTTTGCGTGCGCGGACAACGGCCACCGCGGCTGAGAAGACGAAAAAGATCGAGACCCATGACGGCGACGCTGTGCGCCCGCCTATCCTGTTCGCTCTGCTTCCCGGCCGTTTCCCGTCCTGCGAACGTACGTGTTCAGACTTCATCCGCTACACTACAGGAGAGAAGACGAGACGAAATTGCTCGGACACGCCGACATCCGCCGATCTGGCGAGCCCCAAATATACAATTTCGAACATTCGTGCGTGCGTTCGTGCGCCCGGATGGACGGAATCCGCCGGATACGTACTTCCTTCGTTCGTCCCGATTCCCATCGGAATATGCCTGCTGAAGTTGAACTGGGCGTGTTTAGAGGCCAAAATTTTCTCCAAAATTTCCCGCACTTCTATCACATCCCATCACATCGAAGCGATAAAATGCAAAAAAGACGCGTGTCAGGGTATGAAATATAGGTAAAAAAATAAACTAATTACCGCGGTTTAGATGTACATTCGCGAGGCGATTCTTTTTGAGCCTAGTTATTCCATTTAGGATAATATTTACCATAAACAAGCGAAAGCGTGCTCACGGTATTTTCAGTTCGCTACGATTATCAAATTTTGTCGAATTGCAAAATTTTGGCCAAGGGTGTGTTTAGAGGCCAAAATTTTGGAATTTTGGCCAAAAAATCTGGAGAAGACCGTAGCGAACGAAAAAGACTATAGAAAGACATTTAGTTTTGTTTGTGGTAAATATTATCCCATCATGGGGTAACTAGGCTCAAAAGAATCGTCTCAAGAATGTACATATAAACCGTGTAATTAGCTTTTATTTTTTTACCTACATTTCATACTTCGGAAATACGTCTTTTAGTGCATTTAATACTTGATGTGATGGGATGTGATGGAGTGTAGGAAATTTTGAAGGAATCTTTGGCCTCTAAACACAGCCCAAATGTTTGGCCTCTAAACACACCCGGCTTTTGCTGCTGCTGGCGTCCGCGTGATGCGTCCGTGAGTGCACCTTTGCTTTGACTCCTCAACAGTGACGGATGGATCGATGCACGGCAGCGCTCGGGCTCGTCGTCGTGGCCGTCAGCAATGCGTAGTACGTACGTGTGCGTCGTTTCATAACCGTTCCAGTTGGATTAACCGCTTCTTCTAGGCTGCTACGGACGGATGGATCGATGAACAACTAACTAATCTTGGCTAATTGCTTAATTGATTACTAATCACATGGATTAAATCAGCCAGCTACTAGACTGCTAGCTTGGAGCCACCAAAACAGTATGGATTCAATCGATCAAATCATCTGTTTGCTTAGTTGCTCACTTTTTTTTTAGAACTAATTAATTGCTTACTTTTTTGAGAAAAACTTAATTGCTTTTTCTTAGCAAAACTTAATTGCTTACTAAGAACACCCTTTTGTTACTTTTGTTACCGCACCCAACTAATCCTGGTAGGTGAGAAGTTGGGCCAGTGGCTAATGGACCCTGTTGGGCCATCGGTCGAGGAGGGACTTGGATTTTGGATAGGAGATTGTATGTTCTGGGCTGAATTCAGAAATACTTTGTCATGTTGGTTTCATTTTTATTTTTCCCAGTACAACCATACGTGCACTTCATGCAAAAAAAATATTAGCGAAAACAATGGATATTTATTCAACTGAGTACCCTGAATACAAGTAAGTTCAATCCTAATTAGTATTATTACTCCTGATTAGTATTATGGATTGGACAACGACTCCATGTGCTGGAGTGAGACAATGACACGGTCATCCATTGATTTGAGCCTTTTTTGGAACCACGATCTTCGACCGTACAGTATCCCTAGTGTTTTTTTTTTTTTTTTTGGCTGTGATACGGGCAAATCAGTGGTGTTCTCCGTTCCAGAATAATTGTTGCTAAGAGCCTAAGACGTTCATGCTGGTCCAACATTCTTAAGTTTGACTTCTCAAAAAAAAAAGCCATTCTTAAGTTTGAATAGTTTGTAGAAAACATTAAGAATATTATATATTAAGATAAGTTTATTATAAAAATTAGATGCAAGGATTTTTCTTAACAAAAGTAACTAATATTAATAATTTTATATTTACATAATTGGTTAAACTTAGAAATGTTTGATTCCTCGAAAAATGAGAACAACTTTTATTTTGAGACCAAAGGGAATATCCGTTTTATTTACCACAGGAACGGTTAGCCAAATCATGTTCACCGCAACTAGCGCAAGGCGGTATTTCTTCCATTCCAATCACTACCACCACAAGATAGCAGCACGTCCGAAACGTAACTATTTTTTTTTTCTTTCCACAGCATGAATGTGCTGCGTCTAAGCCCAGGCCCGTGTAAGTGTTTATAAGGAATGGGCTAACGAGCACCCAAGGTGCCGTTCCAAAACAGACAACATGACTGAAGGCCCGAAACTCTTTCATATCCCCCAATTTTTATGAAAAATATGGCCCGTTTCCTTTTTCGACCATTCTATACGGTATAGATTTATTTCTTTTAGCACCTCATCAAATATATAATTCACGAGCACCTGTAACCATAAAATAAAATAAAATAAAATAAAAACTTACTCTACATCGGTAGGCCCTCCAGGTTTCCGTTTAGGGCAACAACTAGGTTCTACGCAACAGCCATCAGACTGGGCCTTTTTCTTTTGGCAGCTTCTGCCAGAATCTTCTTTTTCGGCATTTCCGGTCAATTCAAAAAAAGATCATGATCTATCCAATCCATTCCTTGTTTAACGAGCAACTTATATATAATCCCGATTACTTGACCATATGATATGTATGTTATGATATACAGTCATCGCAATCATCGACGTAAAATGGAGTCATCTGGTTGTCGATCGCCATTATTGTTTTTCTTTTTCCTTATGTTTCACTCTCATAGTCTAGTATTTTTCCTTGCGATTGCCGTCTCTTCCCGCTCTCCAACAGCTGGTCTTTGGTGACTTGTTAATTAGTTCTTCGTTCTATACGTACAAGCTACCGCTGTACTGCACTCGATTATTTTTGTCCTCTGTATTTTGTTAAAAAAACATTATAGTAGTATATGAAGCTGCAAAAAATTCTATTCTATTTGGAATCATTATCTAGTACTAATAGTTATCTGGTAAATAGCTCATTTAATATTAGCTAGCTAACTATTAGCTACTCCCTCTGTCTCGTATTAAAAGTCGTTATGTGAGGGCACACAACTGAACCAGAACCCATGCATCTGGACACACAGGATGGTAGGGTGCGGAGGGAGTACACAGAGAGTACCAATTACGAGAGTACCAAATAGCTAGAGGGTGTTTAGATGCACTAATTGAAAAATGTTGCTAATATGAGCTAGTGAGATAGTTATCTAGAGGCACAACTAACAATTAGCTATTTTACTAACTATATCTGTATGAATAAAAAGAGATAACTATTAGCAGATAACTTGAGAAGTTATTTCATTTTTACGCGTACGGACACCGGCATCTCCAAAGTCATCGCCGGTCGCCGCTAGTTCGATCGCCACCTGAGTTACCTTGGGAATGGCATAAACAAATGTACGCGATATAGTAATTTATTTGTCACAGTCGCAGATGAGAATATGCTCCGGTTCCCTGTCGGGGAACGTCCCTGTTGCCATCTCATACACACGTATCGTTCAATGATTCGGGTGAAGGAGCGTCTGTGTCTCTTTTAATTTACTCGTAAGTTTCTACTACTTTGGCATCTGCAGCGGGAAACAAAAAAACAGGAGGAAAAAATTATCTTTCTCTAGCTCGGTACTGCGATCGGGACACATTTCGTAGGCTCGTAGCTGCTTGCTAGTTCACTCCAAACTACTTACTTTGGATTTGGATCCTAGTACATCGTCGCCACGTAAGCACTGATTTGGAAATACGATCAATAAAGTGGACGCTTGCTTCTATCCATGTAGTAATACGCCACACAAATTTTAACTAAGGCGCCATACCACATCGTGGAGATTAAACAATATTTGATGGAGGCTGCTCACCTGAGATTGACAGCAACGCCCAAATGTTACGCTGGATTCCATCACCGTCCGGATATAATGGGGAAAAAAGGGGGACAGATTCTGTGTACGTCAAGAACCACAAAGAACACTCCTCCGGAAGTAACGCAGGGGACGGAGAAAAAGTTTGCTCCTAGGAGTACACAAAAATTTGCAATTATTCATCTACTGCTGGAATCTGGAATTTGGATTTATTTTATCGATGCAAATTGGATTTGGATAGAAGGGTACACTTTGCAATGGTACAAGTCGTCTAAGTCAACTTTTCCAATAATGTTGCTAGCTCTTAGTAATGGCTCATAGCACGATTAGACCCACGTGACACTCTCACATGATTTTAAAATACGTGTATGAACCTACCTTTTCATCAAGAGCTAGCTTTTCTCTTTCTTCTATTAAAATATGAAAACAATGATAAGAGCTAGTTTATAAGCTGAGCCATTGATCTTGATAAGGTCCCGCAGTGGTGCGCATTGGCAATTTAGCTTATGCCATCTCCTTTTTTATATCTTTTAATTTGCCAAACTTGATGAGAAAAAAGTTGTCTTGGTGTGATTGGTTCAGCTCCCTAACTGAGTTTGGCAAGCAAAACAACCTAGGTTACCCCCAAACCATTTTTAGCCAATACAATATTTGATTATTTTTTGTACATAAGGTTGAATTGGCTAGATCTTGTTTGGTCGCGCAGACATGTGTTGGTGGTGCATTTACCTCATCTTTGCTAGTGCTAAAGTGAGCTTAACTCCAGCAATCACCTTGTCAAAAAAAAAAAAAAACCCACCAATCACTATGCATGATACCATCTAATGATTTTTGAAGGTACACCCCCATCCTCAACACTCACAAATACACTTTTGCCTCTTAATTTAAAGTTTTCTATGAAAAAACTACAAAGCATCTATAACCTAATTAAAATATTCTTCTCTAAGTGAAGCATGTTGTCAAATAGGTTGTGAGCACCAACACATTGTTCTAGATTATGGAGCACCCATGACTTTCACACGGTAGATGCCCACCATCTCCTCGAAAAGGAGATAAGCCGTTATCGTCGCCGACGTCATATATGTGATCTTGTTTTAATGAGAACAACAAGAGGGGAGAGGAAGCTTGAGTAGATAGGCTCTAGAAACATGCGCAACAAGGGAATGTGACATCATACACACGCCCAATAAGATGGGAGAAAAAAAAAGCCATGGAAGAAGGCACCTTCAACACCTCAACATCTCCTCCAAATTAACCACTCACCCATTTACAATGGATCCTTCTCATCGAATTAAGCAGGGGGCAAAAGAATAGGGAAGAAAGCAAAGAAATGTGGTGCCTCTTGGGCATGCATATATAAAACCGCCCACATCCTACACTATGCCAAAACACACAAACACCGGCGGAGCATCATTGTTGGGTGCGGTGGAGCCAATAGTGACTACTAATCACTACTAGGTGGTAAATCAAGGATCTAGAAAATTATGGAGAAGCTAATCATTCGGTAATGATGGTTCCTCTCATTGTCAATTAAGACCAGCACCAGCAAATGAGATATCACTAACGGTTCAAGCTACAATCTAGTAGTGATATGTGCCATAGTAATGCCAATTTTGCTACCACCCAACATCGATATATCCTTGTTGGCTTATGCCACATCTCACTTGTGACATATTCTTCATGTGATTTGTTGGTTTTCATTGTGGCCCGTCGGTTTTTACGTTGGATCCACCTAACTATCACAACATTGATTCTCCACCATTGATCCCACTCACCACCATTCTTTGCTCATTACAAAAGCGACACCCCGATGCCTCTATGGCCAAAGATGAGGTCTTTGCTTAAATGATGTGGTAACATACAATTGATGATTGGCATTATTATTAGTCATGATCACAAAGAAAGCTACATTTGTTGTCTTCATCTAGAACAAATATAGGAACTATATAGAAAAGTCCGAGGCTCAAAAAGCAATAGAAAATCATACTAATCTTTGGGCAAAACCAAAAGATATTCCAAGGGAAATTTAGATTTACCGATCCTCATGCATAAAATTTAACCTTAAGTGATACAAATAAATTTCCACTTATATTTGAAAGAAGAAAGCATGTATCTCGATTTGTAAATATAAGTATTGAGTTTTTGATAGACGTACTAAACCCCAAGGACAATATATCTCTTGCACAAGTGCATAAGTAAGCTACTTTGCCGACAATCAAGCCATATCGGTCTATAGAAGCTACAAATCTAATACTTATCATCCATCGATCGTTTGGCTCTACAACACATATGATGCATGCTTAATCGTATAAACATATAGTTTTTTTGTGGCTTATGCTTCCATAAAAAGAGCTACATGCTCTTTGTTTGTAACACTTGATTCTCAAATACCGAAGAAACAATGACGATGGTGAGATCCACCCCATTTGCTCCTTATCATTGTTCATGTTGTATCGCCTTTTAACAAATATGTTAACATTTTTCCATGAAAAGGTGAAAATTTCATGTGGTCATTTAGCTATTCTATAATCCTTTTAGAGTTGTGGTTCAATTTATCTACATCCAAGTAGCCAGACTAAATAGCAAAGTTCCATATAATCATGTCCGTTTAGGTTAACAAAGCTTTCTTTGACAAAAAGAGGGTAAAAGATCAGCAAACACGGATAAAAGGTCGATGAAAGGTGAATGTATTCTTACTTTATCGACTTGTCCTCTCATCATATGCTATAGGGTTGAGATGCCTACCATACTACTTTAAGAATAGTCTACCTACTATATATATTTATACTTTATTACACCATAAGAGTTGTAACTATCTATAGCATAGGCCATCATTGCTACCACCCTCTATCTATCCTTTCTTCGACTAAGCTTATCTATCCTTTGATTTGACTAGGCTCATGCATCTGGAGCATATTTTTTTTGTTCATATGCTTGACACATTCGACTAGGCTTATCTATCCTTTGATTTGACTAGGCTCATGCATCTAGAGCATATTTGTTTTTGTTCATAAGCTTGACGCGAAAGCGCTACAAGTTGTAACATTACCATCTCTTATTTCCCAATGATTTTACAAGTCATAGTCCATCCAATATTTCCTAAGTATAATATGAAAGCGCACTAGAGGACAAAACATTTACTGCTGAACACGTTTCTCCCTTTTGACACAGCTCCAAAAAGCCCTCAAAAGACAAAAAGCTGGTGTAAAAAAAGTGAAAAAAAGGCTCAAAAGATGATGAGGAGGGGAAAAACCACGTCGACCAAAACACCAGGAAAGCCAATCATTCCCTGCCGGTGCCGGCCCAAAGAACCAGCAGTCCAGCACCAGCACACAAGGCAGAAGTGCAGAATCAGAGGAGAAAACTAGCGCCCCAGAGATTGATTTCAGTGCAAAAACCCACTACGGAAAGGAGAAAACCAGCCGGCCGGCCAAGGCGGGGGCGAGGAGACTGCCGCAGGTACCCTCCAACAACCCAAACCAACCCTTGCAGAAACCAACAAAACAAGGGCGTTTTGCTTGCGGGGACGGACGGCGTAGGCGCACGCACACGCGCCCCAACACCCGCTTTCCCTCTCCCCTCACTCCTCCCTCCAGCTCCCTCGCTCCGCTTCGCCCCCGGCTGGAGAGCAGAGCAGAGCAGAGCCAGCCAGCTCCCTTCACACCAAAAATTTCCTCTTCCGCCTTGCTTGCGCTTCCCTCCCTTGGCCCCCAGCCAGCCAGCCAGCCCCGAGCGCCCCGCCCGCCCATATAATCCGGGCCGGCCGGCCGGCTGGGTGAGAGTGGGTCTCCCCGCGGATGGGCTGGGTCGTCTCGCGGGGCTAGGGTTTGGTCGGTCGGTCGTCTCGTCGGCGGCGTCGAGGGCGCCGGCCGGCGCTACTAGCTAGCTAAGCTTAGCTCGCTCGCTCACGCGCGCGCGCTAGGGTTCTCCGGCCGGAGCCATGGTGCTGCATCGCTTCTCGTGGCCGCACGGCGGCAGGACCGCCTCCATCTACGGCAACTTCACCAGGTCAGTGAGTAGGACCACGCCACGCAGAGGTTCCGTCTCGCGGCCGGCCATGGGTGCTTGGAAGGCGGCGGGGTCCTGCTTTTTATTTTTGGTTTGTTTTTGGCCGTCTGGGACCTGGTTTCGTTGAATTCGTTCGGCGGTGAGTGAGGCCCTGGTGTAATGCTGTTTCCTTTTCCCTGCTCGTGTTTGCTGTGGTTGCAGGTGGGCGGAGTGTCCCATGCCGCAGGTCGGGGCCGAGTTCCAGGTCGTCTTGAATCTGCACCCCGGGGTTTACCAGGTGGGTCGCTGCTGCTCGGATTGCTAGCTCTGATTCACCTCTCGCTCTTTGCTCTGTCGTCTGTGCTTGGTTGATGATTGCTTCTTCCGTCCTTAGTTTCACTGTGTTCCACTGCTTGTTACTACTCTGCTCTGGCTAGTGGCTACCTAGGTTGATCTCCTAGTCCTTGGCTGGCTGGTATCCTTTTACATAGAAGAAAACCTTTTAGTTTGCAGCACGATTGGCGTCCTTGTTATTGTGGTGTGGCTTCTTACTTTCCTTCACTGCCTGGAAACGAGCTTGGGTGATTTCGCTTTGTATATCACGACGAGACTAACTAGTTTCTCCTATGGTTGGGTGGGGGCAATGCATCTACGGTTAGTTGGTAGTTGTGGCAGGTGGGTGTTGTCGTGTTTGCGGTTCTGGGAAGCGGTATGAATGTGTCGCTAGAGTGATGATCCTTGCGCAAATAAGGGGAAATGTCGTCAGTTCTTGTCGAGAGCTATTCTATTTCTACACAAACTGCTGTACCTGCTGGATTTTCGTGTGGTGTGTCACGGTTTGTGGTTAGTAAATGCTGCGACGGTGGTCGAGTACGTATGTGAAATGACCACTGGAGTTAAGAATCTTGTATTCTTGTGATCTCATTTACATGGATCGTGGGTGGTATTGGGCATTGTCAACTATTGATGCGTTACATTACATGCTCCTTTATTTATTTTATGCAACCATATTTCAGTTTAGCAGCCAGATGAAATCTCGTGGTTAATTTGCCTTATTTGGTACTGTAGTTCAATCTCGAGTTCTAACATTGTGTAAACCACGAATAGATGTATCCATAGCATAAACTTGAACATTTTCCATTGATAGAGATAAAGTGTTATAAATTTTGTATTCTATAGTGGCAGACCTGACATAGGTGTTGGAGGATAGCCACATCTCACTGTTTCTGTCGTTTCCGACAAGAGGTCTTGGCCGTTACATAATGCATGCGGTAAAGTAGATTTCCATTGCAGTTGTTGCATCAGAAAGCAGCCATTTAACACCATTGCAAAAAGGAAGTGATGATTAAATACAGCGACACTTCTGTCTCTCAGGTTTCTGTATTTGTCATTTCTTTCCATGTGTACAGGGAGTTTCACTATTGCACCTTTTTTTCCCGTGTCAATTAAAGCTTTCAGTTACACTAAATAAATCCTGAATGCTCCTTTCAGTTTGCACGATTGGTGTCCTTGTTAGTGTGGCTTGTTGCTTTCCTTGATTATGTAGAAACGAGCTTGGTGTGATTTCGCTTGTATATCATGACGAACAAGTTTCTCCTATGGTTGGTGGTGGCAATGCATCTATGGTTAGTTGGTAGTTCTGGCAGGTGGGTGTTGTTGTGTTGCGGTTCTGGGCAGGGGTATAAATGTGTTGCTAGAGTGCTCATCCTTGCGCAAATAAGGGGAAATGTCGTCGTCAGTTCTTGTCGAGAGCTATTCTATTTCTACACAAACTTCTGCTGTACCTGCTGGATTTTTGGTGTGGCGCGTAACGGTTTGTGGTTAGTAAACGCCGGATGGTGATCGTATGTGAAATGACCATTGGAGTTAAGCATCTTGTATTCTTGTGATCTCATATACATGGATTGGTGGTATCAGGCATTGTCAACTATTGATTCGTTACACGGTCCTTTACTCTCTGCGACCATATTTCAGTTTAGCAACCAGATAAAATCTCCTCGTTAATTTGCCTTATTTGGTACTATAGTTCAATCTTGAGTTCTAACATTGTGTAAACCATGTATGGATCCATAGCATGAACTTGAACATTATCCATAGTTAGAGATGAAGTGTTATAAAGTCTGTATGCTATAGTGGCAGACCTGGCATAGGTGTTCGAGGATAGTCCACATCCCAATGTTTCTATCGTTTCCGACAAGAGGTTTTGGTTGTTACATAATGCCTGTGGAAAGCAGAATGCAATTGCAGTTTTTGCATCAGAAAGCAGCCATTTAACTCCATTATAAAGTGAGTGACGGTAAATACAGCGACACTTCTGTCTCTCAGGTTTCTGTATTTGTCATTTCTTTCCATGTGTACAGGGAGTTTCTTTATTGCACCACTTTTTCCCTAGTGGCAATTAATGCTTTCAGTTTTACACTAAATAAATCCTAAATGCCCCTTAATTGTGGCCTTACTTGGAACTACTTTTGCATATACCAGACAACTATTTTGAACTTGAAGATGTTTTTTAATCTCAGCAATTGATAGAAACATGATATCTTTGGCATATTCACGATGGATTTGTATATTTGATGTTTTGCTTTTTTCATATATCAATGAGCCTGTTTATTTGGCAAAAAGTGAACCCAAAAGTGTTACAGTACCCGTCACATTGAATCTTTTGACGCATGCATGGAGCATTAAATGTAGGTAAACAAAAAAACTAATTGCTGCAGTTTGGTACGTAAAGTGCGAGGCGAATCTTTTGAGCCTAGTTAGTCCATAGTGGGACAACAATTACCAAATACAAACGAAAAGTGCTATAGTAGTCGAACCCAAAATATTTCACTAACTAAACACCCCCAATGTAATTCACATAACAATGCACGCCACTACCAAATTCACACCCTTGTTATTGTGACTTCTGTCAATTATGATGTTCAATTGTTTGGTCGTGTTCCATGGTTAGCAAGATATTTGAGCATGATACTGTAGTAGTGCATATTTGCTGTACCAGTGCTCACTGCCCAGCTATTTGCATACTATATTCTGCTTCTCCTGTGACATTTTTTGTGCCTAATACATTTATATGACCTTTTGGTGCAATTCAGTACCGGTTTTTGGTTGATGGTGTCTGGAGGTGTGATGAGACAAAACCCATTGTACGTGATGAATATGGACTGATCTGCAATGAAGTGCTTGTGGAAAACAATGTACAACCTGTTGTGCAGCCAGAGCCTTCTATCATCAGAGGAATTAATGTGGATGACGGTACCATTTTGACAACAGTATGTCTCAGAAGTTTGACATTATATTTCCGTGTTCTTCATATTCCTAATAACTAATGGTCTGTTATTTACTGTGGCCTTAAATGAACAAAGATGCCCCGGAGCCAGGCGTGCAAATAGCAGTTTTCCGCCATGTGGTCTCTGGAATATTATTACACAATACCATATATGACATTATTCCTCTTTCTAGCAAGGTTAGGTTTATTTCTTGCAAGTCAGCACTTCCCTTTAGACTGTGAATAATTGGATTTCATATGAACATTTCAGTTAGCAGTTTTGGACACTCAGCTACCTGTTAAACAAGCATTTAAAATAATGCATGACGAGGTATGTTTGTTACTGTGCTTGCAAGAGTTGCTTCTAATGGTTCACTTTCCCTCAATGGTGCTTGCTTGCTCTCACTTCAACTTTGCTCTGTTTTACCTCAATTATTGAAGATTTTTAAAGCTGTGCTAGCAATTGTTTGCCTTATTAAGAAGCAGTTTAATTTGTTTTCCTATTATGTTTTACAGTTTAAAAAGCAACAAATCGCTCCTAGAAGCAGGCGATTCTTTCATCTGCACTGCATACATTGCATCACTTTAAGAATTTAAGAATAACTTTGAACTTTATGTCTCATAGGGTCTTGCTCTGGTTCCTCTTTGGGATGACCATCAAGGAACCATAACGGGCATGCTCACTGCATCAGATTTTGTATTAATGTTGAGAAAGGTGGGTGGAATAAATTACTTTGTTTCTCCTTGAAAGAATTTTATGATCTTAGGAATTATCATTTGCTATGCAGTTGCAGAGAAACATTCGAGTTATTGGCAATGAAGAGCTTGAAATGCATCCCATTTCTGCTTGGAAAGAAGTAAAGCTACAGTTTTATGGTGGGCCTGATGGTTCTGCCATTCAGAGAAGGCCATTAATCCATGTACTTCTCCATATATTTGCTTGATTCTTTCCTTTGATTCGATGTGTAAGCAGTTGCAAGATCATCACTTTCAAAATATGAAAATATATTATCTGTATGAAATTCTTGATATGGTCTCCAATACAACATTAAGCTTAATGCCATTTGTGTCAGAATAATTACAAATCGTCTAATGTCTTGAAATAGGGATAAATTGACACTATTGCCATCATTTACTGACAAATACAAGTGGTTGTAGGAAAATATAAATGATTATGATGAATGACGTTGTTAATGAATCAAGATAAACATAGATATAATTGTTTTTGGAATATCATTTCCTTATAATTATTTGACATGCAGTTTGAGTTGTGTGCATTTCGTTGTCTATATTATTTCACTTGAGTTTGTGGGTGGGTGGGTGGGGTTCACAATAGTTTAATTTGAATGTTCTCCTATGGTTGTAACTAAAGGTTTATAGTACAGACTTTTTAAAATCTTATGGTGTTACATGTCTTTCTTCAGGTTAAGGATTCAGATAATTTAGTGGATGTGGCACTGACTATAATCAGAAATGAAATATCTTCAGTTCCTATCTTTAAGTGCATGCCAGATTCATCAGGGATGCCTTTCCTTAATCTTGCAACCCTTCAGAAGATTTTGAAATGTATGATATTGTTTTATAAGATTATAATACTGCTTCATATTTGATTAATTTTATCTGTGTGTTGAATTGTATGTTCTTTTTTATCTTGATGTTTTTAGTTCTTTGCTCGAAGCTACAAGAACAGGCTGAAGGCTGTTCCCTTCTGCACAATCAGCTTCTCAGTATTCCTATTGGTACATGGTCTCCACATACTGGGAGGTCAAGTAGCAGGCAACTCAGAACTTTGCTACTGAGTTCTCCTCTAAATACCTGCCTGGATTTTCTGCTTCAAGGTACACTGACATTTCAGATACAAGATTCGTATTGATACTTTCAATTGATTCTTAGGATCATAAACGGCAATAACGAACTATGCAATCAACTAAGTATGTGATTAGTTCTTCTTGAATAATGCAGATAACAATTTCAGTTGAACAGTGAAGGTATGAGCTAATGTACCATGAAAAATACACAAAAACACCTGAGATGATCAGTAGGATCATGCATCACATCACTTTAGTCTCCATCTGCTACACTTTTCTTTACTTGTTACAGAAAATAATCCATTTTTTGGTCCTGCTGAATCATACCTTTTAAAGTTGCTGAAGGCAATGGCCATCGGTTTTTAAGTTGTCAGATTCCTGTAAAACTTGCTAAGTGTCACAACCAAATCTCTATACTGTGTTCCCTACAACTTATTGTTATTTTGCTCCTGCACACATTAGGAAGGCATTTTTACTAGCCAATTGGAGAAGTTAGTGTGCAACGTCGTATCCATATTTATGGAAGATTTTTAGATGCTTTTGTTAACTCTAGTGATTTAGACAGAATGACAGATGGATCTATGGTATGAATGCAATAAACTCATAAAAAGAACATTTAAAATGCTAAGAAGATGCAACATTGAAGATTAATTGTTTTTTTTTACCTAGTCTGGAAATTTCTCCTTTATGCTTGTCCTTTTTGGCATGTGCGGCTTCCAAGCTTATAGCTGTCAGCCTTTATAAAGTAACAGTTGCTGAATTGAACTATTATGTCCATTCATCTTCTCCAGATAGAGTAAGCTCAATTCCTATAGTTGATGACAATGGATCCCTCCGTGATGTCTATTCACTCAGGTTAGCATACTGTAACATTTACTTTTGCCATGCTGCTATCCTGTTCTGTTTTCTTGTATTCCCTCCAGCCAAAGTTATTGTAGCATTTGACTTTCATGGTCTTCCATGCATATATTTGACCATTAATTTCTTCTAGAGTATATTCTTAAAATACTTCAAAGTTCATTGAGATTTTGCAAGTATTTTCCTATAGAATTCTACACATTTTAACCTACATGTTTTCAGACTGTATAATGTTAAAGTTATTGATGTCCTTATCTTTTAAGGTTTGACTAAATTTTGTGCTCAGTTACATGTTTTTATGACTGTAAGTGGTATTAATGAAATCAATTAGCCTATGCCAGATGAACTGTTGCATTGTGGCTACGGTGCTATACATCTTTGTGCAATGGCACAATGCACCCCAAATTAAAACCTTTTTGAGGATATTGTTCCTTATATGATTCTATTTCTTATTTCCAATAATGAAAGGAGTGCTTATTTTGGGCAGCTATGGCTTGTTTTTTTTTGGAGGGGTGGGGGTGGGGTATTGTGATCTTGAGACGATAAATAGGGAGCATGTCCCATCAGCTTTGGATCATTTGGTCGACTCAAAACTTGCGAAATAAACTTTAATGGCATGCTGGAAAATGAACTAAGCTAGCTGACCCACAAAACTCCATTGAGTGCCCACTTGATATGGTCAAAGTGGTTTGCTTATTTCTTGTGGAATTCGTCTATGAGGGAATTAGAGGGACAATGCGATTATATATAGGAATTTTTTTCTGTAAAAAGTAGTAATACTCAGGTGCCGAAATCCTAATTGCCACCTTATCCCTATTTAGCCACCCCAAGACCTTGGACATTATTTCTACTCAGTGCTTTAGACATTTATATCATCTATTCCCTGGATAGCAAGATGCATATCAACAAGGTGTTTCAACTCCGGTTCCTTTGTCGTTGTTTAGTTTTAAAAATGTAATCCTAAAAAGGGTCCTTGATGCCGGTTGCCGGCGCTCTACATATATACTCTATTTCTTCTTAATACAAAGATATGCACACTCTTGAGAAAAAACAAGGTAAAATGGAAGAAAAAAGGTCTCTTGTGGGTCTCGAACTCCTGAAAGCTTCACACTCATCTGATTTTTGGATAATGCTTTGTCTGTACCTTTTTAGAAATTCAGGAGTGGACCTATGTCTGTTCATTATAGTAACAATGCTACTAATTTTCTGACCATCCTCCTAAGCCCCAAGTAGCAAACCCCTTTTACCATTTGTTGATCTTTTGCTCATCAAAATACAATCCTAGGGGCATCCAGTAAGATAAAAAAGGGGGCTTCTTTGTCTTGACTCTTGACACGTACACACTCTTTAAACTTGTCTGTTTGGCATAATCTTTGTATGGTTTCTGGTAAAGTTAGCTGCTTTATATTATTTTTTTATGCTCCAAAACCTAGGCCATTGCTAGTTTCGTGAAGCCTAACAAAGACCTGTTATCTTCATTGTTGATCCCCTAATATGTCACCTTTGTATTTATATATTACTTAGTTCCTTCTGGAATGCTCTCTATATAATATTCTGCGAAATTTTGGGTTCTTCAAATAAAGAGAAAGTAGCCGTGACATGACTTCTGAAACACCCTGTTAGTGTTATTTATTATTTTGGCTGTTCTCTTGGTGTATCTTAATTCTGAGCTTGTTTCTACAGTGATATCATGGCTCTGGCGAAGAATGATGTTTATGCTCGCATCGAACTTGAACAAGTGACTGTGCAAAATGTAATTCATTTTCTCTTGCTTTTTAGTTGTAGCTGACACCGTTTCTTTGGCGCTTTTTTTTTAACTTGCATAACTGAAATACTGCAATTCCTCTGCTTTTTGAATTTGTTGGACAGCATTCAACGCAAGTCCTTTGCAGTATTGTGTTATCCATCAGAATGGAAAATGCAAATGAGATTTGTGTTCCAGTCTGAAGTCCAATAGCTCATTATGTTTAAATATATGAATAAATCCATTATAGAATCACACCCTGAATTATGAAACATGTTCCCTTCATCTTCTAAGACCAGATTAAGGTATATCACTTGATTGTTTGAAGTGGACATGACCTTAGGTTGCTTTGCCACTAGGGTATAATACATGTCAGGTGACCCATGTAGTCAAATAATTATAGGAGCTACTATCTGGTTCTCATTATGCTTCTAGTTGCCTAAAACACCATGCAAAGATGATTTAGCCTCATCAGCTTCATCCACTATAATGGCTGACTGGAGCGTTAGTCTAGTGCTCTGCTCCTGGTCCTTGTTGCCCTTGTTGTGATGGTCAAGTCTTCACAGATTCTGATCGCAAACAATGTGGTAACTGTAGATCGTGACAGAACTGACAAGATGGCTGCAAGTTGCCTCATGAATACTTCAAAGCTTGTTAATGTCTGCTCGAAAGCAATAGCTGTGGTAGGAATTGAATGCCAGTTGTTAATGTTTATGTATCATGCGCTGCCCTTGTAGAATTGGTTCTCTCAGAGAATTAATACACTTGTTGTCTTTTACTCTGTTTTAGGCTTTGGAAGTGCAATACGAGGTGCATGGACGAAGACAGTGTCATACTTGTTTGCAGACGAGTACCTTGCTGGAAGTTTTGGAGGGATTGTCTGTTCCAGGTACTAGTGTGTGATTCTGATTGATGTGCCATATCAAAAGAGCAAGTTGGAATTTCATATAAATAAAAAAGTTAATATTGTTCTAGTGTAAAATTGACACTGTATGTTTTGTCATCAGGAGTGCGACGGCTTGTTGTTATTGAACAAAGTACCAGATTTGTGGAAGGAATCATATCATTGAGAGACATTTTTACATTTCTACTTGGATAGTATCTGTGTAGCCATTCATACATGAAAAAGCTTGTTGTACTTGGTTCAAACGAAATAAAGAGGTTACAAATGTGATAGTCATCTTCTTTCTTCCATCTTGCTTTGGTTCATATTATGCCGCAGACACTACATAATTGAATTGCGCTGAAAGAAAAAACATGCAGCTGCTGCAGGCTTGCTAAACAGAATGGAGAAGTGTTCAGGTGATTGTTTCTTGCTCTCGTCCAGCTGCCAATTCCTGATTTGCAGGCTTGCAGAATAGCTACTTGCGAGTTAGTAATGCTTCACTATCATTTTTAAGAGGTTAAGATTTCTCTCTGGTTATGTTTTTAAAACATCGATACAGGATACAGAATCATTTCCGTACCGTCTTTGAAACAAGGGAATTTTCAAGGAACCTTTTTTCTTTTTTTGGTGGAATGAGGTCTAAGGACCAATCTTCAAAATCGGGCATATTTTTTTGTGGATCCATCAACGACCTCGTACAAATGATTTTCTTGAAGCATTTCTCTCGTTCCAGTTCTATAGAATTTGCCGGGTGTTCCTGTACAATTACAATGCTTTTCAGGATCCCATTTGGTTTTTTTTTAGAGTTCAGGATCCCATTTGGTTTTGCTTTCTGTTTTCAGACAGCTCAGAAGTTTTGGCTGCAGGAGAATTGTATATGTTTCATTGTTTTAGTTAGCAGTTCATCTTTGTGTGGAGTGACATTAGGCAAGGTATATTTTTGTCTTGAAAGACTGAACTGTACAAGATATTGCTATCTAAAGGAAAGCAGATTAAGGAATTTTGGTTCATGCTCGAATTCTGTCAATTATTCACACTGTGGCTCTTTAAGTGTAGATATAAAATGCAATAAGATCTCAAGGGAAATTTTGTTGTAGATTTGCAGCACTAGTAAGGGAACGAGGCCGTAGGAACTCTTTTCAAAGTTCAAATACAAACTTTTTGGGAATCATTGAACACATAGTGCAAACAATTCTCTTGAAACACTTCCTCTGTTTCCAGTTTTATAGGATTTGTATTCGCGTTTGGTTTTGTTTCTGTATTCAAATGGTTTCGAAGATTTTATTGAAGCAGATTTGCATGTGGACACGTGGACGCCACGGAATTGTGGAAGCCGCCGGCGAGGGCGATGTGGTGGCGGACGCCGTCCGCAGCGTAGGCGGAAGCGTAGAGGCGCCCGCCGCCAACGAGCCGAGCGGAGTTGTGGAGGGGTCTGGACGGCGGCCATAGACATGGAGGACGACGACGACATATGGGCCAACACCGCCAGCAGCCCAGCGCGTCCGCGTTCCCGCTGCAGACCGTCGCGGCGGCCGGCGCCTTCATCTCCACACAGTTTAGACTCAACTTCCGCCTCCACCTCTCCTCCGCGGCCGTGGGCGGCTCATCCTCGACGACGCACTGGGCACATCGGCATCGACACGGCAAAGCTCGAATCCTCGAGCGAGGGCGCGCCCCCTGTCGCTGCTTCATGGAGAGGCTCCGCTGGAGTTTTGACGAATGAGACTCGAAGCAGGCACCATGACTGCTTCAGGCTCGCCGACCTCCATGCCGAGCACCATGAGGAAGGCAAGCGCCCTCAGACAAACATAGGTTGAAGGAAAAAACCTGGCCAACGAGGGCCTTTATTTTACTGGAGGAGCTGTACAGGGAGAGAGGAAGAAAGAGGACGGGAATAAGGGGGACCGGCCCCTGACCTGACCTCGTCGCCGGCAGTCAAGCCGGGGATGAAATCTGGAGGTGGGGCCGAGGAAGAAGAGGGAAACAGCATCTGGAGGTGGGATCAGAGGAAGAAGTGGGTAATCCTAAGCAAATGCAAAAGCAATTTCGCCCAGTACTTTTAACGCATAAATGAATCGTGTCTAGTAATCCTGAAAAGTTAGTTTAAACTGGTGCATGTTGGGACAAATACAAACATCAAATTTTTTCATGGCACGGCATGGGGTTAGTTTAACACAATTGACTCATCCTTGGGGATAATGTAGCAATAGCAGCTCTTAAGCCCCTCCTAGCCCTGGTACCACTCGTGGTGGCTGTTCTTCACCTGAAGGAAGTTCTAGAAGGAAGTTCCACACTATGCTGTACTTCCCCACTATGACCACAAGATGACACTTCTGCTTCCCGTTCTGTGACCCAAGGGAACTTGCCTCCCTAAACCTGTTGTTTGCTCCAGCAAGATGAGAGTACGGATTGAGCTTCAGCAGCCTTGGAGTAGCAATTCGGTTACCCATTCTCCCACTAAAACCAGTGTTCTTCTTTCCATCTTTGTGAATAAAGATAGTGCATATAAGAATCAAGTACGTATCTATTGTCCCAAGAATCCACATCCCATTACATCGACACGAGTAAAGGGTGAACCCAACCCAGGAAAAGCTATCTTTGCCATCCTCATGGAGCTCATAGAATACAAGCAAATGTTCCCATCTAATGATCCGATAACAATCGAGCCATCAATGTGTCCCCCAAAACTGATGTCCCTGACTCCATTGCAATACTGGCAGCGATTCAATTGCACTTGCCAAGTTCTGGACAATGCCCCTGTGATCTCTAATATCCCACCAGCACAACTGGTTCTCATCCAGTAACACCGAAAAACATGTCATAGTGTTGTTGCATATATGATCCATTCTGCCTCCTCAACATTGAGGAGATACCTCCATAAAACCATGGGTAAAAAACATTAGAATCCACATATCCATTAAAGAAGAAAAGTAGATGCATCAACTATGACCCCTATAATGTATACATGTAGCTCGCTTAACTCCAAGAACAGATCAACAGAGGCACATCTAGTCAGAGGACCATATTAGCAGTTAAAAAGACTATAAAATGTCAAGCACAACACTCTGCAGCATTTCTTTTCAAACGTGGTTTAATGTTGGAAGATCACCATGAAGATTCTTAGATTCTATTTCAGCTATTAATACAGGGAGTTACAGAAACACTGAAACATAATGGTTTTCAGGTTTAAACATGTTGGGCCAAATTTAAACAAAGTGAGAATAAAATAAGTTGTGTGGCATGATGCAATTTGTGGCCCTTTTTCCCAGGAGAAGAGTATCCCTTGACACTTAAGCAAAAAATATTGGTGGTAGTGGAACAAGTACCATTGCTGGAACATATTTGTGTTGAATTAGGGCTGAATTCTTTTTAGAAGCCTAGTTGCACTGGTGATCATTACAAATCACCTATTAAGCCATTTCTGTTTCTAATAACTTCTAACAATGGCAAACTACACTGGTTTCAACATAATCGTGCTGATTCATTTTCCCTTACAGGACACTCAGATAAATCAAAATGATACAAACCTGACATAGCAACCTCTGTTCAGCAAAGGAATCCTGTTGAAGCTATTGTAGAGATAAAATAAAATGATATAAACCTGGCATAGAAACTACATTTGGCAATATATTCAGCAAAGCAACCCTACTGAAGTTGTCATTTCATTTCCTTCAGACAAACAAAGCTTATCTGAATCAACCTGGAAAAAAAAAGCAAGGATCAACAACCGCTGTCAGCCAAAAATTATGATGGTTTAGTGAAAGCCAAAAGCTGTAGTATTTTTCTAAGACATGATGATGCTTCGTGAAAAATGACAGGGCTCTGACTGTAATATGTGACCTTGCTACCTCTGCAGTCCACAAAATTGGTTTATTCAGAGTCTTTGATGTGTGCACTACCCATATTGCAGCTCCCTCAGCATATCCTGTGGGCGTCATGCATGTGTTCATGATGCCAGATCCAGTGCTGTTGCTTAGCAGCTTACTGCATGATGACGGCAAGCATCCTTGCGAATCACTTAAACAGGCTCCATGCTTATGGTCCATGGGACAATTTTTCAAAATATAGGAATGTCCACTTCCATATTCCCATTTTGCAGCATAAAGGTGTAGTGAAATATAATGGTTAGGTCCTTCACCGGCAGACAGAGTGAGATTTGTATCACTAGGAGCTGAAGATATACTGGTAACAGATCTTGAAATATGTCCAAAAATCTTGCATGAAATGATATAGAAGTCTTAGTGGGTATTATCATTGCAACTAGTTCCGCCCTCTTTCTGAACAGTTCTCCATTTTCAGAGTTTCAGAATTCTGCTATAATCCACTGTGATACCAATGCCGGGCTGCAACCTCCACTGTGTCCACATTTCCAATGCATTCTGCATCCTGCAAGTATACCTTCCCACACATAACTGTCCACTTCCATGGCTATCTTCCTGATAGTGAAGATTTGGCATCACTAGGAGATCAAGCTATACATAGATAGCAAATCCTAAAATATATCTAAATTCTCACAGCCAAACTAATTTCTACTTTCAGTGTTTCTGAATTCTGTGGTATATCTCACTGTGACCAGATCATAGTGGTACCATCTTTGAGCTATGTTGCAACTGAACTGGAGCCAACATTCCTCTTGCCAATCCTTTCATCCATTAACATTCTAATCCTTGTGACATCCTCCCACCTGCCAGCATCTGCATAGATCCCAGCCATTGCAGAGTACACCCCACTGTCATCTGGATTCAGTTGCAACAAATGCTAAGCTGCAACCTCAGCATCCTCCACATTCCGATGCATCCTACATCCAGCAAGTATGCCTCCCCACACATAACTGTCCCCTTCCATGGGCATCTTCCTGACCATGTCCATTGCTTCTTTGATCAGTCCAGCACGACCAAGCAAGTCAGCCATACACCCATAGTGTTTCAGTTCCCGGTGCACATTGTGCTTGTCCTCCATGTCAGAAAAGATGCGCCTTGCCATGTCCACAAGGCCAGTGTGGCTACAAGCGATCAGCACCCCCAAGAAAGTGACCCCGTCTGGCTGGACTCCATCTGCCACCATCTGGTGGAAGTACTCGAGTGCCACTGTTCCGTGGCCATGCATCGCCAGCCCAACAATGAGAGCGTTCCACGTGAACACGTTCCTATCCTGGCACGCCTCGAACACCTCCCTAGCCTCGTCGACGCACCCGCACTTGGCATAGAGATCAACAAGCCCTGTGCACAAGAACACGTTCAAACGGGTCCTGCTCAGCTTGATGTACTCATGCACCTCCTGACCCTTGTCCAGCGCCCCTAGCTGCGCACAGCATGAAAGCACCGCCGCCAGCGCGGGGCTGTCAGGCCTGAATCCCTCCTCCCTCATCCGGTCAAATAGTCCCACCGCCTCCACTAGCCGTCCTGTCTTGGCACAGCCGGCGATCACCGTGCCCCAGGACGTGGCATCCCTAACGGGCATATCCTCGAACACCTCCCGAGCAACACCTACCCTCCCGGCGTTCACGTACGCGTGCATCAGCGCGTTGTAGGAGACGACGTCAGGGGCGGAGGGCATTTCCTCGAACACCCTGCGCGCGGCGTCCGGGAGCGCGCGCCTCGCGTACAGGGAGACGACCGCGTTAGCCACGTGCGGGAATGCGAGGAGGTTGCGGGAAACCGCGACGGCGTGGAGGGAGAGCGCGAGCCTCAGGTGGCGGTGCCCCGCGGAGGAGGCGGCTGAGACGGCGAGCGGAAGGGTGTGGCGGGTGGGCGCGACGGAGAGGCGGAGGGAGGAGCGGAAGAGGAGGAGGAGCAGCGCGGCGGGGAAGGACCCCGCGAGGCGGGAGTAGGCGACGAGGAGGAGGGTGTGCGGGCGTGGGTCCCGGACGGTGAGGTGGCCAGCGACGGCGGCGAGCGCGTGCGCCGCGAGGAGGCGCCGGAGCGGGAGGCGGCGGTGGGGTTGGAGGAGGTGGGGCAGAGATTGGTAGGGCGGAGAGAGGCTGAGCGGTGGGCCGGGACTAGGTGGACCCATCTTGCATTCCGTTGAGAGGCCCATGTTTGCTTTATCTAAAGAAAAGATTTCGCCATGAATTGGCGTTCTTTTTTTATTGACAAATAACATTTAATTATCAGCAGCAACGTGCTGAGAGGAGCAATACATTGTTTAAGCTTACATAATGCTCCCTCCGTTTCAAACTATAACTTATTTGACATTTTCAATCCTTAAGTTTGACTATTCGTTTTATTCAAAAAAATTGTGCAACCATAGTCAAATTTAAGTAATTCTTAAGTACCTTTTGTTAATAAAGCATGCCACAATAAAAGAAGTGATATTTTGCATAAATTTTTAAATAAGACGAGTGGTCAAACTTTGAGTTGAAAAATTTAAACTAATTATAATTTGAAACGAATGGAGTATAAAACTTAGGAAATATTACATTGAGTAACATTGTGCTTATAGGAGCAATTGAGCCTGTATACTTAAACCTTGTCTTACATAAGCATATAAAGCTTGTCGAGCCAAGGCATCTGCTCTAGAGTTAAGACTCCTATTAATTTTGAAGATCCTTAGATTCCCTACTAGGCTGGAATAAATCTGAGTGAAGTGTTTAATCCTCCAGTCTGGAGGACTAGTATGATCAAGTGTGTTCAGGAAGTACACCAAATCCTGACAATCATTCCTGCAGCCTAGCATTAATGTACGCTATTTGAGTTGGTATTGTTCCTGTGTTGACAATAAGAACACCAAGTCCAGCACACTTTAGCATCAGTTGTCTCTGGTCAGGGGTCGTGTAGCATCAACGAAGCACCTGATCCTTGAATGAGTGTTGGAAGGGTGATTGAGTACCTGTTCATCATGTGTTCCTACATTGGTAGATGATTTGTACCTGGTTCTGGATTTGATTGTTAAGAATGTCCTTGTAATGGGAAGTTGGAGGAAGCCTTGGCAGGGGCCGCTCTAGATGGCTATTTATTTGAATGTGAGAGTTCAAAGGATTAACATTGTTAGCCATGTCTTGCGGGTTGAACCCATGCGTCAGTTGGCCTTGTTCACCTGGAAGAAATTTAGATTGGATGTACCAATAAAAGCGTCTACTACATGATGGATATGAGAGACAGTCCAAGATTTCCTTCTAAGTGACTAAGTCGAAGGTCATTTCTGGCTTTCCACATGTACCATAGGGGTGCTAAAATTCTCTGCATCAAGGAGTCATTAATATTGTCAGAGATTATCAGTGGCAAAATAACCTGGACACCATCTTATTCCATTGGTAGTGAATCTGTACTCAAGGGTGGGTTAAATCACAACAAAAGATAAGTGTGCATCAGTTTCAACCGTACTGCAATGGCTGCAATTTTGCTCTATGTGCTGGGAAAATCTTGAAGCTCTCCTCATGAGGCGCCAAGCGAACATCTTGATAATTGGAGGCAGAGTTTCAAGCTTCCAAGCTCTTTGGAGGATTCTATTTGCCTGAGGTAGTATGCTTCTAGATCCGGTTGAAGGTAGGTGAACCTAAACCTGTGACATGAAAGTTTTATTGATGTTTTTGGTTGTGCAGCCCCCAACCCCCGCCCCCCACCCCCCGAGGTCCACCTAAGGATGTCCTGTACTCCTGTGTTGACTGCCGATGGTGGTGCTAATTTGAACTTTGAACACAGTCGGGGGTTCAAAGACGGAATGAAGGAGATTCTGGTTCCAGGTATGGGTCTGAGGACTCAGAGACCACACTAGGCAGCCTTGCCGCGGTGAGTGTTTGTGACGGACGGATGCGGATGTCAGTGGTGCCCGTGGATTCACACGCGCTGCCAAAGTACGAATGTGCGATCCGTGTAGGACGGAAGAGCCAGCAATGTCGATCGATATCAACCATTGCTTTTGCTTCACATTAATTGCTCTAATATGTAATGGATTATCGGTAATCGCCACTCGGATCCAATTCTGTACTTTCAGATGATTGGTGAATCCGAATCATCAGTGCACCACGCAGAATTCAGACCTTTCTATTTGGAGGAAGGTTCGGGCGAGGGCACTAAGCTTTTGACGAAAGTTCCTTTAACGTGATAGATCGTGGTGCTTGATAACATCATCAAGAAGTTCACATGCATGGTGTCAGGATATAGGATTTGGAAGATATAATTACAGTTTAAGATTAAGTAGACATAAATTGATTTTTGTTCGATTGGGTAATCTCCATCGATCGTACATCTTCATATTTATTTATATAGGATGAGAGCAACTTTAAGAGATTCTTTATATCCTTAATGTATAGAAATAGAGATTTTTTTATACAAATAGAAGTAGAGATTTTGGTGAAAAGAAAATATCGTCCAACAACCTCTTTGATTATATCTCCAAACTAGTATTACGCCCGTGCGTTGCTACGGGATAATTAATTTTTTTACTAAAAATAAATGGATCGCATGATAAGATAATAATATTATTAAATGAAACAAATGACATTAAACCGACATTTAATTCAAAATGCAAAGTTCACGCAAAATTGTCCAACTCACCAACCGAGCTGAATCCCAACAACCTAGGCGTACGTGGCACGCGGAAGCGAAAGCGAGAGATCACCGCTCCGGCTCACTCCTCCGGCTCGGTGGCCGGGTCGGCCAACGTGGGCAGCATAGCGTAGTTGCGCGCGAGAAGCACGCGTCGCAAAGAGTCCCCGCCCGCTGGTCACAGATGCTGTGCAGCTTGCCCAATGAGAGGAAGGGCGAGGAGTCGCTGCCAATCTCCCAGCGCGACGTCATCCAAGTCCATTCGGTTGAGATGAGCTCGCCCTCGCTCGGCGTGTCGATGCCAGAGGCAGGAGCCCACCACGGGCGGGCTCGCGATCCGCCCGCACCTCCGCGCGCCCGCCGTCACGAGAGGAGCCGCGTGATCTTGCTCGAGGTAGTGCCGCGCCGAAGTCGTCCACGACCACAACGCTCTTTCCGTGATGACGCGCGCACGGGGCGAAGCTTCAGCTTCACGGGCGAGGTCCCGGACGCCTGCGTCGGGCTGGATGAAGCTGCAGCCATTGTAGTGCCAGCGGATGAGGCTTCGGCTGGAACTCGTGCCCCGACGCGGCGAACCCGAAGCGTGGGCGTAGAAGCTTGAGTCGGGCATCGGGATGACGACGTCGGCGCCGGTCGCGGGGACTTTCGCCGCCACTCGTCAAGGGTGCGGCGGCGCCGAGGATGGCGTGGGAGAACACCGAAGTTGGGCGGAGAAGTAGATGTGCTCAAGACGCAGGAGTGACGATAGAGACCGACGGGCGCCGCTCGCTTGCCGCTGGATGGGAAAGAGCAGATTGGGTGCGCCGCGGGCAGGGGAGCGCCTCGTGCCGCGGCGGAGGGACAGCGATCGCCATTGGGGCGGAGCGGCCCCAATCGACGCCGACGTGGCTCAGGGATCGGAGCTCGGTGGCGGCGGACAGGTAGGAGTAGGGCGTGGCGGCGGTTAAAGAAGGCAGTGTCGCACGCGGCCTTGCGGAGGAGAGGAAACCATGAGCTCGTTGGCCGAATTTCTCACGGGGGGTCTGAATTTTTTGCGACATGATGGCTGCGGTGGGTGGAGGAAGGAATTGTGTGATCATCGGAGGAATTGCCCAGCGGGGACGGAGCAAAAGGATCACATGGGGCGCGGCGACGGAGCGAGACTTGGATCGCAGGGGCGGAGCGACCGGGCGAAGAGTTTTTTACCGCACGATAAAAAAATCTTATTTTCATCCTTTTTATATTGTAAAGATTAGATCACCTGTGATATTTACACTGATAAAACGTAACAATTATCACACTTACAAAATCTCGAGCGTGATTGGAGGAGAACAGGAGATCGCATGCAGCGCGGCCGCGTGGGTGATGGCAGGGCAGATGAGTGTTACTTTTTTTTAAATTGATTGAATGATGCATTACTTTCTTTTTTTAGTTGATTGAATGTTTTTGTGGTACAAAAGGAAAGGAAGTGGTAGAAAAGGAAAGGAAGGAGAAATCACGTGCATTGGTTGCCTTGTTTGGTGGGTTGACTTTCCTATTTTTTTCGCCGCATGGCCGATGGAGGGAGTGGATTTATTTGGATCGCATGCAGGCGGATGGAAGTACCAAAACCAATGTCGCACCAAAAAGAGTCTTACTTTTGTTCTTTTTATGTTGTAGAGATATAGAAATCATTTATCTGGATTTCTCGCTAGTCAAAGAAGGAGAGCTAAGTCTTTCTAGAGTAGGCATAATATATAGAAAATTTGCTGGAGTGTATAGAGATATAGGAAATGATTTTTACTCGAATGACTCTCCAAATATTGATTTTAGAAAGTAGATTTTATAAAGACTCTAGGAGATGCTTTTATATTGTTTAGGCCAGTCTCAGTAGGGGAGTGTCATGTGAGTTTCATTTGTATTAATTAGTCTACCATCATTTTTAATGACATGGCATGTTATTTATTAAGAGAGAAAAGATAAAACTCTCTTGACACGAATACCAACTATCTCAAAGTCATGAAATTTAATGCATATGTAAACATAGAATAAAACTCTCCATTGAGAGTTAGGGTTTCATCAAGTTTCATTTAATTTCATATGACATGTCAGTTTTGGAAAAAAATGTTATGAAAATCCCCACCGAGATTATCCTTAAAAGCGTTTATACACCTCCAAAACCTATAGGTTTTATAAGGTCTGTTTGGACTTTGCCAAAACTAGCTAAGCTGGTTCAAACTAGCTTTTGGGCGTATGATCTCGCCGGCCGCGGTACCATTTTTTTCGGGTTCTACCTTTGAAGGGTGCACGAAGAGCCGGCGGTGGCGGATGATGATGACGGAGATGAGATCGACGATGGCCACCCCCGCAACCTACCTAGAGGCTGTTCGTCGCCCGGTTAATCCGACCATTGCTCCCCTTTGCGTGCCCCGTGCTGTGCTCTTGGGGCGCGACGGTGTGGGCAACAGCTTTGTCTTGGCGGAGGAAGTGAAGCCGCCCCGTGGCCTTAGCCCAGTGCATGGTTTACCCCGCTTGGCCTGTGGATGGCCGGTCCCCGCTCACCATCGCCTTGGTGCTCGCAGGCGTGTCTCCGCCCCGACGCCGGTGGGTGGCGGAAGATCCTGCCCCGTCATGATTAGGGGACCTGCGTCTACCTCGGTTGAGCCTCACCGCGGCCATGGTGTGCGCGCTCAAGCTCGGAAGATTTCTGCGCAGCTCCATGGCTGATGTTTCAACCGCCTCTCCTTCTCGCACCGAGGGGTGACTTGCCGGCTGCCACGACGTTGTCTGCGCTGCCGTGGTTTTCAGCCACCTCGCAAGGGACTGCAAGTGGCCAAGGTCGGCGCCGATCGACGGGGTCTTCCTCGCCTCTCTCGTGCCGACAACCCTCCGGCCTCATAGCATGCACCCCTTGTTAGTCCACCAACCGCCGACGGGACCATGCCGGGTGTCGTGGGGATGCCACCGCACCCGTCGTCGACGGAGACAACGCCGGGCGCCACAATGGTAAGCGGTGATGGGCATCAGCATGGACGCGCGCTGCCGACTACATCGACGACGCCACTTCTTCGACTATCACACGTTGCCTCCTCCAACCAGATCCATTTGGTGGAGGTGATGTGCAAGTGCATAGAGCCTCTTACTTGGCCCGTCTCGGTCAACCCGATGCTAGACGAGCTTGCCGCCTCGCCTAACTACGCCGCCAAAGCATCCGTTTTCTGGAGGGTCAAGCCCGCCGAGGGACCCTTGTTCTACCTCTACGCCTTCTCGGTGCATGATCGACCTAGACCCGCCTCCGTCGTCGCCTGTGCAGGGCTCGCCTCCACATGTGGTGGGCGTTGTTGCTTCGAAGAAGGATGGTGTGGCCGGAATGGTTGCAACGGGCGGTGCTAAGGAGCCGAGCAGCGAGGACTCGCCATCTCCGAGGGAGGCCGCAAGGCGGCTGGCCAAGTTCACCGAGGAGGTCGTGGTAAAGAGGCTGCCACCCCTCATCAGCTCCCCTCCTAAGTAGAAGCCGCCGCCTAAGCGGGCCTGGCCCCTTAGGAGCAGGCGGATTGCTGGTCAGAAGATGGATCACATCCCGGCGTCCAAACGCGGCGAAGGGTTGCTCATGAGGAAGATGGGGATCCGGAACCATCAAGACCGCCATCCTCGTATCAAAGCAAATCGTATGAATCCTACTTCCACGGTGATGTTTTGGTTGCAGATGCGAGACCTTCGACGACATGTTCCTAGCTTGCGTATTTAAGACCGGTAGAGCAGCTCATCGCCATGGCATGGCTTCAAAGGCCCATAGGTAATTTAGGTTGATCCGAAAGGATCCCTCAGTTGTTATGGCTAAAATGTAGTTTGAGATGCTGGTCGGGCTCGGGAACGACCTCTCTTATATTTAAAAACTTCTTTTCTTAATATAAAGATATGCAATGCTCTTGCGTATTCGCGAAAAAACACTAGCTTAGGGCATGCTCGCTTATCACGGAATGGTGGGTGGAAAGAATCCAGCTGGAAGTGAAGCTCAATTTGTATAAGAAAACTAAGAAAATTGATCTGCAATAGTTCCTGTGCCTGGAATGGCTTAACTGAACGGGCTAGTCGGTTTAACTATAAGCATGTATAGGCAGAGCAACCACATTCCACTCTACTGAATAATAAAAAAAAAAAAACCCAGAACAAAAGCAGGTTGTTTGACATTCTATTTAACAGTTGAGGCACCAAGGAACCAAAATCTTACTATATTGTCCTGGCCACGGCGATCCCTGTCGGCAGTGTGCCCAGTGTCCATCCAGCAAGTATGCAACCATTGAACCATACCTTCCTTAACAGTCTATTAGTCGGGCCTAGTCAGTGTTCACTGAACGCTCAATAATTAACCCCTATCCCTCTCTAAGGGAAAGTTTAAGCATGAGATGGAATCCATAGTCGTCTTGTTGGCGTTATAATCCTTTCCATAAAAGTATGAAATTCCCTTTTGCCAAAGTGGAGATAATATTAAGTGGGAGCTAATGTACGCAGAATGCATCCTTTTCAGTGTCTCGGAGGCTCCAGCGAGTGGGCATGGAGCCAGCCCAAGAACGCCTAAAAAGAAGAGGCTAACCATGCTCAGATACTGCACCTTTGCAGCTGCATGCAGCGGCGGCACTGGGAGTAGAAAAATTTAGCCGGCGATGAGGCGGCAGCGAGCCGAGCAATACTACTCGCTCGTGCTGCTGCTGCCGCGCTGAGCTGAGAGGAACGCCAGCACCGCCCGCGGCCTGCAACGATGCAGCAGGAAGAGAAGAAACAAGGCAACTCTATCCATCGGCGCAAGGGAAGGCTACGCCTTTCTTTTCTTCCAGGTCTCCCTCTCTCCATCTAAAGCACCTCGTGCCTCTCGTGTGGCAGGAGGTTCACGACGTGTTTGGGGTGAGGGAAGAAGCTTCCCTTTAGCTAGGAAGATGGCACTCTCCCTGCAGTCGCTATTCGATCAGTGTCTGTCTGTGTGTGTGTGAAAGGTCCCGGTTCACATGCTTGTCTTTGGCATGTTTGTTTTCATTCAGTGTGTCAGTGGTTCGTCGAAGAACTGAGTGTGGCATAAAATCAGTATGTACATGTACGTGTTGCTCTGCTTGGGTGTGAACATTTCCATTACTGTTGTTGGAGCACGGGACCGCTCGCGTACTACCTGAAGTCTCATACTCTCATGTGCCTTGAGCATGTATGGCATGCAGCTGTAGAGAGATGTGGGCTTAATAAGGGCGCCGCCAACAGTTAAGTTAGTTGTCATCAAATTAAGAGATGCTACAAAAATATTTCCCCGATGGATCATCTGTCAGAGCAAACTCCACTAAACATGAAAAATCAATCCTATTTTTATATTTGACTAAAGGAGATTGAGTAAAAAAAATAAGAATTTAGGCTATAGAGTGTTGGGGGTCAGATTACATACCACCCACTTTTTGTTCGGTTATTGATGGTGGTATTCATGGGAGTTATCAAAAGGACTGTTATGTGCTACTATATCGCAAGCAAATAGTTCTTTAAAAAGGAGAAACATTGGTGTTCGATGTAGCAATTATTTTAATCAATTTTGAGAAGGGAGGACCAATTTTAGTGTTTGAATAGCAGTCCAATTTCCCTATTTTTTCAGGCTATGTGTTTTTTAGGCATCTGGTGTGTTATTTTGGGTTAGAGAAGGTCCAAGGCCTTGATATGTTGTTGCCCCCTTTGTCTGCATAATTCTCGATGGGCCTCTAGAGGAACTCAAACATTATTGTTTAGTAAAAAAGAATGAAATGCACATGGCAGCAGACTTAGGTTCATTTTTTCCCTAGCCTGAAAAAGAATTCAGTTGCTGCAGGGTTCTGCGATATTATTATCCTACCAAAAAGATTAAGAAGTCGAGCCCAGAATTCAGAAAATCGGTTCCAACAATGGTTATGGGCCTCTCTTGAAACGGTAGCAGCTGCTATGTGTTTTTTTGCATGCTCTCCGAGATATCATTAGGCGAAGAGCGGAGAAGAGAGAAATTTGCTCGAGGCTAGTGAACCTTATATTAAGGAACATAATCATTTTGCCTTGAGAAGAAACATTGGCTGTTTAGTGGTTGATGAGTAGCTCGCATATTCTTTGATGAGTGATTGGAGAATTTCGGAAATAAACTGTCCCTATTGTCAGTTACTCCTTATATTACCAAGGCAAGACCTTGATATGTTGTGGACTGGCAAAGCAGACATACCGGTGCGCGGACTCTAGACAAGCGCGCTTGGCGTGCAGCAGCTGGGCGGAACGGAAGCCGAGAAGTTGTGGCTCGGTGGGCCTCTAGAGCCAGCGGGGGAGAGAAAGGGCGCGGCCCGGCGGCCGAGAACGGAGAGACGGGAGCTGATTTTTTCGAGCCCTAAAACAACGGAGACCCGAACACGGGTGTACCCAGCGAGCGGCGGCGGGCCCACGCGGCGGAACGCTAAGCGTCCCCACGAGCGAAGGAACTGTGCAAGAGAGCCGTCTGCCCATTCGCCGTTGCGTAGCGACCGCTGCCGCACGCGTTCGTCGCGGGCCCCGCCCGGTGACAAACAAAACGGGCCGAGATTAAGATAGGCGGGGCGGAAGCCCATGCAGCGGCAGTGGCGGGGCCCCGGCGCCAGCCAATGGGCGCCACGATAACGCGCCCAGCCCATTCCATTCCACCACAGAAGCCGGCGGGTGGGCTGGGGCCCGGGCCAATGGAACGACAACGGCAGGCGGGCGAAAGGGGCCTTCTACCGCGGCGACTTCACGCGAGAACGATACGAACGGGAACCCGGACGACGACGGCGAAAAAATGTCTCGGTTCCAACATAGAGGATGGGTCCAACCGTCATCAAACATGCCTCCCGGTGTTATATGGACGATTCGATACTGCAATCATTGTGCACTAGCTCCCACTAGCGCTAGTGTCCATCGGTTTCCTACGAAGTGGCGGGTGATACTCATCACCGCTGGTTCATGTTATGAACGGCTCATCACCGCTGGTTGGAACGGCTGGGGGTGGGCGGGGATATTATCACTGCCGGCTGGTACCACGAACCAATGGTAATGGTCGACCCATTTCATCGCTGGATTTTGGTATGAACAGGCAGTGAAAATCACTTTCGTATCAATGGTTAAGTTATACCACATCACAATAAAATTTATAACTTATTCAACAAATGTCGGATGAAAAAAAACTTAATATCAAAGTTGTAGTTCTCGATGAGACATAACTTTGTAGTTTATGATTTTTTCATATGAAATCATGTACGGTTCCAAAATTCTGTTTCAAGAACTCACATTTCATATTTTTTTAATTGTACAAACAACCTCAGATGAAAAAAAAAAAATGATCAAAAGCAATGTTGGAGAGAAGGAGGACAATTTATTTATGGCGGAGTTTTGTTGTGGTGTAGGCCAGGAGAGGGTTTTAGCTGGAACCCGATGAATGGTTGGTACACGTGGTCATCCTAAAGCGATACGAACGAGAAGCTCAATGCATTGGAGATCATCTTCGATCGTATGGAGATTTGGAGCTCTGTGATCTATGTTGAGAAAAGTTTCATGCTCCCAAGATCAAAATTCAGGTACACGCCACATGTAAAAGTGTTGCTTCTACATGCACAAATACCATCCATTAGCCACAAAATAATTATTCTACATTCTAAGAAAGATAAATATGATCTCTCTTGGTATATTTCCCAATAAAGAGACAAAAAGGTGATGCAAAAAGAATTTCTAAAAAAAAGAAACACATGAATTCCATCAGACTAAAAAAATAGGACACAAGAATGTCCTGAGAATAGAAAAAATATGGGCACACGAAGGCTCACAAAAAAAGAAAAAGATAGCCATGTATCATTCTTAAAAGCTAGAGAGATATATCATACAAAAAACAGAGGAGTATATAATTTCTGCTATGGATCTAAGAGTGTGACTCTTCCCTCCACCGATCCAGGGTTTGACCCAACAACATACGCAAGGTAAGTATGCATTTCTAACTCCAGCTAAAACCAATAGAGGTAGGATGAGCAAGAAGGCAAACATATCAAAAGAAATGCCTTGGTGAGGAATCAAAACACTTGAGAGATTTGAGAGTATCATATGAGGAGCAAAGATGTCTTTCTCGATATATTGTTTTTACAATAACCCAAGTTCTTGAGCCGAGCGAGAAAAAGGATGATTTGAATCTAGGCTATTCCATTATCCAATTACTCAAGATAGAAGACACTTTGAATGCTCACAGGCACCAGTGAAGCTTAGAATAACATTTATGAAGGTTAACATCTTGGAGATCGAACCACCTTAGTCCTTCATAGCTTTAATCGAGGACGAGCAAAGGACTAATTAAGCGTGTGGGAGCTTGTTCTCGGTCCTTAACTCGTATCTAACCCAACCAACATTAGTATAGAATCCACCAAAAACAACACCCATTGGAATTTTGAGCTAACAAATTCCATAGTTTTGGTGAGTTCACTTGTTTTGCAGGACATACATGGAAACATACATAAAGTGGGCCAAAAGTAAAGAAAAGAATAGAAGAAACAACAAACTCAATTTGTCCCATAGTAAAAGAAAGGAAAGAGGGAAAGAAGTCCGGGGAAGACAACCGGTTTTGGGCCACTAAAAATTAGGAAACAATATGTTGACAACCTAAATTGTGCCAACATGGAGATTGGACCATTCTATTAAGTTTCGACATCAAAACAGCATTGGAAACATTTGGCACGACAAGCAACGGAGCAACAAGCAAAGAACGAGAACATTTGATTTTTTAAATGCTCCACGCTAGTTGGAGGGTATCAGATTTCTTAAATTTAGTGGTGATGACAATAAATGTACTATGGAGCATGTGAATTTGTTTCTTGCTCAAATTGATGAAGCTAGTATCATGAATTTCATGAATGTTCATGATTTTCCTTTGTCTCTTCTTGGTGCAACTTTGCTTGGTTTACTTCTTTACCGTTTTGCTCTATTGGTTCATGAGCTTAATTAGAAGAGAATTTCATGGCCATTTTTATAATGGAGTCGACCATAAAACTAAATTTTCACACCTTACATTGGTTCATAAGGGTGTGATGAATCTGTACTTGATTTTGTGAAACACTATAGACATTAAGAACTAAAGCTTTTATTCATAAATTTTTGAAAGGGAATTAACTGATTAGGATTTTTAATGGTTTGCGCTCTAGTGTTAAATAGAAGCTTGAGCATTATGAGTTTCTTAGTGTTAACCATTTGCTACCTAAAGCTACTGCAATTGAGTCTCGTTGAGAGATACTTTGCGATGTTCATAGACCACATCGTGAAAATGTGCATATCACCATAGATTTTGGTATAGGCTAGTCATTGTGGATGTTGAAAATGTTGGAGAAGGCCCTCGTCCTAAAGGTGTTGATGAATGCGATGTTGGTGTGGGACGCCAAAGATGTCACTTGAAGCCCCACATGCTGAAGTTTTGTGGAGAAGTTGTTGTAGTCACCAAGATATTGATGAAGATATGTTGTTGGTGTTGACATCGGAGATGTTGGAGAATCGTCCCCTCTAGTTGTTGGTGTCAAAGGTTAGTTGTTGCGGTCCGCTGAAGATGATGGTGAGACCCCTCACATTGAAGTGTTGGCGTGGGCAAGTCATTGTAGTCATTGAAGTGTTAGCAAAGCCCCTCCTACTGAAGTGTTTGTCGGGAGCAATGTTTGGGCAGCCCAATAAGGTATATGGGCTAAGTATCTCCATAAAAAGAGGCCCAACTAGTATCTAAAGTAGTGTCATGTGAAATCCAGCTCCACCCAATGGGTCACTTTTAAATATCCATCGTCTATATAAGTTCCTTTGGTGGAGTTGGATGGTCAGGCCACATCTATGACTGCCATTGCCCCTTTGCCTCAACGATAGCATTAGCACTACAGCATGATGGTCAGGCCACTCATCGATTCACTTTCCCTTTCTACTTGTTCATTCACAGTCCACAAGTGATTCATGACACCATCACCCAAGAGCATAAAGGATTTAATTATTGTATATGAACCATATGTGCTTCCTTTTTCTCTTTCTCGGTTATTCTTTCTTTTTATGTACAAATTAAAGTCAAGTTATTGTTTTGCATATTGTAGGATCACCGAGTCACTTGGAAAGTCTATGTAATAATAACTGTGGTTATAATTAATACAAAATAGCTAAAATTGGTCAGCTATAGTTTGCTAACAAGCTGTTGTTTGGCCAAATTCGCCTACCTTTTAGCCCCTTATTTGAAAGGGTCAGGCCTAAAATTAGCTAGTAGATAACAATTCACCCTATATGCATCCAAATAGACCATTAGTCTAAGAAACTTTTTGTGATTTTAGTTTATAGAACTTGATGTTTGTAGCAAAGCTTTGTCAGCATGATTTTGACACGGGACTTGAGGATATTAGCCACCATCTTAATTGACCCTCTTTATATTTACTGAAGGATGAGATGTTCTCTAACATACAAACTATGATTGAGTTTTTCTAAAGATTAATAGATATCACAACATTATTGTTTCATTCTGTGCGTACTTACAACAAAGATTAATTGAAGGCATCTAGCCAAGCACGTAGAAGGATGATGAAGATTAAATATTACATTGATTTTTGATGTTAGAGCCAAAAACTAAAAAACCTTGGGTTCTTGCATGGTAGATTTAGATTCACTACACCACAACACCAATATTAGAGATGGATGATCTGACGCTAAAAGCGGTTGCAGCAACAGACATTCCGACGCTAGAAAGTTATAGCGATAGACTTATGTAGCCGGTGTAAGTCCTGCCACTAAAAATCTTTAGCAATAGGCGGTAGTTTTAGCGACAGATTGTCTATCCCTCTGAATATTTATAGCGTCGATAGTGCGCTACTATTCTTTAGCAACAAATAATCAGTTAACAAGCATTTAGTGATAGATTATCCAACTATCCATGTATTTATAGCAGTAGATTGTTCAACAAGACTATATTAATATAACAAAAAAATACAATGAAAAAACATTTATCACATATCAAATATTTTGTGGTTCCTTACCTTCTGGATTTCACTTGAAGCTACCATTACCAAATCAACGAAGAATGGAAGGGCTGAATCTGCTCTTGCTTGGGCCAAACGTGGTAGTAAGCCAAAATGTTCATCCCACTGTATGTTCAAGGTTTGCCAACACCTTCTGGCAAAGGCACAGGAGAAGAACAAGTGATCCGGGTCTTCTACTATACCATGAGAGCAAAGGACGTAGGAGTCATCATCTTGGATATTGTAGTGCTGTCTTCCCAGCATGTTTTTGGTATTTAGTCTATCAACTAAAATCAGGCAGACAAAGAATTTTATTCTCGGGGTGCTCTTGGCCTCCCAAATCCATCGAAATGCTGGATGGGGCATCCTAGTTAGCAAAAGTCAACTTGTATGACATACGCCTAGAGGTATATATGCCACTACCCTAGATATAGCTCCATACATCATTCTCAGATTCAGGTGTTGGCAGACTGATCAAGTGTTCTAGAAGTTGTTCAAATTCATCGAAGGCTGAACGACCGGAAAGGCGACTAGAGGGGGGGCGGGGGAGGTGAATAGGAGCCTCAAAAATTCTTTCAAATTTTTAACTTGTAGCTCTCACGCCTCCGTCAAACTCGAATTGACCAAAGAACTCTCCAAATGTGTATAACACCAAGTCAACCGAATGAAGATCGACACACACCAACACAAGAACGAACGAGAACAATATTTGCCCGGCTCAATCGGGCGGACTGTCCGAAAGCAGTCCGGCGGCGAAAATTGAAACTAGACTTGTGAAAGCAGAGCTTTTGGCCTTACCAAAAGATCACGTCGACTATCCAATTATACGGCCCGGACTATCCGTGATGTAGAACTTGTCGAACCGTTTGACCAAAATAGCTACAAGAGCGAATTGTCTAGCTCACGGTTGTCCACACCGGTGGACTATCCGCGACGCCGACCTCTGATTTGTCCGCGGCAAAAACACAAAAACCGAATTGAACTACAACAACCCCGCTGGAACTCGAGAACACGGGGCCTGGATATTCGGGTTTGGGAACTAGACTGCCCAAACTTAAAGCATCAAGTTGATCACGAACTGGTCTAGCTCGACCCCGACACCGGGCTGTCCGGGGTTTGGATTGGATCGTCCGCGGGTCACACCTGTGATGTAACAGAGGCGATTTTGATATCACCCCGTCCCAAAATCGGCTCAAATCCAACTCAAATGGAAAGCTCGCCATGAAAATTGAACCGGATGAACTAGGTTATGAGGAGAACCTAATCCTAAGAGGTCATGGCACTTCACCAAGCCAATCACCGGGAATCACAGATCACGTCTCAAACCGATGAACACAAACCCTAAACACAAAACGTCTCTCGATTTACAAGTTCATGAGGATTCAACCGAAATCCTTCCGGTGAATCTCTTAGGTTCATGATGTAGAACAAATCACAACAAAAAGATTGAAACAAAATGACTCACAAACGATGGATTTGGAGCAAGAACAAGGGGAGGGGAGAAAAGTGACGAAAATAGCAACGAAGAACTCAAATCACGTAACATAGACAACTCGATCTCGACACGAAAAGCCCGAGAGGGCATGAGTGCACTAAGGGGCACTCTTCCTACAAACATGATCACAAAGTGTCTAGACCTCTCACGAAAGCGAGCAACTACAGATGGGGAAACCCTAAAGGATGAAGCGCAAAATAGAGAGGCGACTTGAGATGGAGGGTTGTCCTCTCTATATACGATCTTGACCCTAATGACCAAACTACCCCTCTCGATACATGGGCTAATACCAAATAGCCGAGGCATATTGGTGCGACCCGAGGATATTACGATCCGACGGCCACCACGCCTTCTCACCGGTAGCCTTGCTTCAACGCGAACTCCCCGATGCCGCCATGTGTTGTCCTTCTAGCATCGGAGAACCTCCGCCCGGGTTTTGAGGCCTAAACCCGTGAAACCGGCCGCCCGATGGTTTTGAGGCCCAAACCATCAAATTGCTTTCCGACACGTGTCAACACCGTCTTCAACCGCCCAGCCGCCAAGTCTTTTGAGCCGCCCGCTCGACTTGCGTCGCCGCCTTCTTGACTTGATCGACACGGTCACTCCACGCGTCCTCGGGCTTGTCGATGTCCTAAGTGTCAACCACCATGGCGGGCCACCCGGCGCTCCGGTCCCTCGATCCAAGCCTCATGTTCGCCCTTCACCGCTCGGGTCCATCGGTGCGGCATGTCCTCCTTGGTCTTCACCTCATTTGTTGGCCACCGTCTCGAGCTCAACACCGCGCACCACACAAGCCACCAAGAGACAACGTCTTCCGACATAACTTGTGTGTGCCGGGTGAAGGTAACCGAGGTAGAAAGAAAAAGAAAATAGAAGAAAAATGTTAGAGAGTTGACAATCACTCATCACAAAAAGCTAAACACAAATGGTTATAATCAACCACGTGTTCACAAAGGCCTCCTAATATAACAGCAAGATAAATTGTTGGTGGGATTTAGCTTTTATACGAGATATAGATTACCTATCTTGATAACTTCTTGTATCATATTTATGTAGTCACACCCCTCTATTTTACTGTAGCTTCGCCACTGCCAACTGCTGCCTTTGACGTTCAAGAATATTCCTACTAGCAGGAGTTTCATTAACATATCGTCCTTCTTCAGTTCTGAAGACATCTTTAGATCAAAATTTGTCCAATTTGGAGGGGCTTAGCGATTTTCTTGCTGATCGAGATCTTCTACCAACCTAAAGTGTCACGGTCCTAAATACTAGTACTAGGAATCGTGGATCCACTTTATTTCCTTAGGTAAAATTAACGTATACTCATATTGTGGACACGGCACCTTACAGTACCAAACAGAGACACTATCTAGTCCTAAAAGCATACTAACCAAGAGAATGATGAGCTGCCTTTTGGTGCAAAGTCGAAGCCTCCCCACTAGCTGAGAGTTTACAATTTGCAGGACCTACCATTACCAGCAGCAGCAGGCAAGTACTCCTTTGCACCCTCGCTCGATCGCTGAGGCGCTAATAATGCAGGCATGCGACAAATATATGGCGGCTACCAAGTTGAGATGCATGATTCATGAACCTTGCTGGCTGCTCTGCACCGTGAATCGCTGTTCTCGTATGTGGCCGTTAACAAAATTAAATCACAAACAAAAGCTAGGTACGTACTCTCTCTCTCTAGAAAAGAATGCAATTCTAGCACAGTATTAGTATGTTAAATTTGATTAATTAAAGAAGTCTAAATATTTATGATATGAAACAAATATCATTAGGTTATACAAAATGTATTTTTATAATAAATTATTTTGGAACTATAAATATAAATAGTATCCAATAAAAATTTGGTCAAATCTGAACTACTTTAATCTGTTGGTACACAACACGTAGTTACGTTCTTTTCCAGATGGAGGGAGTATTTACTGTTTCCTCACGCTTGCTTTTCTTTTACGATTACACAGTACAACGTAGACGCTCAATACACACGTACACTCACCTCCTATGAACACACATGAAAAAAAAACTCTACCTCTATGAGCACCTTCAAATCTTGAGCCGATAGATCTTGAAGTTCATGAAGTCACCACAGACGCCTAGCTGCGGGTAAACCCGAGGGAAAATGCGAGCACGGGGCCAAGTCAAGGACTTGAACCCTAGTGGGTAGGTTCCACCATAAAGAACCCAACCAGCTGATCTATGATCAGTTCGTGGCTTTTAGTTAGTCGACTCTGAGTTTATATTGATCGCTGCGCCCAATGCAACACACTCTGATGTATATATCCATCTTTGGACCTAGGGTACACCTTTATTTATTATTATTTTTACATTTATCATTGTATGTTCATTTACAGTGTGTTTGATTTGCTTCGGTTATGCACTGTATCCAAACCTGTATTTGAACCTAAATACTGTGTTTGGTTGGAGGCACAGAAAGTTGACTCATCCATCACCTAGGTCGTTCCACCGGCTGGCTAAAATCAGGGACCAACTCGTTCCCTTAGAAACATTGGACTACGAGCACAACCGATCCTAGCAAGAGTGAACTCATGATAGACGTGTGGACGAATGACAACGGATCGACATTTTTTTTCGAGATCGGGCCGTTCACCCGTTTTTTCATTAAGAAGAAAAGAGTTCGGAACAACAAGTCCAACAACCAATGCATGCAACAGACGGCGAGTAGCCAACTGCTTGGCCAAGACGACGGATCAACATGATCAATCCCCCAAACGAAACAGCCCATTGATTTGCAGCTTGATGCTGGTGATATTAGCGGGAAGAAGGGTGGTTTCCAACTCGACGACGCTAGCTATTGCATTCCCAACGGAAATGTTAATTATACCGGCGCGTGAGACTTTGTTTGTTAAAGCAGAGGAGCACAAAATGATTGCAAGCTTATCTAAGAGCCCACGATCCAAGAGACAAGAAAAGAGCATGAGGGTGCAACACAAAGAAATGACGTGGGATGTGCGTATACATGTGGATTCTGCATGCGCACAGAATGACGACTCAATGCACCATCTACTATATTTGCACACACAAGAGCAAAGGTGGTGTGTAGTCTCCATCAAGAGTCAGTGAAAAATACCAACGTGTTTTAGTATACTGCCCTTGCTGCTTCTAGGCAGGTCCCCCTTTTAGCCTGATTGAGCTAGTGCATGTTTCACTGACTGCATATATACATCTTTCCAGCCTGGAGAAGCTACCAATCGGCCTCGTCTAAATCTTGGGCGTGCCGCCGCCTATATATGTTAGCACACACACGGTCACATATGGCTATCAAACGGACACAACACACATCTTGCTGCTCCATCTCTTTGTCTGATGATGAGATCACACCGACCGCTTTACTTTAGTCGTCTGCTCTGCTCCACTAGGTGCTAGATCAACAATTTGACCTGCATTTCTTGAATCGCCTTACGAAGACGGTGAGCACGAATTGGATTTAGTTTTGGTCTTTTGTTTCACACAAGTTGGTTCTTTAATTACTTAGATCAAATAGCACAAATAATAAGCAACACATAATATATCTTTGTTCATGAATAGTCTGTCATTCAGATGTTTTTAGTATTGAAACCATGCATATGTACTTGTCGAGATCGATCTTGCAGAGATGTCCACGTCGACGACGGTGGCCATCACGTTGGACCAGGGATGCTGCCGCTGCAAAACCAAGATCCAGAAGATCCTCTGCTGCCTCCAAGGTGCGTTTAGTAACTGACGTCGTCCAACCTTGCACCCTCATGCTATTTTCTTGTCCCATGAGATAATCTTTGATCATCGATCGACATGCAAATGTGTGTACTCATGCAGAACGATGCGGGTTCGTCTTTGACAAGGTGGTGTACGAGAAGGACAAGGTTCTCATTTCCGGGCCCTTCAACGTCATCGACCTCTGCTGCAAGCTCCGCTGCAAGGCCGGATGTTTAGCAAACAAAATGGAGATTGTGCCCCCCGCCGCCGCAGAAGAAGAAGAAGAAGACGGCCAATAAACAGCCCGAGCCAGTAAGGTTCCTATGCCCATGCCCGTACCCGTATCCGTACCCGTGCCCAAATCCGCAGCCAACGTGTCCATCCAGTTGCGTTACGCCGCTGCGCCCCTGCCAGTGCCAGTCCTGCAGGCCACCGCCGCCATGTCCGCCACCAGCGCCGCCGCGTCCGCCACCAGAGCCGCCATGTCCGCCACCAGCACCGCCGGGTCCGAAGCCACCACAGCCATGTCCGCCACCGGTGTGCAACAAGTGCCCAACATGGACGCCGTGCCAGTGCCGCGGCTACCCATGGGTCGTCTGCTGCGAGGAGAACCCACCACCCGACGGCGCCTGCGCTGTCATGTAACTGCAAACTGCTGCTGCATGCATGCGGGCGGCCGCGGGTTGCTTCAACTGCTACCTCATGACCCTGCCATTCCCTACGCACGTGTGATAAACTGATACGTACGCATGTGCCCGTGCATAAAAGATCAGCGAAAGTGCCTCTCAAAAGGAAAAAAAAAAAAAAAAAAGGTCAGTGAAAGTGTCCCGTGAGATTGATATGGGTTAGTTTGTTCGTAACAGGATTCACGGCTGCTTTCTGCAGCCATCATTCATCAGCGTGCTGGCGCTGCAAATGTGAATCGAGTATGTGTGTCGTCGTTGTTGAAAAAGAATAAATTTATGCTTTTTGTCACTAGGTCCTGCCAAGTTCTAATTCAGTTCTTCTTATCATGTAATATAAGGCCTAAGAAAAAAACATCCATAATCCAAGTTGGTGCTGATTTGTTGGGTTCTCTGTCTTCGGTCGAATGTTGTACATTTATCAACAACAATAGAAAAAAAATGGAAGTTTTGTTCTCGAGCTACCTACACTTTGCAATTTGCATACTCTCCCTCCATTCTTAAATATACGGTATCCTAAATTTCTAGGACAGATGTGAGGTAATGCTAATGACATAGGTAATCCTCCCATAATTGTGAGGAGCTATTTTGCTTACCATATTTTGAACATGGTGGTTGGGATGATAATAGACATTAATGGCATGTACACATGTGATTGAGCTTGGACCATTAATAAATGAGTAAGGTAGTTAGTTCATCTAGCATCTCTTATACTAATTTAGAATAAATTAATTTTGAACAAATTGATACTACCTTATATTCCAAGGTTAAAGGAATGAAACAACTTGTTTTCATGACAAGTGGCTCCCTGGGATTGATTTCATCTTATATTCAGAAACCTCTTCACTTTATTTTGAATGGCCTCCTAGGAAACAAATCAAATGTAAAAGAGGTGATCCACACTCTCCCCTCTGCTCTTTATGTTTTTGCAGCTGAGCTATTATAGCTTGTTATCCATGGAGGTCCGTGCTAAGATTTGTTGAAGCTACCTCTTGCTAAAGAAGATGTAGACTTTAAAGCATCGTCAATGCCTGCCAAGAGATTTTGTGTGTGGGTGGGGGTTGAGGGTTGGTTCAATACGCTACTACAGTAATTTTAACTGAGGCGGGCAAAATCGATTGACCGTTCGGCGGGCACGCCATCCGCCTCCATCCAAATTGGGTCATGGTTAATCCGCCTTAACGGAGGGCGGTTGGGTAATCGATTAACCGAGGCGGGCGGCATAAGGCAACTGCGCGTCGAGGCGGGTGCATTACCACGTCCGCCTTGGTTAATAGATAAAAAAAAAAAAAAAAATCAGTGAAAGATCAGTGAAAGCGCTCTCTCTCTCTAAAAAAAAGGATCAGTGAAAGCGTCCCGTGAGATTGACATGGGTTAGTTTCTTCGTACCAGGATTCACGGCTGCTTCTGCAGTCATCATTCTTCAGCTGCAAACGTGACTTCTAGTGTGTGTCATTATTGTTGTTGACTTGTTGTACATAAAAAAGAATAAATTTGTTGTGAAACCTCGACGTGGGTGAATCATATAAAGACGAACGTATTGGGATGCGTAATGACTCACGTTGGATGGTAATTAACGGGAGTGGCTTCTGGACACTGTAGCAACCCGGGTTTTTGAAAAAGCCAAAAATACAAACTTTTTAAATTTTTTCCTGCAATGTGTGAAGCATGTAGATACTAGGTCAAACTAAGAACAATTTATTGCATGTATAATTGATTGTAGGAGTGTGCCGGAGTTCTTTAGTTGGTTTAGAGTTTTGTGTCGGAGTGCACAAATCCGTAGCAATTCTTCTCGATCGTCCTTTCTCATATCTCATGAATCTCTTCCATATCCCTGAAGCTATAACTCGTAAAAGGAGAAATTCTTTTACCAATATCCCTCTCAATTCATCATGGTAAAATGGGAAATCATTCCTTTTGAATTCCTCTTGAATTCATTTCAAATTCCCTTCTAATCACCATAGTGGCCAAAAGGGTTAGAATTGAAAAAAAAAAGAGTCAGGTCAAATTTGGAAATACTTTAAAAAAGGGTTAAAAATAAAAAAAATCAAATAAGAAGACCAATCTCTAAAAAGGAAATAGAAGAACTCTATTCTTTCCCAGCCGGCCCATCCTCCCCTTCCTCTTGCACTGCAGCCCAACCCCACCTCCTAGCCCAGTTCGCCAACAGGCCAACCCAGCCATCCTGGCCTGCCTCATCCCCGCAAGCCCATCTCGTATCCACCCTCCTATCCCACAACCGCATGGCCCAGCTCCCCTCCTTTCCATCCCCGCAGGCCTGGCCTCTCCAGCTGCCCGGCCCAGGACCGCCCCACGCGCGTGGCCTGCGGTCCAGACCAGCCAGCGCCTCACGCCATCCCAGCGCGCCCGCCCTTGGCCCGCATGGGCCTGCAACGCCCGCCCTTGGCCCATTAGCCCGGCGGCCGCGGTGATGCCAGCCAGAAGCGCCCCAGCGGCGGCGCCGCGCCGGCTTTCGAAAGTGGAGTCGCATGCGCCGCGCCGCTTTTGGCGTCGCGCCCGACACCGCCCGTGGGATGCACGCCCGTGTGCCGAAGCGATGCGGATGTCGAGGTTCCTCCGTCCATTCCTCGCAACCCTAGCCTACGGCCCGTATAAAAGGGCGAGCAGCCGGCGCCCTCTCCATTTGTAACACCCGGTGTTATGCTTGCCTAATTGCATTTGCATTCCATGAGCATAAGCATTGCATCATGTTTCTATGTTTATCATTTCATGTGATTTGATTGCCTTTTGCTTGCTATGCTTGCCTTTGCTTATGATCATGTGTGACCAATGCAGATAAGTGTCTTTTAGTCTCTCAAATACCTTAACTATGTTTAGGATACCTAATGGAGCAATGTTCATGTTGGTAGTTTTGCCTATTTATGCTTTCTTGGAATTTGTTGACTTTGGCGGACATAGGAACCCTTTTTGCTAGCTGTTTGAAAAGTGCATTTTAAATTGCTCAAATGGCTATGCACCTTTAAGCAAGTTTGTAGAGAATTTGATGAGTAACAAAAGTTATTTTATGGTCATCTCATGAAAATGTCTCTAACTTGCTCAAAAAGTGGCCCACAAGTCAGATATGCCTTTGCTGTTTCTGAAAACTCTGAATTTGATAAGTGTTGTGTTGTTGTTTCTATGTACCTCTGTTTGGAGACCTGTAGATTAAAATCTAAGCAGAACCAGCTCGAGATCCAATTGACAAAAATGAAGTACACATGTAGCTCTACAATTTTGTCAATTTCACCTTGGACTAGATCTGTTCATTTTGGAGATATGGACCAGGGAATATAAGGGTTCAGGCTGTTCTGTTGACTCGGCTGAATGCTCTGAGTTCAGTTTTGTCTACTCTACTTTGGAGCTGTAGATCTCCGAAACCTTGCAATATTCTACTGTCAGACTTTAATCAAAGATGGTTAGCGCGTGTAGATCTCCAATCCTTGGTAAGGAAGTTGCTTCAATGTGCACGCGAAATCAAAAAAAAAAAGGAAGGAGAAGAATAGAGTTTCAGTCGTCGTTTTGGGGCGGTATTAGGCAGCAGTTTCAGTTTTTGATTCAGCAAGGGCATGCCCGTCGTGGCCGACCAGCCCTGGACGCACGCGTCGCGTGGCCCTCTCCTTGCCTCCTCGCTTGCCACCTAGTTTGCCACCTCGCCTCGTGCATCAGAAAGAGGGGAGCCCGGCACCTCCTCTACTCCCTTCGCTCATTCTCTCCCTCTCGCTCTCTGTCTCTCGCCCTCTCCGTCGCGGGAGAGTGGCAGCAGCGCCGCCGCCGCGATTGCAACGAAGCTTCGCCCCCGCTCACGCCTGCAGCTCCGCCCCCGTCGTTCTTCACCTCGTCCACCTCCCCAGCTGCCCTATGGCACACAGGTGAGGCCCCATTGGGCAATCTCCACCGGCGCCACCGGGTTACAGCGCCGCCGTTCTTGCCCCTTCGTAGCTGCTGGCACAAACTTCTTGTTAACAACCCCAACTCGATTCAAGTACCAGATACAGGTTGCGACCGCGGGCGGTGAGATCACCTCTCACACACGCACTCGAACTCAGCCGAATCACCGGCAATCTACTACTACTCCAACTCCACACACACGATAACCACGGGAACCAACAAGGTCCCGATTCAACTCACACACAAGTCTTCATATACAAGTTGATTGATTCCCCCATCTCATTGTTGTCCTTGCCCTCTTGTAGACGACGCCCAGCCTGTCCGGCAGGCCACTGCTCGACTAGGCCCAAGCCCATGGCCCATGATGAAGGCCCAACCATGGGTTGTCCCTGACATTCCCCCCCTTCTTAATTTTCGGCTTGCCCCCAAGCCGATGGAGAAGTTTGGAACCACCGGGATCCCAAGGCACTTGCAAGACCTTAATGCTGAAGAGCAATCCGCAATGACACCAAACCTGGGTATCCGACATCACTTTCAGCTGCCAGTCCACTGGAATGATGTTTGTTGTAACCATCTTGTATGTGCTTGTATGAGACAGACAGAGAGACACCATGAAGCCAGATGCTCTGTCTTTCTCCTCGTCATGCCTGTCCATTGCTGGGGAAACTAGCTTCTTGACAAAGTATCGGTGGAAATCATCATAACCCATCTCAGAAAAATCAGAAGCAGCTAATGTCAGAGGATCAAGAATATTCAGCTTGCTGCCAACTGATAGTGTCTCAACAAGCTCACTTGTAATGTTAGAATGAAGTATTGCAGGAGGTGGGCATGCCTGTAACTCAATGCAGCGAGTAGTGTACCAATTCAGTCCAATCTGGACTAAACCAACAGTGGCCAATGGCTTGCTCAACACAAGTACTGAAACGAGATTGTAGTTGAACCCAACAGTCATATTATTGTGGTCCACGTCCACAACTTTTCGCTCATGCAGCAACGAATTTTGAGCTCTCCAGCTTGCAGTGCCAACAGGTAACAAGGAAGCATTACCACTACTGCTATTTAGTAGGAACAATATAGAAGTAGAATCACATTGAGATGACTGAAGCAATTCCACTTTCAGATTGTTGGCCAGTGCGAAACAGTAATGCACCTTCTTGTACACAGACAATTGTTGGTTGTAGCATGCATGCTCAACATTCAGGCACAATAGCATAGCTTCGGACTGTTGCCACAAATGCAAACGTGCATGTCTGCTCATTCCTATAGCAAGCAATGGCTCTAGAATCATCATATTCTGAGCACTCATTCCCTCAAGCACCATCTGGTCACCATGAGCTTTAGTAGCACTAAAGCCCGACTGAACAACACCCATCCAAGATGCAGAGTTAAGGATGGTGATATACCTTTGCTGCATTTCATCGAACTCCACTTGAGCATCGATCGAGGTAGAGGAAGGCTTGCTTGCAATAGTCACCATGGAGACCGGCTTGGGCTTCACACTAGAAGAATTACCAATATCAGAATGTAGCTCAGAGATCTCAAAATTTGTCCTGAACTCTGATTGTACTGAATCAAGTTGCCTTAGTAATGTGCAGGGCTGACACTTAGAATTGTCTGCTGCAATAAGAAGAACTCCATCGGAAGAATTAGGACCAGGTAGCCAAAGATGGCACCACCTCAATTGTGTAAATTCTGGCCAACAAAAGAGGAAACCCATTCCTTGAAGTACCACTGGTATGGAGCTCAATTGCACAGAAGCTGCAGAACTAGAGCAGGATGACCAAGGAAGCGGCCGTAGCTGGGCTCTATCTCTGATTGAGGCAAGATACACTTGATTCTCAACAAGCTGTCTCACATACACCTTCTGAATAATATATGACTCGGATGCACAACAAGTAGGCACAACATCAACTGAGTATGCAAGGTTGAGGATGGTGATGTACTGGCTTGGCATTCTGTTAAACACCAATTGAGCGCCCACTGCAGCCGGGGACGATGCCGTAGCCACACCAATAGAAGCACTGGATCCTGAATTGACAAGCTTGGGAGCGTCCTGGGATGCATACCAGACGCCGGTGTAGGGTGACAAGCAGTAGGAAGAGGCCCAGGTGCTGCCGACGACGGAATGGAACTCGATGACCATGAATCCAGCAGCTTCACGGATGGGGAGGTCGATGGTGTGGTGGAGGATGGGGATGCCCTTGTCCGCGGCGGTCACGGTGAGCACCGAGTCCGATATGTGCGCGGTGGACGAGTCGAACTCGAGCGTGATGGTGTTGCCCCGGGCGAAGGTGAAGAACTGGCGCAACGCTTCCGGGACGGCAGCAGCACGGACGAGGTGGAACTCGACGGTGGCCGATGCAGAGCTGGAGCGTGTTGAGGGGCAGTGTGGACCGTGGGAGGTGCCCCTCGAACGACGCGGCCGGAGTATCGAGGGCGGCGATGCGTCTCGTCCGCGGAGAGGCCGTAGACGAAGACGGCGGCGGAGGCGGAGGCGACCTCGCCGGGCTCCCTGAGGTGGATGACGACGGAGCAGCGCGCGGGCTTGAAGAAGGGGCGGCGGCCTCGAACCCAAAGTCGTGGAGGTCGTCCGCACCGATGCGGGCCACGACCGCGCCATCGAAGCCGAGGCGGACGCGGAGGAGAACGCCGCGGTCGACGGATCCGAGTCGGGCGCAGAGGAGCACGCCGCTGTTGGTGAAGTCGTGGCGGGTGTGGAGGAACGCGCCCTCGCCGGGCTCCCTGAGGTAGACGCAGAGAACGCCGCGGTCGGCGAGGCCGACGCGGACGCGGAGGGAGACGCCGCGGATGGTGAAGCAGAGGAGCACGCGGATGGTGAAGCAGAGGAGCACGCCGCGGTCGGCTGAACCGAGGCGGACGCAGAGGAGCTCGTTGCGGCTGACGCGGGACGGAGAGGGCACGCTGGGCGAGCAAGTCGGTGAAGAGCTGGTCGGCGTTGGACTGCGCGACGGGGAGGGCGACGGAGTCGGTGGTGGTGGTGTCGGTCGCGGGGATCTCGTCGAAGAGTCCACCCCAGTTGTTGTCGGCCACGACGAACTCTGTCGCGCCGGACTGCTTGAGGATGCGGATGCGGGGCTCGATGGCGGCCGGGCGGAGGAGGCGCTCCGGGACGGAAGCGGGTTCGAACAACCCGCCCCAGTTGTCGGCGACGACGAGCTCCGTCGCGCCGCGCTGCTCGATGCTGCCGATGCGGAGCCCAACGGCGACGCCCCGCTGCTCCAGCGCGCCCCAGCGCTGCTCCCTCCGGGCGTCGAACTCGTCGAGCTTCCTCTTGAACTCGGCGTACCAGAGCTCGGGATCCATGGTGCCTAGAATCGACGGAGCTGATACCAGGTGTTAACAACCCCAACTCAATTCAAGTACCACATACAGGTTACGACCCGCCGGCGGTGAGATCACCTCTCACACACGCACTCGAACTCAGCCGGAATCACCGGCAATCTACTACTACTCCAACTCCACACACACACGATAACCACGGGAACCAACGAGGTCCCGATTCAACTCACACACAAGTCTTCAGATACAAGTTGATTGATTCCCCCATCTCATTGTTGTCCTTGCCCTCTTGTAGACGACGCCCAGCTGTCCGGCAGGCCACTGCTCGACTAGGCCCAAGCCCATGGCCCATGATGAAGGCCCAACCATGGGTTGTCCCTGACACTTCTCTAATTCGTTCGCTAACCTATCCTGTTGGATGCGTCTCATAGATACGAGTCTAGTGGTGCCAGTCCCGTCGCCGGAAATTTCGCCGCCGGCGAGCTACGGCCGGTCAAAGCACCGCCCTGGCTCTGTCTCTATGACAGGTGGACCCCGCCTGTCAATGGCTAGGGTTTAAGGTTTGAATTCAAATTCCAGATTTTGTCCTGATCTTCAAAAAATTCATAACTCGAGTTTTACAGCTCTGTTTTGAGTGAACCAAAAGTCTAGTTTTTATTAAAAATATGAAACTGCTATGATATGTGGTAAAATAAATAGTTATGATTTATCTCTTTTATTCATGGAGCTAATAGGGAAATTCATATCTTTTTATGTATAGGTCTTTTTGGCTCTGAAATTTTTATGGGAGCTTATTCATGCTATGAGTAGGCTGTAGTTAAAGTTTCCTGAATGTTGGGTGCCATATGTGTGAGTTATGAATTTCACTTGTTTCATTCATTAGATCTTGTGATAATTTTAATAATTTATCTATACATCCAGTTGATGTAAAACTGGGGGATCTCCTTCTCATGTGATGAGAAGCCCAAGAAAAAAAATATATGGTCTGTGTTTGATGCTTTGAAATAGGATTTCCTAATTATGCTCCTATTCAATGTGGTTGATGTTATTTTTGATATCTCATAGAATACTTGATGGATTGCTTTTACAGTGAGTTCCTGGTAGTATGTTCTAGCTGCTGCAAATTTTATAGAATTTTCTGGGCACTTTATGTATATGCTCATAATTATGCCTTGGCACTAAAATAAAAACAAGAAAGGCAAGTAATAGTTTTATTTGGTGTGAAGTGGTATGTGTTTTGGTGACCTTTGGGCATGTAGAATCTGGTGGTGTGATGGATATGGTTTGTTTGTGCTTTATCACATGATCTTATGCTTTATGCCTTTATATATGTGAAATCTGGACAATTTTGGGAATCGGAAAAATACCCCATAATAATGTCAATTTTTTTTTTTGGAGATGAGTTGAATACCAAAAGTGTAGATAACTTATCAATCTACATGCTGTTAAAATTTGATGGCCATTGGCCCAATACTTTTAGAGTTATGGCTGTTGTGGTCCAGGTCCAAAAATCTGTCATTTTGCTGTTTGCCCAGAACAGATTCTGTTCTTATGTCATTTCGACCCAGTTAGCTTGGGATTCTTGCTGTGATGATTGAAGATGATTTGTAGAAAATTTCATAAGCTTTCCAGATTGTCTTCTTGCACATCGTTTGATTTATAGATCTCCAGATATGATTTATTTACTGCAAGTGGTGATGTAGGTTCAGATTTCATGAATTGCCTTGATCTGCTGGCTTTGCTTAGTTTAAGTGAATCACAATGCCATAAATGCTTTGCCTAATTGGATTTACATGTTTAGGTGCTGATGTTAGGCCTCTAACACAAGGGGAGCAATTGTATCTTAGATTGTGTAGGCTTAGTGAGTTTTACTTGCTCTTTAGGAGATAAGTGAGACGTGAATGTTTATAACGATTTGAATAGAGCCATAAAAGTAAATGTCCAGCTATGATGCCTTTGTTCTTTTGTGGTCATGATCATACATGGCATCCTACATTACATACATGTTATCATACGTTGCACCTATGCTTTATGTTATGCATTCATTATATTTATGCAATGCATTGCATGCAATAGGTGTACCGAAGGAGTGACCTTGCTCCAGCTTGGAGGGGACGTGTCAGGAGGATCAGGAGGGCCCTTAGGAGTTGAAGGACCAGCAGGCCATACCCGAGCCAAGAAGAGGTAGTGGTGGAGTGCCCGCTGCACGTGCCCGAGGCGTTTGTGAAAGGCAAGCCCCGAGCATATTCACTTCCTATGTTTTTCTAAAATGCAAACTTGAGTATCTTTATGTTGATGATGCATTAAGTTATAGGAGTTGTGTGGAAACACTTGATGCATATATACCTATCCTTGTCCACTAAATATGCCTTGAAATCCTATTTCATGCAGGATCGTTTAGATGCCTGGTTAAGCTTTAAACGGTAGAAGTCAGGTGATATAATATTGCCTGCGAGATGTAGGTAAAGAATGGAAATAATTGGATATGGGATCATGGATGTACCATGTATTTTTGTAAAACAAAATTAGAGAGACTGGGCGGGAAAGTGATGACTATAGGATATGGAGATCCTGGGAGTCGAGTAGTCCCATCTGTGTCGATTAAGGACTTGATCTTGGAGCCTTTCCTTTTCATGTTGAACGCAACCTCTCACTTAGCTGGCCAACCTGAGGTTGTCGACCACGAAGCCGAGTAGTTCAACTCCGGCTGGTAAATCGGTGAGTATAAAGTGCGGCTCGGAACGGAGTCACGACATGGACTGTGGGTGAAGGTGATTTAAAATTCCTAAGTTGTTACCGGCACGGTGATATCCCTGGGAGTGCGGCGCCTGCTGGGCCCGTTCCGGAGTGGCTCGAAAGGTGACCTAAGGCTACCCCCCGATCCGTATGCCTTGTGAGTGTTAGGAATCTTTCCCATTGGGCGCTTAATCGATTCGAAATCGCCATCTCTCTTGGATAGTGAGAACTTGAGGGGCATATCTCCATGTAGCACACTAAAAATAAATAAAATGAATGATTATGATGATGATCACCGAGATGATTTATGATGGACCTTCCATGGTTCCTTATATTGGTTGTTTCTTTTTGCAAGTTGTTTTAGTAAGGAAACAAATGTAGATGAATGGCTTATGATTATTAAAAGATGATGCTAAAATTACCCATGATTAGTACTTATGCTTTTTTATGCAAAAAAAAGTTAAGCTAGCCCCACTTATATAAAAGCCTTGCATACTCTTTTGGTGTCACTTTATTTTCGGGTTTATGACGGGTAAGTCTAGCCGAGTACATTCTCGTACTGTGGTTTTATTCCCACTTGTTGCGTGTGATACTCTTTACAGCGGGTGCTGCAAGTATTGTCTTCTCCCAGCCGGGGATGAAGATTAGACCATTGGGCGTGGTCTCTGTAGTATCTCATCTTTATGCTTTTGTGGAGTATGACATATCACTGGCAATGTAATATAAAGTTTGTGAACTTGTTTTAAAAATACCTGCTTCCGCTACTTGAACAACTGGTTTGTAATAACTAATGTACTCCGATGGTAAGTGAACTTTGTGTAATCTTTCATCTATAATATGTTGTTGCGAATGGTGATGTTTCGTTGAATCAAGACGATCTTGGTATGCGTTACGATGTTGGTTTGAAATCCTTCGATATTTCGGATGGTCGTTCGGTTTATAAGCCGACAAGTTTCAAAAGTCGGTCGTTTTTGATCGATTTTCGATCTTGCACGTTTATAATTTGGACGTTCCATCACATCATTCCCAAGCCTGCGCCTCCACTCCCTCCTACTTTCCTCGCCACGCCTTCCTGGCTAGCCAGTGCCGCGCCGCCTCACCGCCCTCCCCGTTGTCGGCGGAAAAAAACGGTCGGCCGCGGACACGCCGAGGCGACCTCGATGCACCCGGTCGCCTCTGCGCCGGCCTCGTGACCCAAATGGGCGCCATGGCCGTGCGCTGGAGCGCCTCCATCAGCTCCATGCGAAGCACGCACTCATGACGCCGAGCCTGCCGCGCTCTTCCTCGACTCCGCCGCCGACCAACATCTCAACGCTGCGCCTCCTCCACGCGGAGCCCCCACGATGTTGAACTCGCCGACCCTCGCCCCGCGACCGGTGCCCCCGCTCACGCTTATCGCTGCCGGCGTGCTCCCTCGCCACGCCAGCTGAAGCTCGCCATCTCCCGACGCCGCACCGCTGCTCTCATCACGATGCTACCCACGCCCTGCGTCGCCCGCGACGCCATGCTCGGGCGACCGCTGGCCCCGCCTCGCTTCAAACCTCAACGCCGTAGCGCATCGACTCACCTCCCCGTGAGCCACGCCTAAGCTCGCCGCGCTCGCGCAGCAGCCGCCCGGCTCCACGACGCCGCCTCGCGTGGCATTTGCTCATACCCACTTCGAATCCACCGTCATCCTCCCACCCCCAAGCTGCGTCACGATGACTGCGGGGCGGCAAATCTAGTTTGTGCGTGGCCAGCGGACGCCTGCCGGCAACCATCTTCGTCCTGGCGGCTCGCGCTACGCCAGTCACCGGCCAGCGCCATGTAAGCTCCTAACCAAGGCTCCATCTTGGGTACCTACTGTCACCCCTGACCACCTTCTACCG
>JADLZK010007292.1:0-11236 GCA_015847255.1 Hyparrhenia diplandra
TTAAGTATGAAGTTCTATATGACAAGATAATGATATAGGAACTATAGACTAGTTCATCAACCAAGATTATATCGCAAGAACTTTGCTCTAATTCAAGAACACAACTATATCGATAAAGTAAGAGCAAGAACAAAATGGAACTCTTGATATTATTCATACAGAAAGACACAAGATGCTCCAAGCTCTCCAAGGTAGCTCATTGCCTTGCTCCTTATTCTACTACTACTACTAACCTACAAAGAATAAGAAAGAGGAAGAGAGGCTCTTGTGTGGTGTGTGAGTGGGGGGAGAGCCATCTATTTATAGGGGGGATGAGGAGGAATCTTCCATGGCATATTCTCCTCCATAATGTGCCAACCGGCCATGTATCGTCGGTTTGAAGGTTCATTGCACTGGCCAACGGTATTGCACCGCGTTTCCAACACTAATGTGGGCCCGCCAAGTTTGGGCCGAATCGGCGCGAAGTGGAGTGGGCGCGCAGAATCTCGGCCGCACTTAAACGGGTCCCACCTTTGGGCACGAGCTTTGCGGTGTGGGTTGTGCTGGGTGCGAAAAAGTTGTCCCACGGCGTTTGCTTTCGGTCCGGTTGCATCGTGTTGGGCTCATTTCCATTGGGGTGAAAGATGTTCAAATACGCTTTCCAGAAGGGCCATTTTGGTGCATTTTCCACTTGCCTTTGTATATAAATCCTGCAAAAACATTATTTCGCACTACAAGTGGAATTATGTCAATAATAAATGTATATGTGTATGATAAGGTATAGTTTACTCCCCTTTTGGTAGAATGTTGACGTTTAAAATTATGTAGTTGGTTGATCAGCGTAGCGAGGAATCTTAATAAATAAAGTAGAAGTAAATCTTGAATGAAAGTAAATGTAGAGCTTTAGAATTAATAAATGAAGAACACGGAGATTCGTTGAAGCAGCGAACTAGTAGCGCACAAGATTACAATGTTGATGAAGATCCACAAGTTGGCTCTTCAACTCTCTCCTCTTCTCTCTCCTTTATCTAATTACAACTAAGATGAACTAGACAACTAGACAACTAGACAACTAGAAGGATCTCTCTTCTAATTGAAACCCTAACTTTTGCTCCGTAGAATACTAATGAAAAATAATGAGAGATAAGTCTTGGGGTCGAGCTTTGGCTGCTTATATAGTCCTTGGCGATGAGCGATGACCATTGGATCAAATCGACCTTGGCAGCGGTATAAATACAAACCGACATAAAGACGAAGGCGATTGGCCAAAAACGCCTAGCGCGGCAAGATAAAATTACTGGCGGCCGCCGCGGTCATGTTCTCCTCGGCTTGCCGTTTGTTTTGGTGTCTTTCCGGTATTTTCGGAATGTTTTTAACCACTTTTTAGGGTTGAGTTACTTCCACAGTCAAGTCTTGTCATCATATGTCTTGTATATTAGGAACTTTCTCCACTCTTTCTGCATTTTCCGGTTACAAGTCCACGGAAAGTCGCGGAGATACCAAAACTCGTGGAATTATGTCGGTTAAAACCCCTAGACTTATGTTGATATTCATTTTATGCCCTTATTTCATGTTTAGTTGACTATTAATATTATGCTATAACAGGTGTCAACATCCATCTCCTCACACCCAGCGGCCAAGCCAGTGGGGCCAGAACATCGGCTTTCGTCCCCCTACCTCCCAGCGTCAGGAATCGGGACGCCTCCCTAGGAGCGTGGACCGCCGCACAAGGCCACTGTCGCCGCCATCTCATTTATGTCGCCGCATCATAACCCCAAGCCGGAAGGAAGCTCATAGGAGCACCTTTCAACGCACGCCGCCGGCGCACGGTACCACTGACGGAGACCGGCCATGGCCGTGTGACACCTCACCACGCAGGTGCTGCGGGCGAAGACATGGCAAGCGGCGCCTCGTGGGGGGAGTGTACGGGCACGAGTGGGACATCACGAGCCCACGGTGGCGGCCGGCCACCGCGGAGAACACAACAAGCGCGTCCGGCCATGGCGGCGGAAGACGACGCCGCTGAGAAGCGACATGACCTATCACCAACCGACTTCGCCCACCGGAAGCGATCACGGCGTGTCACAAAGATGAGCACCAGCCAAAGGTCCGCGCGCAGGGGGGCCATGTCGAAAATATCAAGAGCAGAGGGAAGGGATCTCGCCGTCGGGGGCTCCATGGTCGCGCCTATAAATAGGCCCAACCAGGTGGCTAATCGAGCTTGCCCCTCTCTCGCGACGAGCTCCGCTCTACCCAGGGTCACGCGGTACTCTTGCCGGCTTCCCCTCTCCCCCTTTCTTCTCTCGTGAAATCCGTTGCCCCAAATCGGGACCGCCGCCGCCCTTGCCCCCGGTGAGGGAAACGGCGATTCCGACGATTGAGGCCTCCCTCGGGCTCTGGGAGTCCATCGGGTCACACACATTCCCCTCCCCGATTCCTCCCTTTTCCTCTTAGTGTGTTCTTTGTGTAGCCGAGTTCGCGTCGCCGCCGCCAAGCGCCGTCCCGCGACCCCGTTCGAGAAGACAACCCCCTTCCGCCACACGGGGGTGCCGGCCAACGCAAACAGCGGGGCGAGGCGGTTCGACAGGCTCTCGCGGCGACAAAGAGCGTCGCCGGCGAAATTCGGCGGACTTCGGCGGCGCCCGCCCCAAAGCCGTGGCGGGCCGGGAATAGTCGGCGTCGTTGGCCGGGACATAACGCCCCGTCACGACGCGTCAACCAATGGCGGGGAGCCACGTCGCCTCCCGTTCCGTCATGTTTCCCTCCGTCACATGCCACCGAGCCACGATTCATTAACCCGACGCGGGCGCCATTGGCTGGCGGGGCCGAGGTGCGTCCCACTGACCCACGTGTCTGGGGGCTTTTTACGTATGCGCCTTGTAAGTGCGGCGGCTACGGGGATATTTTTTTTACATAGAAGTTTATAAATATACTTTCCCGTCTCGAAAAATTCCCACAAAATTTGTAAATTCATTATTTGATTTATAGATTTTTATCATGTAATTAGTTCTACTATTATTACATGATAAAATTAGATTATAATATTACCCCTAATTATTTAATTAGGGATTAATAATATAAAATCAGAACTCATGCAAATTAACTCGTTTCGCGTGAAACGACTTCCATAGTTTATCTAAAAATCTAGCTCTATGCATCTAACCCATTGCCACCATAGTGTTCTATGTTTGTTTTATATGCCATAGTTCAAGCTAGGTTTATCGCCCCTCGCCGGTAGTTTCGGCGACCCGATTAGAAGCTTCCGTTCGAGCAAAAGCTAGGAGCGTTCGGCCGTGCCGATTCGTAAGAACCTCCTGTGCAAGTCCTTACCCCCTCATTGGCATTTGTTAAGTGCTAAAGAATATGAAGGATTACGCAAGCACACCTGAGTAACACCTACCATTGTAGTTTTTTTCCTAGGATGAATATTCTAGAGTATCGTATCCACGGGGAAGCTTTGGCTAAAGAATTCTAGTAAGTCACAATCATATATCTACTAACTTAGCAAACCACTAGATTATAGTGAGGGGGTAAATGGTTAAGAATAAGTTAATATCAAAGCATAAAATAAAAAGCTACCTAAGATGTCAAAAGAATAATTAGACTAATCAAGAGGTAAAAAGGGAGAGATCAAGGTTCCTAGGTATCTCTATTACTTAGGTTCTATGATAGCAATTACACTATCGCACTTTGGAACAACGGTTCCTTTCAACTCGAAAAGACTAGGAAGAAGGTAGTTGGGAGAAGGCCGCTAAAAGCTCTGAAAACACCAATCCGAACGTGGTGGACTACAAAGGCCTTCTGGAGTCACACCGGGGGCTACCACAACTATCCGATTGGATTGGCGCAACCTCGGGTAACCAATAGCCTAGACACCATGTCTATACTATAGATTACTACTCTAGCTACCATGAATAACTAGAGCACTCAATACTGGCGGAGATCCCATGCAATAATATAACAACTATACTTAACCATATATGAAAGGTATGAAAGTAAATAGAGAAGATAAATATATGAATCATAAGTCTTGTAGAGAAGATACAAAGACATACCATACTCGAAGACATCTCGAGAACAAGAGCATAGCTCCTCTCTCCTTTTACTCTTGATTAGATCTAAGTTAGATCTAATCTAGTTCTAATTACATGGCTAATCTATCTCTAATTACATATCTAATCTACTTCTAATCTACCTCTAATTCACTAATCCCGGAGAGAGGTTATCCTTACATTGGGACACCTCTACAGGCGAGAGATAATGAATAATGAGATAGAATGAATTAGGGTTTCACCACAGGGACGGGGGTCTTCTTATATAGGCCTTGGCGATGAACGCGTGAACCCTTGGATCAAACGGACCTTGGCAATGGTGTAGATACAACCTCAATGTCGGTGGTAAACGCCATACAAGATGAGCCGATTGATTACACCTTGTCGGCCGCATGGGGTGGCATTGGCGGCGCTGTGGTGGTGGTGTGCCACCTCGGCTTCCGTTTCTCCCGGTGTCCTACGGTATCTTCTAGAATGTTTTAGTCCACTTTTTCGGGTTGAGTTGCTTCACGGTTAAGTCTTGTCATCGTATGGGATATATATTAGGAACTTTCTCCATTATTCTACGCATTTATCTATGAAGTCCACGAAATTATATAAATCACCAAAACTCATGAAATTATGTTAGTTAAACCCCTAGACTTATGTTGATATTCATTTTAAGCCCTTATCCAAGTTTAGTTGACTAGTAATATTATGCTATAACGGTGTCAACAAGTTCCCCCAAGCTTACCCTTTGCTAGTCCCTAGCAAAGCCAAACCTAGCAATGGATCGGGGAGTTGCTGCAATGCTATCACACCTTTAAAGTACACATGCTTTCAAACAAAATTTCTCTCCAGATAAAGATAAACTTTTTCAAACTTTAACTTACCCTTATTACTTTTTTATCTTTTGGGGCTTTATATCTTTTTACGCAATCTTGGGTAATTGAAAGATAGAACAGTCAAGTCAAGCACTAGATCTCAAACTCTTTTGATCAACTGTCCTTCTGGAGTTTTTGCTGATTTTCAAATAAAACTCAAAGTTCCTCAGTATGACTCTCTCTAATCTCTCATTTGTGGTATTTGTGGATCCTCTCTTAGGCAATAATATAGTGTTGCCTTACTCTCATAATATATAACATTTTTAGCTAAGGCATTAATATAATATGCCTTCTTCTCTCTCACCTAATATCTAAAGCTTATATATGTGGAGCTCATAGGTAGGAAAAAATAAAATAATTTTTTTCTTACTAAGCATATATCGTAAATTCAAGCAATGGATCCAAAAGATACAAGTCACACCGATCAAGTGGTGCACGTGTAAGGTTGATAGAGTATATATGGAATATAGTAAAGTATGTAGTGAAAAGAATAGATGATGGGAAATCTTACTTTTGCTCCTTTTAGGAATCTTCTCTCTTTTCATAAACTTTTTTGTAGAGAACTTTGGGTTGTATCTCTTTCTTTCTTTCTTTTTCTTCTTCTTCTTCTTTTTTTTTTTTTAACAAAGAGGTGGACTCTGCTGGCCCTTGGACTTGTGTCCATTATTTCCTCTCTTATAAAGATGTGGGTTCTACTGACCCTCGGACACTTGTCCATTATTCATCTTTATTTTTTTAGAGATGTGGGCTCTACTCGCCCTCGAACACTTGTTCATTATTCATCTCTTTTCTTTAGGGAGGTAGGCTCTACTTTCGCGTAGGACTTTTGTCCATTTTTCATCTCCCTTTTTCTTTTTTTTTTTTAAAAGATACACAACCTGGATCTCTTTTACAATAACTTTTTGAGAGGTATAAATGTAATGGAGCTTTTGTAAGATATTGGCTAGCAATGAATGAAAGGATGGGTATAGTATATATTTTTGGTTGTTCTCCTGATAAGAGTAGAACATTTTTTTGTTGGCTAAGAGTGAGTAGATGATAGTGAAATGAAGTAAGTGGAGTGAGTGGAGTGTATATGATCAGCATGACAAGTTTCTAAGGGGTCGACAAAGATTCAACAAACTCAATGCAAAGCAAGCGACCTATATATATATATATATTTTTCAAAAGGTTTTCCCTAATCTAATTAGCATGTATATATGGGCTGTGGTAGGAGGTTCACACTCTTGTCACACAGGAACTTATCATGTGCATTTTCAATTTTGAAATATAAATCTCAGGAAATCTAGTGTCACTAGGAGTAAGATCAAATAGTAGCTCAGACTATCATATATCATATCCAGTCAATTACCTAGACTTTTTCGAGCAAGCATTTGCAACCCAAATGTTTCGTGGTTTTGAGTAAATATTAATTTTGCAAATGGAGCTCGAGAGAAATTAAGCTTGAAAGCTAGGTACTAGAAAAGTATAACAACGAACAACTATTCATCATCTCCATGTTGGCAGATTTTAGGGTTTCTTTTAGTTGAGCAAAGTAAACTTTAGTGTGCACTCTCTCTTGACTCTTTTATTCACACTCTAAAAGACTTTTTTAGACTCTATTAAAACTAGACTCTTAACAAACTTTCTAGCAAACAAAATATTTATCTAATAATAAATAATATAATATAGATAATAAGATACTTATCACGGATAAGCGGGGGGTTGCACTCCCCCAAAGGTGGATGTTGACATAGTCTTCAATGTTCTTGATGGTTGGAAGTGGAGGTAGATAGTGATGGTGGGCTGATTGATCTTCTTTGCGCTAGACACCATATGTGTCATGTCTCTCTTCCTTGCAATCCTGCTGAACTCAAATAGACAACAAAACTAGTGGAACTTGGTTAAGCATTAAGGGTTAGCCACATTGCTTTTGTTTGTTCGGAAATCTTTCAGCGACATTAAATATTTTAGGGTTTCTATGCAAATAAGGATGACGATGCATGCATATTTATTTTATTTTTATGCCACCACAGTAAATATCCTTGTGGGTTGTTACACACCATAAAATTACTCACATGGGGCTTTAGAGTTTTTCAAAGTATATGCAACAAACAAATATTTATTTTCTTTTTTTTTCTAATGCAAGGCTAGTAATATAAATATGCTAAAGGAAAATAACTATGGAATGCAAGGAAATAAATATGCTATGTATATAGATAACTACCGATCTTACCTTTTCGGCGAGGATTCGGTGTTTTAAGTCCTCTGACGAGACTTCTTAATTTGTCGTTTCCTTGAGTGTATTATCGATCTTGACGGTTATGCTCCTTGAGATGGTGAAGGATGAGGTCACCCATGTTCTTTTGCTGGTCTTATGAGTTGGAGTGAAGTGTAAGCGCGTCTTGTTTAGTGTGCATGCTTGTAGGACATTCACTTGTTGAATTTTTGGAGAGGCGATTGGCTTCTCCTCCTTTTTTTGCTCAAAGTGTGTCACGCTTGCAAAGTCATGGTAGAGATCAAGTGCATGGGCTCTGTTGGTGGAAAACACCAACAGAACCAAAACTTCATTCATTCTTCTCTAACCATAGGCACATCAAACAAGAAAGAGTTGATTTTTTAAATGCTTTGCTTAAAACCTAACTTTGGGTGACAAGATCGAGAAGATTGAGCATGATTGTTTTTTTTTTAATAAAACATTCGACAGATCAAATCAAGCTCATTGACTCTTGGAAGGATTCTCTTATCTAAACATCAAGAGAATAATTATGATTCTTCCAAAGCAAGGTAAGCAATATTACGGCTTATAAGATTAGGACTATAAGAACAAGAGAGTGGTGGTGAAACAATTAAAAAACAAAACATGTTGAGCTAATAAGCTAGATCAAGCAAGGTTGTTATTCTAACATATTTTATTCTTTATATTTATGAACAAGACATACTTTAGATAAAGCTTAAATAATGACAACTTACCTCAAGATGTTACCTTATTATTGGAGTGTGACAACAGTAACACCTTGTGGTGGTCCTTTTCTTCTATGGCCTTTTGTGTATCTTGTTCCACACTTGTCTCCTTTATTGAATCGTCCTTTCTTTCTTGTCTTTAAATTGTGCTTAGACCTTTTTGCTCCTCTCATGATTTTATTCCTGTAATATTAGTTGACAATAGATACCAGAAGGAATATACAAGTAGTTGTAAACAAGGGTAAAATTGCCATGAGCTTAAGGTTGCTTTTATGTCAGAAAAAAGTTTTGATTGGAAATTTTATATGCTCACCATTACTTTCTCTCTAGTTGAAAATTTTTATTATACCTTAAGTTTGATTTTTATGCAAGACATTTATTAACCATTCAAACTTTAGAGAGATAAAGTAATTGTGAGTAAAGGGATTACAAACCAGCATGTCGGAGTGATGGGAGCTTGAGTAAAAGAGGAGTATGTCAGATGATCTTTAGAGGAATCGACCTTCCTCCCCTATGCTTGAGCCTTTCTGTCACTCGTCACTTTAAGTGTGAATCTTGAACCGTCCCTAATCGTGTGTTGCAATCACCATGTCCTTAGATGTTGTTCATCCTTTGTTCTGCAAGTTTAGTGACCAAGAATACCGAAGGGAACTTGTCCCTAGGAACATGTTTCTTTTACCATGAGCCTTCATGTGCTCGGATATATATTATTTTTCTTTTCTTTAGAACATAAAGACAAAAGTTATATACAATTATGTGATTTATATTCACTTACCTATCTTTGATGTTCTTGTGGCGGTTGCTTTGTCCATCCACTTCTTTTAAGTGATTACTTTTCTAGATCATGTTATATGGCACTCTTTCTTCATCAAATGGACATAACATAGACCTTTCCTGCAAAATATTAATGGACACATACCCAGGGAAAATACAACATAGTTGAAGCCGGGGTTGTTGTCCAAAGTTCATAAGATCTCATCTATGCTAATGAAAAGGTGGTTCTTTGTTTACTCTTAGCTTTGAGACTCTTTTATCATGTCTAATAACACACTCTCTTTTTTTTTATGGCTGCACTCTAGTATGTGGATCAAGGCAAAGGTAACTTGTAGCAAAAGAGAATGCGAGTGATTTGATACTTACAGTTCTTCCATTAATGATGAATGAGCCATATCTTTTGCACAAGGTTGGCGTTCATCATATGCCTTGCTTCATCTACGATCCGAGTTCATCTCTTGACTTTCCCAATTGGATTTGATAGTTCTCTGCATGGGTTAGTCAACACAATAACCAATGTCTACACAAGTAATTCTTAGTTCAATAACCAAACTAGACTCCATGTCTAATTCAATTAAGGAAGGCATTTTAACCTAAGCACCACGCTTAATTTTAAAAGCCTATGGAAAAACCCTATTTCTTGTGAATAAAAGAATTTCCAAACCAAAGCATACTATAGTAGATAAAGGTAACATCAAAGCATTACAGAGATTTATCAATTAGAGATGAAAGAGCATGATCAAGGTGAGGATTTTTTTTTTTAGATGCAAAAGCGACATGTATGCAAGGAAATAAACATGCAATGGATCTACTATGAGAAAACATAAACTAAGTGGAGTGAATGCATGAGTTAATCAAGTAAACATGCAATGCAATGCAAGAAATTAAATGATAACTACTCAATTAATTTTTTAGTCAATCAACAAAACTTCCTCACCTTTTTAATCATACTTACCATGATGTGCAGCTTCTATATGCGTCACTTGAGATGTGTGCATTGAATTCTTGTGACGGCGACTTCTTCTTTCAATCTATACATGGTTAGAATAATATATATTTAAATACATACCTTTGAGATAGCAGGGTTCCAATGTGTGATGAATCTTGAATGATCAGGCACCCTGGGTTCTTCAATCTTTCTTATCTTGTCTTGTGGAATCTGTCGGAAGATCGCAACGACATCTTTTGTCTGTCTATTCCACAACTCAACAGAACAAGGATAATCCTACTAAAGCTAGTGATATACTAAATTAACAGACATCATGATCATCATTAGAATCTTTTAGGCCAATTGCTTCCCGCAACGGCGCCAAAAAAGCTTGTTGGCATTTGTTAGTGCTAAAAGAATATGAAGGATTCTGCAGGAGCGCACAGAACACCTACCATTGTAGCTTTTCCCTAGGATGAATATTCTAGAGTATCGTATCCCAGGGAAGCTTTTGGCTAAAGAATTCTAGTAAGTCACAATCATATATCTACTAACTTAGCAAACCACTAGATTATAGTGAGGGGGTAAATGGTTAAGAATAAGTTAATATCAAAGCATAAAATAAAAAGCTACCTAAGATGTCAAAGAATAATTAGACTAATCAAGAGGTAAAAGGGGAGAGATCAAGGTTCTGGGTATCTCTATATTACTTAGGTTCTATGATAGCAATTACACTACTGCACTTTGGAACAACGGTTCCTTTCCAACTCTCGAAAAAAGACGGGAAGAAGGTAGTTGGGAGAAGGCTGCCAAAAAAGCTCTACGAAAACACCAATCGAACGTGGTGGACTACAAAGGCCTTACAGAGTTTGTCACCTCCGGGGCTACCACAACTATCCGTTGGATTGGGCGCAACCTCGGGTAACCTAGACACCATGTCTATACTATAGATTACTACTCTAGCTACCATGAATAACTAGAGCACTCAATACGAGCGGAGATCCCATGCAATAATATAACAACTATACTTAACCATATATATGAAAGGTATGAAAGTAAATAGAAGATAAATATATGAATCATAAGTCTTGTAGAGAAGATACAAAAAGACATACCATACTCAAGAACATCTCAGAACAAGAGCACAGCTCCTCTCTCCTTTTACTCTTGATTAGATCTAAGTTAGGTCTAATCTAGTTCTAATTACATGGCTAATCTATCTCTAATTACATATCTAATCTACTTCTAATCTACCTCTAATTCACTAATCCCGAGAGAGGTTATCCTTACATTGGGACACCTCTACAACCGAGAGATAATGAATAATGAGATAGAATGAATTAGGGTTTCACCCAGGGGGGAGGGGGGTCTTCTTATATAGGCCTTGGCGATGAACGTGAACCCTTGGATCAAACCGACCTTGGCAGCGGTGTAGATACAACCCTCAATGTCGGTGGTAAACCGACATACAAAGATGAGCCTGATTGGTACGGGGTAATTTGGCGACCGCGGTGGCATTGGCGGCCCGCCCGGGTGGCGCCACCTCGGCTTCCGTTTCTCCCGGTGTCCTCCGGTATCTTCTAGAATGTTTTAGTCCACTTTTCGGGTTGAGTTGCTTCACGGTTAAGTCTTGTCATCGTATGGGATATATATTCGAAACTTTCTCCATTATTCTCTGCATTTATCTATGAAGTCCC
>JADLZK010007293.1:0-64420 GCA_015847255.1 Hyparrhenia diplandra
AGGATTTGGGAATCACATGTGTGTGTGCCCTGGACCCTTATGTCAGCAACAATTGGAGGGTAGGGGCGTGTTAACTACTAGAAGAAGTAGGTGGTCATGGATGGTGTCCCAAATAGGTACCCAAGGTTCTGACCAAATGGAAGTGTTCCCTGCTTGAATTTGATAGGTCACATTGGTAGTGAGTTGAGGTTTCACGTGCAAAACAGAAGGCCAAAACTAGTTCACTATAAACTATGTAATTACTTAGGCTCGTATGCTTATCGGTGGGAAAAGAAAGAAAGGGGATTGAGAAAAAAATCTCTAAGTTCATTTTTTAAGGAGTTTGATTTTCACCTTTCAATCTCCTTTATTTCTAATTATAGGAAAAATGGATCCCTTATTCTCAATCTAGTGGAGATGCTCTTATATATATAGTAGGTGAATTCTCCGCGTGTTGCTGCGGTATGCAAAAGTAAATTTAATCTAGCTAAGAGGAATTTAAAAATAATTTCATCAGTAATGAACTAAAGAAAAAGAAATCATCTTAATCTTGGATCTTCAACATCAAAGAAAAAATAGGTAAGCTAATTTGTGGAGCATAATTTTTTAGAACTTAATGTACAACACAAAAATTATCGGTTCACGGTAAGAAGAATAGATTTAAGAAAGTACTAACACATTAATGATCTAACATACCTTACGTAGGGCCTTGAGATACTCGGACAAAATCAACCAACCTAACCTGTCCCTAACGACGTGTTGGCGGGGGATTATGCCCGGGGAAGGCACCTCCATCTCGAAGCGAGTTCCCGCGGACGCAAAGGGCACGGAGGCGAGCTCGAGCTCGTCCTAGGGAGATAGCTTTCCGCCTCGAACGAGCTCCCGCAGTGGACGTAAGAGTATGACGAGCTCGACCTCGTCGAGCTCACTTCCGTCTCGAGCGAGCTCCGGCGCGCGGACCAAGAACGTCGGGGAGAATCCGGGACATGATGATTGGAACGCGAGATCACAGCTTCACGCGCCGGCGCCGCAACCTACGATCGGATCTCGCTGCGGGGCGAGATCACCGGCGGCACGTCGCGTAAAAGATGGGATTTGTCCGGACGCGGCCGGTAATGCCAAGCACAAAGGGCGAGGCGCTACGATGAAACGACCTCGGCGACAAGGGCGAGCTCCCGTCGTGCTCTCCTGGTCACACGTTTTCTGCGACACCAAGTACTAGCATTTGGCGCGGCGGCGCCTCCACGACCCGACCGCGGACCGGCGCGTGCGGCGAGATGGGACTGTGCGGGGGACGGCGGCGGCGAGGCGAGCTCATTGCCCCTCTACACCAACCAGCGAACTCCGAGCTCGGCGCCGTGCGTACTACGTATCGGGATCGGAGCCGCCCTATTCTACTCTCGACTCTGGGCGGCGTGCCACAAGATAGGGCGGGCGCCTAAGCGCCGCCAGACAGCCCGACATGCCCGACATGGCGGGAGATATTTTCTCCTTCACCCCTTCTACTTGTATTTCTTCCACCTTACGGTCCTCATTTCGGTGGCGCTCTATGAGCTCCCCTTGAGACTATAAAGGGAGGGCTTCGGCCAAGGCCATGGACAAACCTCTCGCACACTCGAACACACACAAATCATCCGATTTCACACACAACCACAGAGACTTGGGAGCTCATCTCCCTCTCTCGCCCGCTTGTATTCGCCCGATATGAGCGGTTTGAGCTCGATAGTGCCACACACTTTGGACTAGGGTGCTTTCGATTGCCCCGAACGGTATAAATCCTCGTGTCATTGTCCGTGAGCTAGGCCATCGTTGCACACATTAGCCCGATCGACATCGTGACCATGGTATACAACCACGACACCTTCGGTGTTTGTCTTCTAATAATATATGTAACTTCAAGAAAATCTAGACGCATTGTCGTGGAAATTTAAGGTTAGTTTTTAGTGATTATTTGATAATGGAAAGAAAGATATAAACATGTGAGTTGATCATTTGATGATGGAAAGAAAGATATAAACATGTGAGTTATTTAATGAGAATTTTCAACACAAAAACATTAAGGTCACAAGGATCAAGAAAGCAATACCGGTGGATTCCCGTGCGTTGTAGGTGGGAATTTAAGGTTAGTTTTTTAGTGATCATTTTGATGATGGAAAGAAAGATATAAACATGTGAGGTATTTAATGAGAATTTCCAACACAAAAACCTTCACTACAAGAAATGTGACCTTTTATGACAAAAATCCTTATGACCATAGCAAATATCGTCATATATTGTAACATACTATGACGATAAAAATAATCGTCACAAATTCATGAGCCCTTCAACTATTTATGACCATGCGTTTTTTTGGTCACATAAAGATGCGGCGTCGTCACAAAATATCGCCATGAGCGACCAATCGACGGTTATGTTTTTGTGACAATATGAAGTGTTTTTTTGTGACTGTTTTGGCGTCCTTTGTTTGTTAATTGTAACATGACGGTCTCAATATCATTATTTGAAACCGGCGGCGGCAAGTCATTGGCGGCCTTGGGCCAACCAAAGAAGCACCGAGCGCGCTGCCCACAAGCAACACCCGGTCGAACCGGGCAGAAATACCGCTAAACGGCCAGCCCGGCGGGTCAGTAGCGCAAGGACCAGCGGCGGCAACTATACGCACTGGGCCAAAGCGGCGGCGGTTAAAAGTGGCGAGTAAAGGAGTCAGCGGCGGTCCATTTAAAATTGAAACACAACGAAGCCACTCCCTCCAACCGTCGAACCACGAAGCTAGCTAGCAAGCTAGCTAAGTTGTGTCGGGGAGCATGAGTGTTATATACATACACGTATATATATGTTGCATGCATTTCCTTTTTCTTCTTTTTTTTTTCTTCAAACATTCTTCTAAGATCTTGATCCAAATATTTTTGCTATGTCATCTAAAAATATGTAAATCCTTAGGACCATATTTGTCGTGTGTTCTTGATGAAGGACCGATTTCTCTTTTTTTCTCGCATTAAAACTTGTAACTAGTCGTTCTCCCTCGTATGAACTCTAAATGAGGTGATTTTTTTTCCTAAAATTTTCTAAAATCATTTTGCATCACGTTATGGTGTTGGATTCAGTCACCTCTTCATGCACCAAAATTTGAGCAATTCAAGTTTTGAATTCAAACTTTGACTTCGATCAAAACTTCGAGTCAAGCGGAACACGAAATGAACTCGGTTGAAAATCTTTTGAACCACGAAAGTTTCATAACTCATCGAGACCAACAAAGTTTATGTAGGTCAAATTTCCATTTGAGGAAGTGGTAATAACATGTAGTTCAAATATAACAAGTCTCTCACATAGTTCACGAAACTATGTGAGAGACTTATTATATTTGAACTTATATAGCCTCAACTTTATTGAAATGGCTTGGGATTTTTTTCGGCGGAGTCATTTATAGCCAAAATATGGTTCCACACAAGAACTTACATTTTCGAACAATTATTTTTATTATTATAATTTTTTTCGTCTTTGGGTGAGACAAAATTTGGTGAATTATACATTGAAAACACTAGAACTATGCAGCGACCTCCACATGTATTTGTTTCCTAGGGCATAAGAGACTTTGTGGCAAAGTTTGGCGCCATTCGAATCTTTTCGGTGGTGGGTCCAGTTCAGCGTATAATTACTCGAGAAGTCGCACGGAAAATCAAATAAAGCGAAAAAAAGTACCAACGATTTTACGAAAAATCTCAAACTTGGTGGTTGCTTCACAAAAGGCATTTGGAAGCCTGAGGAAAAGTTTGAGAGCAATACAATACTTGGAGCCTTTCATCGAACCATGTCTATGCACTAGGGTTCTTAGGGATTATGCGGTCCAAGTATGGTATTGGTCTCAAACTTTTTCTCGAGGCTTCAAAATGCCTTTTGTGAAGCAATCACCAAGTTTGGATTTTTTTAGAAATAGTTTGATACTTTTTTCCTTTAATTAATTTCCGCGCGACTTCGTCGAGTAATTATGCGTTGAACTAGGTCCACCCCCTCGAATAGATCCGTAATGGCGCCCAAACTTTTGCCACAAGGTAGCTTATGCCCTAGGAAACAAATACATGGAGGTCGTTGCATAGTTCTAGTGTTTTCAATGTATAATTCACCAAATTTTGTCTCACCTAGCACGGAAAAAATTATAATAATAAAAATAATTGTAGAAAAATGTAAGTTCTTGTATGGGACCATATTTTGGCTATAAATGACTGCGGGGAAAAATCTCAAGTCATTTCGACAAAGTTGAGTGCTATGTAGTTCAAATATAACTCAGTCTCTCACATAGTTTCGGGAACTACGCGGAGAAACTTGTTATATTTGAACTACATGTTATTACCACTTCCTCATATGGAAATTTGACCTACATAAACTTTGTTGGTCTCGATGAGTTATGAAACTTTCGTGTTCAAAAGATTTTCAACCGAAGTTCATTTCGTGGTTCCGCTTGACCGAGTTTTGACCGAAGTCAAAAGTTTGAATTCAAAACTTGAATTGCTCAAATTTTGGCACATGAAGAGGTGACTGGAACAACACCATAACGTGATGCAACATGATTTTAAAATTTTAGGAAAAAGAATCACCTCATTTTGAGTTCGTAGGAGAGGGCGACTAGTTACAAGTTTTAATCCGAGAAAAAAAAAAGAAATCGCTTGTTCATCATGAACATGTGACGAACAAGAACAATTTTCTTTTTAATTTATAGTCAAAACTTGTAACTAGTCTTTCTCCCTCATACGAACTCCGAATTTGATGATTTTTTTCTCTAAAATTTTCTAAAATCGTACCCTATCAATTTATGGTGTTGACTTTTCCATTTAAATTCATTTTGTAGTCAATATATTTATATAATTTATCTATTACGAAATAGAAAAAAAAAAAAAACTAACTTGGGCCAATACCCCGATGACCCAGCCTACGGTCTCCATTGACATCACCGGTCCATGTATTGATCCAACTTGGACCGATTCCGCGCGGGATTCTAAAACTACGGCGCGACCCCGAAAATTTCACCGGAACGGAACAAAGAAAATCTCGCTGCCGCACCCGCGCTGTCCCGCGCTCCAGTGCCGCCTCCCGCTCAAGCTATCCAAAACCAACCCCGTGACCTTATCCTCTTGCCTCCTCTTGCCCAGTCGCCAAGGGGAAAAATCCCCATCTCCTCAACGCACCACCCGCCCGTCATCCTGCGGCTCCACGGCGGCGTCTTCTCGCATCTCCCACCCGTCCATGCTCATGTGCCACCACTTCTACACGCGCCTCGCGTGCGCCGTCCGCCGTGGTGGTCGCCGCCGAGCGCCCTTCGCGCCCGCCCGCCGCGCGACATCGACACCGACGGGGTTTGACAAAGTCGGGCGGGGCACCCTCCTCCCGCACCCACCGCCACGCGGAGTCGCGCCCGGTGCACTGCTTCCAGCGCGGCACCGACGGCTACATCGCGAGGGAGTGCGGGTGGAGGACGCGATGGCGACCTTTCGCCGCCTACCGCGACGCTCTCTCGGGGGCTCCGCTCCATCGTCGGGTTTGCCGTGAAGGCCAACGGCAACCTCCCCGTGCTACGGCGCCCTGCGTGAGCTTAGCCTGGCTGGGCCCGTCCCTCGTCGTGACAACGAGCTCCCGACTTCGCTCTCCAGGGCGGATTCGATCCCCGCGGTGCTACTCTTGTTCCTAGATTTTTTTACTTCACGGGATGGACTGGTATGGTTGAGCAAATATCTTCACTTTACGGTGCTATTTTCTATTGTTTTAGTTTTGGATTGATTAGAATAGATTATGTTACATCGCCGGCGATGATCAAGGGCGTTTACGTATATTCATCGGCATGGAGAGCAGTAATGTTAGATTATTTTAGTGAGTGCACACGTTTCCACATATGTCCTCAATAAAACATGAATCGGAAGGATGGGAGATTCCAAGATCCTAGTTAATTAAGCTTATGTAACAGCGTTCAATTTTTTTAGCGAACTTGTGTATACAAGTACAATGGTAGTATGGTTTTATTTGTGCAGGTATGTCCTTGATAGATTCATTTTTGTTTGTGCCAAAGGAGAGGCGATTATTTTTTTCTATGAATGAATAACTAGTGTTGTTTAATCTACTCGAGGATTTTTTCGCTTGCCATCACTTACGTTCCATTGCTTGTTAGTTTTTTTAGCTTATCTTGTCAATGCCTCGTATGTCCGGTTCGAGAGCTAAAAGGAGGTGACATACAAGCGGTTTGGATCCTAAACAATTAACCGATGTTTCATCGGTCGGGGATTAATGAAGTGTACTTTGGCGGTGGCCGAGGTGAAGAGAAGGTTGGGAAGCTAGAGCTCACCTGCAGAGCGGATCAATAACCCTCGGTCGGTTTGTGGCGATTGTAAGTATTACCACAGAATTAAGTGGCACTTTATACTTGCTTGTGAAACTCCATGCTCGGCATACGATTAATTCAGGTTACTTATCGCCGGCGGTGATCTCTCGTAAACGTTTCTTGCGGTGTGGGTTGGGCGATGCCTTTTCGATGTGGAAACTGTCCCTACAGAGGTAATGACATGTTCATTCTAAAACATGGAATAACATTGGCTTTCTAACAATTAAATATCTTATGGAAAAAGATCCTTCTTGTTAGTGTGGTTTCAGCATATCTACAATGCAACCATATTTCTACTAGAAGACCATATAGGAATTTTACTTTGCAGTTCGTTATGGTACAAGAAGACCATTCACGGAGGAAGGATATAGTAGGCCATTGCTGCCGCAAGGATGACTACTAGAGTATTATTATTTTTCAGTGGCACTATAAATGTAGTGCGCCTTGGAAATTTATATGTAAGTTCTAAAATGATTGGATACATCAAGCGTGCTCAATTACATGCGTGTATATGCATGATCTCAATCTGTGGAATTGTGTTATCACTTGGGATGTCTATCCGTGAATTACGAATGATTTATGAATTTTGATGCCAATCGTGTGGATGATGGCTTGATATATGTGTATTATGCTTTTATGTCTTTGTGATGGATGTCACCGTCGATCCTTTGAATGAAATGGATGTCACTCGCCATCGAATGAAATAGCATTTTTGGCGCCACACATTCGTCTCAAAAAAACCATTCAAACGCCTCCTGGTTCCTACTATTTGTGATGATACACACATAATATGACGCGTTGACTAACTAATGTATGACAGGGGTATTTTGTCATAAAAGATAACAATATGTGACGGAAAGGCGGTTTGCGTCACAAAAAGCGATGACTTTTTGTGACAAACTTATAAAAAACCGTCCACGAGGTACATAATGTGACGGTCGATTTGTGACCACCTTATAACGATGGGTTTTCGTCATAACGTAGTTTTTATGACTAAATTCTTACCTTACATGACACTTTAAACTTGTCATGAAAAGCCAAAATTCTTGTAGTATAAGGTCTCAAGGATCAAGAAAGCAATAACCCATGCGATGCCACAAAAAATTGTTGATGGTTTGAAATAAGATTATTTATATAAAGGGATAAAGAATTATAAGTTAATGTTAGTGGATGGCGTGGCATAATGCTAGTGGATGATGTGTCTTGCTTGCATGTATAGATTATAATTGTAAATGCTAGTTGACCATAAATGCAACTGTTAGTGGAATGATGAGGTGGATAGCTTGCATGTTGAAAGAATTAGCTAGTGGGGATGTTAGTGGAATCATGAGGTGGGTAGCTTGCATGTTGAGAAAATTAGCTAGTGGGGTTTGTCTATATAGGTGTAGTAGATATATGTATAGTATATCCAAAATATTGATGCATATAGTGTGAGTCGGCAAGATAAAAAAAGGGAGTTTGGTGATTCTACCCATCTTTTAAACCCCAATGGTGATTTTGTTTTTTTTTTTTAATCTTTTGTGTTTTTACCCTCATTTTTTTTTCAACGAAACCACTCTGCCCCTTTTTTTAATATAGTTGGTTCTCCTGGTATTGAATCGTGAAAAAATCAAAAAAAAGAAAAGAAAAGATAGGGAAACAAGAAGACAAAAATACCCCCTTAGTCTTTTCCCCTTTCTCTTCTGTCTTTGAGAGATCGACCATGTCTTTCCTCGTCGCGACTTCGCGGTGCCGAGCATGTCTTTCCCGTCGCGCAACTCGGCTGGCGACCTCATAGTGGCATCCCGACGCCCTCCATCTCCTTCCCTTCGGCCTTCCCCCTCCCCATCGCCCTTCTCTCAAGACGAGGAGCATAAAGGGTTGAAGTTAGGGTTTCACGCGGAGGCCCTCCCGCGACCCCTCTCTCGTGTCCCTCCCACCCCCCTCCTCCTCTGTTCCGCCCCCCTACGGCGGTGCGGTACACTACTACTACGACTGATTTTGCATAGCACTTCCGAAAGATTAATAGTGGTGGTTATTTAGAAAAGCGCCACAATTAATGTCATGATTAACCGTGGTAGTTATTATAAGCGCCACGATAAATCGATTAACCGTGGTGGTTTTATAAAAAACCGCCATGGGTAATGAGGCCCAAACGCTCAACCCAATAGGCCTGTTTCCATGGTCACATATATAGATGATGACTTATGTTTTTCACCCACTTCTCTCCCTCTCACTCATTCTCTCTTCCTCCTCCCACGAGAAACCGTGCCCGACCTCCTCTCTTCCTCTCGGGCGTGCCGCCCATCCCTCCCCGACCCATCCCTCCCTCTCCCTCTCCCTCCCCTAGCCCCGGCCCGGCGTCGGTGGCGCTTCTCCACCTCGAGCTCCATGGTAGCGGCGGCCTCGAGCTCGGATCCGGTGGCGCTTCACCTCGAGCTCCATGGCGGCGGCGGCCTCGAGCTTGGATCGGTGGCGCTTCACCTCCGAGCTCCATGGTGGCGGCGGCCTCGAGCTTGGATCCGTCGGCGCGCAGCCACCTCCTCCTCCCACCACGGCCACCTCGAGCTCCATGGCGGCGCGCGGCGGCGCCGGCGAGGACGGGCGCGCCTACCTCTCTCTCTCCACCGACGGCGCCTCCCTCCCCGATCCGGGCGGATCCGGTGGCGCCGGCCTCCTCCCCGCGATCCAAATGGCGCCGGGCTGGCCGCCCGTCAGATCTACGGCGGTGGTGGGGTGGGGGCCGCCGCCGGCTGGCACCGAAACCATAACGGGCCCGCGGCCCAGATCTGGGCTCGTTAGGGTTTCAGTTTGGATTTTTATTTTTTTATTTTTTATTTATTAACCGTGGCAGTTTTTTGGGTCCCAAAACCGCCACGGTTAATCCTTTCATTTATGGTGACCTTATCTCGGTGGCGGTTGTAAAACCGCCACCATTAATCAAAAATAACCGCCATGTAATAAAAATGTAGTAGTGTTGGGGTCTCGCCGCCATAGCAAAGTAGTTCAAGTCAGCCACGACGCACGTGAACGGGCGGCGCGTGGGGTACGCTGTGAGAGGAGGCCCCGGGGGGCTTGACCTCACTACGATGTAGAGGATGCTCGCCCATGCCTCCTCCGTAGGTCTCCTCCGGTGGCGCCGCCGGCCACCGCCGCCCAGCCAATACACTCTTCAGCCATCCACAAATGTGGTTTGTCCGCCAACCACCTGTTCGAGCAAATGATCGTGTGGCTCTCTGTTTGAGCAAATGGTTGCGTGGCTCGTTAATGCATGTTTGTTGGTCGGAGCACATGTTTAGGCCATGTACAATAATCGGCTAATCGCCCACCACATCAGCACCGTGCATGCCGTGGAAGAGAGAGAATGTGCAGCTCGGTGCTGCTTCCGTCGCCGAGCGATTCACAGAAACCAACGCCTCTTCTTACATTTTAAATTGATGCATGACACTAACAAGTGGTCCCAGTATAAATAAAAATATTATAAAAATATTACTTAATAGAGACTGGTTATTGTATGAACTAGGCTGTAAACTTGGGTGATGATGACTTGTCTTGGCTATAATCCAAGCTTTATTGGCCTTGCTCTTAGACGAGCAAATGATCGTGTGGCTCTCTGTTTGAGCAAATGGTTGCGTGGCTCGTTAATGCATGCTTGTTGGTCGGAGCACATGTTTAGACGAATTGGTTTCTTGTTGTAGAGAGAGAGGAAACATAACGAGACAATTGATGTTTGCTTGCCTTCTTGTTTTTTTTAAGGATAGGAAGAATAGATGCTGCTCGCTGATATTAATTACTTTATATATGGATTGTTAGCCAAAATGTTGTCAAAATTTTACAAAACGTGTTGAGTTTTCGACTTATTGAATTTTACTATAACTCTTATATCAAAATGTCAACTTGATGATCTAAACATGGTTAAAATCACAAATATCATCATAAAACAGGGGTTAAAATGGATGGGTAAAGTTATCCTTTTTAACACTGTTAAGGGCACTTAAAAGATCATGGGGTACACTCTCCCTTCGTTATGAAAAGATGACACAAAGTTAAAAAATAGGATAAAACCACCATTACGGCTAAAACCGAAGGTAGAATCGCCGAAACCCTAAAAATTCTCCTTACGAAGAGGATAAATCGAGGCAAATCTAATGAACTAAATATGATTCCTCCTCCATGGCGCAAGATGCGAACACAGGCGCGTTATAGGTTGAAGTACATGGGACCGTTGTCCCGTACAACAGCTTCTTCTGGGCATCTAGAGTGTTCTTATCTGGCGGCGCCGTCTAGTGTTTGTTCGGATCTATATAGCTCTGAAACTGTTGCTGCTGCTGGTCTGGTGGCTGCTCGTGCTACTACAAGACGAATGCTATATATATATATAAATATATATAGTAGCTCGAGACAGACGCTCGTCGTCATGCATGGCGCAAACTTCACCCGGTGAACGAATGCGGATAATTAACATCTAGAGCAGATCCACTCTTTTATTACAAAAAACAGGTGTCGCCGTTGAGTGAGGATAAACAACCTCATCCTCCACTATAAATATGTGTACATGTTGCGCACACACAGACATGCACAGGCATTGCATTGCACCCATACTGCACAGACACTGCTTCCTGCCGTATGGAGACGACGACGACGATGAGCTTCCATGACTCTTCTGGTTCTCCCTGGTGCCACACCTCCACCGACCTCACCGCCGCCGCCGGCGGCGACGATGCCGCACAAGACTTCCTCGGCTTGTTCGGTGATCGCCACTCCTCGTCGTACGTGTAGTGTGGCTAGGAGCCTAGGACTAGGATCGGAGCCCACGCAACTTTTTTTAATATATATATAATAATATTGCCAACATATATCAATTCGTTGAAACTGATAGCATATGCACAGCACAGAGAGAGAAAAAAAAAATGCAAGATTACTTGCTCTTATATTTGACTTGTGCCTTATTAATCGCGTGCGCGCAGTGATGATCTCTTTGAGCTGGTGTGGCGAGGAGCCGGCGGCGGCGGCAAGGAGGGAGGGGCCCAGCTGCATCCCCTTGCCGTCACGGCGGCCAGTCGTGCCCGAGAGACTGGCACCACCGCCAGCAGCGGCGCCCCCTTCCGAGGCCGAGATGGCGTCGTGGCTCGCCCCGATCGTCTGCAGCGAGGAGTTCGCTGTCGGGGTGATGCCGACGGCCGGCGACGAGCTTGGGTGGAGGATGATAATCAGATGGTGCCGTCAGCGTCAGGGAAGGAGCCGTCGGATCACAAGCTACAGGTGCATAAAACAAGAACTGAATTTAGTTGGCTCAACAAATTAACTACTTCCTCCGTCCCAAAATATAACTGTCGCCCCTCGAAATATTTGCCGCTAATTATATATTAAAATATATAAATATTTATGTTAAATAATTAGTATCATCAGAAAGATTTCAAGTCTAGTTTTTTTAACAAATTTATTTAGAGATACAAATTTTGTGCGAGTCAAACTTGCGGCACGAACATCCAAAACGACACATAATTTGGGACGGAGGGAGTAAGATACAGGTGGATAAAACAAGAATTGAATTTGGCTCAACCAGTTAACTTACTTCTGAATCAACTTACTCGCTCTAGACCTGAGCATTTTTCGGGCCGGTCGGGTTCGGGCCGGGCGAAAAAAACCCATTTATTTCGGGCCAAAAAAATCCTGCCCATGACGTCCCACTGGGCAAGTCTCGCTTCAACTGTACTTCTGAATCAAACAACTCAGACGAATTCAGAAAATCTTATTATTTAACTGTCTCTGGGTGCTTGTCGTCGTTGCATGCTTGACAGATAAGTAGTGAGTTTCAGTATCCTCCTGCGTCGTTTTGATATATAGCTCTTTATTTGCGTTGTCTGACAGGAGAAGAGGAAAACATCATCCACAACGGGAGGAAGGAGGTCTCCTCACCGCGCTGAAGCACACAGCCTGACAGAGAAGGTGCATATCTGTTGTGTACACATATATATCAACTTAATTTGCTCTATAAGTTAATCTGCTGTTGCTTAATTTTGACTAAACTTTCACTCATATAGCATGTTGCATTTTAATTTGCATATTATGCAGAGAAGACGGTGTAAGATAAAGGAGAAGTTGAAGACCCTGCAGCAACTCGTTCCAGGATGCGACAAAAGGTAAGAACAGTACTAGATTACAAGTAAATGATACTATGATCCTCTAAAAACTCGACCTGGGGGACGACGCCCCACCAGTATTTCATTAAGAGAAGATGATCTTCTCACCGATCGAAAACCCCGAACCCCCGCCCCCCCAGACATGGGAGTCCGCGTTCCCGTGAGATGGGTCGAATTTCCACCATGCTTTGGCACACGGGGACCCGGCGAGGGGATTTTTTTAACCTTTGGCCTGAAATTCGCTGCCCGGGGGGATCAAACCCAGGACCTCAGGAGTGCCGCCGGCCTGGTCTTACCATTACGGTAAGGGGCCTTTGGCGATCCTCTCACTCTCAGTGTCACCAACACAGTTAAATATGTTGATCGGACAACCTTGACTGATGATAGTAATAACAAGGGGATATGCCCTTTTGACCTTCATCTCATCAGAGTTTTTACTTTTTTTTTTTTCCACAACGGATACCCGAATCTCATTACTTTGGCAACTCATTAGAGTTTTTACTGCATATATACACACTAGCACACCAACAAAATTTCCTACTATAATTTGGTCATCATAATTAAATGGTATGATATCTACTCTATAACATTTTAGCACAACCAAGCTTCAACTCTGGACCAAACCATCCGGTACATGAAGTCGCTGCAAGAGCACATTCAGGTCTGAACAATGAACGCACATAACTTCAAGTTTTCGTCAATTATCATCAGCAAGTGCAGGTGTATACGTCGTCAGACTTATACATGATGATTACATCATTCGACCATCAAGAACTTTCAGATTTTTTAGAAAAACAAAAGTAACAAGAGACTGCTTGTTAAGATTAAGCTGATCTGTGCAACTAGATCGATCGTAACGCCATATCACTCATCTATTTATTAGGCTTAATGATGATTTAATGCTTGCAGGCAATGTCGTCGTTTAGGTGCGGAATGAAGCCAACATCAGTGGCAGTTTACCCCGTCGTGCAACAAGCACCCTACCTAGCATGCTGGTGGCAAATGGGGCACGTCAGTGCAGAGAGATAACTCTTAGTTCCGTTTTGCAGCCATGTTTCCATGGGTTCACCTTCACCGTACCCTGCATGGTGTTTAGCCAAAGAGGAGAGATGGCCCTAAAAAGGCAATGCAAGTGTCTGTGGAGTCTGGACATCCATGGATAGAATAGAAGATCTCTGTGCCTTTGAGATTTCTTTTGTAGAATGCAGTAATAAACTCTTGCAATCCACCTTGCGTTGTCGGTGCTTTTGATGCCGTTTCCTCCCTTTTTTTCGCAACCACCGTGTTATGCGCGTTTTTCATTAAGTAGGAAAGAGTTTTGATACAACAACCCGCCATGGTAACAACAATTACCTAGCCCCAACACACACACACCCCAACACTCAAAGGTAAACCGACTACATTGCTAACAATTTTGCTACAGAGTTACACACATCCGCTACTGAAGCGCAAGCAAAGCAGACAGGTGTCAAGCCTGTCCCTCTTCTTGTATTTTGACAATAAGCTGTACGGCCGTTATCGTGACACCATCGAAAGTCCTCCCATTCCTTTCTTTCCAATGCATCCACCCAATGAGGAAGAACAAGGAGTCAAAACCTCGCCTCAGCTGCTTTGACAGCAGCTTTCGCGTTCTCAACCACCATTGCAAAGCATGCTCTTCCACCACAACGATCAAGTGTTGGAGGTGTAACCTTACCAAGCAAAGGTGCCAAACTTCTCGGCTATACACACAGCCCAACAGGATATGATCCACGGTTTTAGCCGACTAGTCACACATGATGCAAGTGGGTGTTGCCTAGCGTCCGTGCCTGAACCGCCGATCTGCTGTCCAACATTGACCATGTAAGATAAGCCAGAAAAAGAACCGTACCCTTGGAGGCCCCACCGTCTTCCAAATCTCCTTGGCCCCCAACCTGGGCGAAGACCCGAGGAACATGGCGCCATATGCTGAGGCCGTTGAGTACAGGCGGTCTGTAGAAAATTTCCACTCGAACGTGTCCGGAGTTGGTGTTAGCTGCACCCTGTGTAGGAGATCACACAAGTTGCCAACCTAGACAAGCACCTGCATAGATACCGGTTGGAATGTCCTAAATGGCTAGAGGGGGTGAATAGCCTAGTAAAATTTCTACAAAAACACCATAGCAATTTGTTAGACAATAACGAGTCGTAAATGCGGTTGCTCTAGCTCTACTTTGTCGGCAAGCCACCTAATAGCAATTCTAGGATTACAATCTCTAATTCACACAATTGTCATGTCACTACTTTACCAACTAGGTGAGAAGCTAAGGAACTCTATACAATTATAGCAAGCTATTCAACTAGCAAGTCTACACTAGCACAAATATATATATATATATATATATATATATATCAAGGTAATGCAAGGTAGACTGGAGGAGTTATACCGACATCGTCAAGACAAAGAACCAATCAATCACACAAGATGGAGACAATTGATTTTTTTCACAAAGTTCACTTGAGCACCCTCAAGCTATTCTCCGGTTGTGTCGACCGCTCTCAACGGTGGATCAAGGTAGCACACACACCGGTTGAGGGGTAACTCAACAAGTCAACGACATGCACAATGTATTAGAGTATCAATTCGGCACTACGGCCGGGAAGATCATGAACCCCTTACAATCACCGGTAGGTGAGCAAGAACAATCACCTTCTCTTCCAAACACCTCCAACAATCATCAAGCCGGTCTAGGAGTGGTGTTCTTGAAGAGCAACAAGAAATCACCGACAACGACGACCCTCAAATGCCTCTAAATGCAACTCTCAAAGCAATGCACTTGAATCTCACCCAATCTCTCAAAGTTATGCTCTCAAGCAAGTGGGGAGAGAGGGGGCAGTTTTTTTGCTCAGCTTAAATTAAATGTATGGAATGATTCAAATAGTCCAAGAGAGTGAGCTAGAGCCGGCCACCCAAGTATTTATGGAAGTGGGGAAACACCCCACTTCAAACCGTTTTCCCGCAGGGGCGGCGGACACTGCACAGTGGCGTCTAGCACTCCATAGAACGCCACATGTAACGACCGTTTGAAATATGAGCGTCGGCTTACAAGGAAATGCCTCAACGGGGATTTGGGGTCAATGGAAGTTTCTCGGCGAACAGATCTGGAGATTGGGGGGAAATGGAGCGGCCATGGAACTATAGAGAAGGCGAACCGCCGCGAACCGTCCCTTATACACCAACGTCTCCTCGGAGTGCGTGCCGCTTCACTTTGAACCCTCCTCAGAATGGGAAAAGGGCCGCAACCCAACTTATTTCCGCAGGCCCGTAAGATCGGAGGAACCACGAGCAAAACCCTAGCAACATGCAGATGGTGGAAATTACAACAATGCCACCGCTGAAGCAGAGGGCCTTGATATGCTGCAAGGATTCCATCAATGACCGCTGAAGCACGGGGACTGGCTCGGAGATTTCGATGACACCACTGAACAAAGGCTAACAGTAAAAAAACCCATGGTTCATGGATGCAAGGCGTACCTCAACGCTGTCCAGCTCGAGTTGCCGAGTTTGGCCAGCTCTATGGAGTACTCGCCAACGCACCATGCTCGGGGACTTCGTGCGCTCATTTTTGCAGCTCAAACATCGTGCTCAACTTGATCCTGGCACTACGTGACCTCGCGTCACCTCTTGTCGGGCTCGGGGACTAAGTGGGGACACTTCACCCGATGGTGAGTGTGCTCGCTTCTGTGAAGACGACTTGAAGCACTTCAAATTTTTGAGATAAAGCACCTTACACCCTCGGCGGCATGTCACACGCGACCTCCGTTGACGTCATCCGGAGCTCGAGTTCAGCACAAGAGCTCGGTTCATCTTCGCCAACCCCTGAGGATACCTCGAGGACTTCAAGACTACAACTATCGACCCCTCACGAAGCTCGGAACACGTTTTCTTCCGCTTGAGGACCTCGTGCCACGCCGCCAATGTCTCGGGGGTGCGGGCGCCGGATCTCCCTACTTCGACGGCCTTGGCATCAGCACAAGGACCTCGAAGGACAACTTCACCAATCTCTTCATCCGTTCACACCTCTCGCTCCCGGGACGTCGACCTCACGTGAAGACTTGCTCATCGGCTACAAGGAGCTCGAGAACTAGATGTGGGGGATATCCTGAGGATAGCGATCTACTGGGCCGCGACCGGCACGAGGTTGGCCCACGGCATGGCGTGCGGGGCAAAGGACCGACCCCGCGTGCCACACGACATCCTGAGGATAGCGATCTGTTATGATGGACTCTAATCCCGAAAATTATGTAAGCAGGATCGGATCCTAACCGACCTCGTAGTTTCTATCTGTAACCCTGCCCCCGGCTATATAAGGCGGGTAGGGACCTCCCCCGGTCCATCGAGTAAAGCAGAGCGCGGGATGTAGGGTGTAGGGACCTATATCGTGTAATATTAGTGGCAACTATTATTAGTGGATATATTTAGATAATATTACAAGTGGGTCCCACTAATAATAGTTGATATAGAGTAGAGATATAAAGGAGAGACGAGTGCGGGAGAGAGTACTGTAAAGGAGGGAATTTTGATGACTAGATGTATAGAGGGAGTAAATAGAGGAATATGAGTGCGGATAGCCTAAAGCATCTAGAATGTTCTTATCCGGCGGCGCCGTTTACGTGTTTGTTCGGATCTATAGCTCTGACATTGTTGCTGCTGCTGGCTGGTGGCTGCTCGTGCTACTACAAGACGAATGCTATGATATAGCTCGAGACAGAGTAGACCCTCGTCGTCATGCATGACTTCACCCGGTGATACTGACATTGTTATAGGCGCTCGCTCTCATCTTTCGGTGTAGCACACACTCGTACGATACGCTTGTTGATTGCCGTATATGGAGACAATGACGAGGAGCTGCCAGGACTCTTGTGCTTCTGCTGCCTGCTGCACCGACCTCGTCGGCGGCGCAGAAGACGACTTCCTCGGCTTGTTCGGTGATCGCCACTCCTCGTCGTACGTGTAGTGCATACGGCTAGGATCGGAGCCCACGCACCTAGATTTATACTCACGTAGTATGCTGAATGTGGCATGTAATTTGCATAGAATTGTGGCACCTAGATTTATACGGCTAGGATCGGAGCCCACGCACCTAGAGCAAATTAAACATTGCCGCGTGTAGAGCTAACATCAAATCCAATTCGTTCTTGGCTGAAACTGACAAGTTGTACGTGCCTTAATCGCGCGCAGTGATGATCTCTTTGAGCTGGTGTGGCGAGGAGCCGGAGCCGGCGGCGGCAAGGAGGGGCCGCAGCCGAGCCTCTTGTCGTCGTCGGCGCGGCCAGTCGTGGCGGTGGTGCCCGTACCCGAGAGGCCGCCGCAGGCAGCGCCCCTTCCGAGGCCGAGATGGCGTCGTGGCTCTTTCCGATCGTCTGCGGCGAGGAGTTCGCCGGCGGCGGTCGTGATGCCGGCCGGCGACGCGCTTGGCCTTGGGTAGTGGTGGATGATGATCAGGTGGTGCCGTCACCGTCAGGGAAGGTGGAGTCGTCAGAGCACAAGTTACAGGTGCATCCATCCATGCATAAAACAACCACTGAATTTGGCTCAGCAAATTATATGTTAACTTCTGAATCAACTTACACGAAAAAATTGGAGACACCTACTGTATCTGTAATCAAACAACTCAGACGGATTCAGAAAATCTTACTATTAATTAGACTGAATTTGGCTCTCCAAATTAACTTCTCTGACAGGAGAAGAGGAAAAAAATTCAACAACGGGAGGAAGGAGGTCTCAACACCACGCTGAAGCACACAGCCTGACAGAGAAGGTGTGTTTGTTGTGTATACATATATATCAATTAACTTAATTTGCTCTATAAGTTAAACTACTGTTGCTTAATTTAAGCTTAATTTCACTCACGTAGTATGCTGAATGTGGCATGTAATTTGCATATTATGCAGAGAAGGCGGTGTATGATAAATGAGAAGTTGAAGATTCTGCAGCAGCTCGTTCCAGGATGCGCCAACAACGTAAGAACACTACTACGACTACAAGTAAATCATACTATGATCTTCTCACTCGGGGATGCCCTTGTGACCTTCATCATCAGAGTTTTTACTGTATATATTATATATACACACACTAGCACACACCAACAAATTGTACTACTTTGGTCATCATAATTAAATGATATCTACTCTATAACATTTTAGAGCAACCAAGCTTCAACTCTGGACCAAACCATCCGGTACATGAAGTCACTGCAAGAGCACATTCAGGTCTGAACTTTTTTTAAAAACGGTCGGCAGGAGCTGTACCGAACTTGTATTGATAAAGAAGGGAATATGTCTGAACAATGAACGCACATAACTTCAAATTTTCAATTATCATCAGAAAGTGCAGGTGTATACGTCGTCAGACTTACACATGATGATTACATCATTCGACCATCAAGAACTTTCAGATTTGTTTAGAAAAATATAAGGAACGAGAAACTGCTTGTTAAGATTAAGCTGATCTGTGCAACTAGATCGACCGTAACAGCATATCACTCATCTAATTTAGGCTTAATAATTTAATGCTTTGCAGGCAATGTCGTCGGTTAGGTGCGGAATGAAGCCAACATCAGTGGCAGTTTACCCCGTCGTGCAACAAGCACACTGCCAAGCATGCTGGTGGCAAATGGGGCACATCAGTGCAGAGAGATGACTCTTGGGCGGTTATGTTTCCATGGGTTCAGCTTCACCGTACCCTGCTCGCAGTTATGGTGTTTAGCCAAAGAGGAGAGATGGCCTTAAAAAGCAATGCAAGTATCTCTGTAGTCTGGACAACCATGGATAGAGTAGAGGATCTCTGTGCCTTCGAGATTTCTTTTTGTAGAATGCAGTAATAAACTCTTGCAATCCACCTTGCTTTTGATGCCGTTTCCTTCCTGAAGAGTGAAGACATTGCACAAACATCAGAGTATTGAGAAACTGAAACTCTGAATATTTCTGACTGAAGAACTGTATTGCAGTTGAAGAGCCACTACTCTGAAGAACACAAGCACAAAGTATTTAGACTGCCAACAGAGCAGCACACACAATCATTATGTATGAACTGAATCAATACCAACTGAACTGAAAATTTAATCAAAGCATCACATCATCTTGTTGAAACTAAACCAAGCAGAACCATAGAAGGAACTTGAAACTTTTTCCACGAAATTCAGAAAACCAACAAAACCTAGAAGCAAGGAAATTTAGGATTCGGTTAAAAAAGCAGGGAAATTTAGGCAAAACTCAAAATCGGAACCGCTCATGAAGGGATTCAACCCACTGATGACCAAGACATCTTCTCACATGTACTAGCACTGAGATTTTCCCAAAATAATCTACCCCAGGGCAGGCCAGCGAGCAAACCACCGTGGTGTATATTGCTATTGGGCTGGCAAGGTTTGAGCCCAATACTGGCCCATGATTCTGGGCTCAGTATTTCTCCAAAAAAAAAAGTCTACTTTTGGCCCTCACTGCGAAAAGTCCGATTTTGGTCCTCAACTCCAAAAAGGGACAAAACGGGTCCCTCAATTTTCAAACCGTGCAGATTTCGTCCCTCGGCGGGTTTGGACGGTGGTTTATTCTACAGTAACTCCGGTTTTGCTACAAAGTGCTGTGGTTTTGTTTTTTTCTCTTTTCTTATTTATTTATTTTGAATCTTTCAAAAATCATAGTAAATCACGAGAAAATTCATAAAATAGAAAATCAATTTTATTGGACTCCACATGAGTAGAGCTACGCAATGAATATATAATATGGTATACTTTAGTACAAAGTTTTTTTTGCTAGAAGGTTTTGCCTTTTTTTTTTTTTTATTTATTTCAGCTCAATCTTTTAAAAATCATAGTAAATTACAGAAAAATTATAAAATAAAAAATTCAATTTTGTTGGACTTCACATGAGGCGCAATAATAACACAGTATGTAGTTCTTTGTGGCTCTTTATTTGCTGGGTTAGGTTAGCTAGGTTTCTTTGTCTTGATCTACGCATATACATACGTGCGAGCCGTGAACCCGATGGATGGATCCCGCCAATAAAATAAATAGTACACATATATATATTTATTGTGTAAATGTGCTCATGTGGAGTCTAGCAAAATTGGTTTTTCAATTTTATGATTTTTTATAATTTATTATGATTTTTAAATATTGAGCTGAAATAAATAAAAAGAAAAAGGCAAAACCTTCATAGCAAAAATTTTATATTAAAGTATATCATATTATATATTCATTGCGTAGCTCTACTTATGTGGAGTCCAACAAAATTAGATTTTCTATTTTTATTTTTTTTTTGTGATTTACTATGATTTTTGAAAGATTCATTTAAATAAATAAGAAAAGGGAAAAAACGAAACCACATTCACTGTAGCAAAAACCGGAGTTACTGTAGGGAAAACCACCGGCCCAAACCCACCGAGGGACGAAATCTGCATGGTTTGAAAAGTTGAGGGACCCGTTTTATCCGGTTTTGAAGTTGAGGGACCAAAATCGGACTTTTCGCAAAATTGGGGGCAAAAAGTAGACTTTTCCTTCTCAAAAAGCTTAGTCTAAGGGCCTTTTTCCTATATTGACAGCAAGTCCCCAGTTCTGGGCCTAGGTGGATAGGTTCTAATAAACACAAAAAAGAAAAAGAAAAGTTGAACCTTCTCCAAGTTTTGCACAAATCAATCTGATTCACCTCTCCAACTAAAAATTTTTTTTTTTTGTTTCCTCGAACTTTCAAAGACCTTTCCAATTTGCTCTTTTGGGTGATTTTTAAAAATGATCTGGCTGACGTAGCACTATGTCGACCACGAAGGAGGTAAATCATACTGCACCGTTAGTTCAGTGGTCGATTAGATTTCTTTATCTTTACTGCCTAAAAAGGATGAAAGGGAGACTTTTTTTTCATGCGGTAAAAAACCAAATCACTGTCGCCTCGCCCCGTGCGACGACGACATTGTCGTACGCCTCCCTCCTCCCCGTGCGATCTGTTAGGAAAGTTAAAAATACATGGATATCGCGGATTGTTAGGAAAGTTAAAAATAGAAACCATGCACCGAGACATCCTCGTACACCTCCCTCCTCCGCCGTGCGATCTGTTAGGAAACGGAAATTAGGAAACCATGCACCGAGAATTAGGAAAGTTAAAAATAGCAACCATGCACCGAGAATTAGGAAACCAAACAAATCATGGGAGACATGCACGCAATCTTGGCCCTCCACACAATTCAAATCCCTCTCTTCTTCACGTCACATGTTCCCTCTACTCCCTCTCCGCTCCTGGCCGCACGACCGGCTGAATAGGAAGGATTTGTTTCCATGTGTGCCGTATTTCCTTGTGTGCGCTCCCAGGTTCGACCTGATTTATTTATTTATTTTGCCGCACAAATGGAAGGTCCAATCCCACCGGAGCCTTCCTTTTGCGGCCGGCACCCAGCGATCCTTCAAAACACCAGCACCTTCTCTTACGCGCCCACCCACACCGCACTCCCTTCACCGCGACGCTGCTCCCGTCGGCGGCAGCGCCCACCAGCAGCCGCTCCCCGTACCCATCGCTGGTCAGACGCGCCGTCTCCCCATCGAGACCTGAAGACGCGGCGGCTTCACCATCGAGACACGTGGTTGAGTGGCGGCGCCTTCCCTCATCTGCATCAACCATTGGCTAGGCGACCTACAGTCCAGGTCTACCTCCTTACGATTACTTTCTCAGCCTATTGGCATGATTACAATTTGATATTTTTAATTAAAATGTTTGAAAGAGAGGGTAAGGCGGGATGAGCGCGTGAACTGAACTGTAAGAACAAGTGCAGAGTTAAAAAAATTTCGTGCGGTTAAACTTGAAGATAATTTGACCAAGCGGCATACATAGATGCATAAAAGTACCTTTATGTGGGGTGGAAATAAGGCAGCAAATTCTGAAACATCGCTGAAATAAAATATTTGTAGGAGAGAAGGAAATAGAAGCCAATAATCTCGTCTGCACTTACCTGTGGCAGCTTCACTTGAGGCAGCAGCATTTTCATTTGTTGCCATGTCACCGTCACAAGTATATTCTTCAAAGTTGGTCGTTCCATTTAATAAATGTGATGATTTTTGGAACACGGCATCATTGTGTGGGAAACTTCCCAAAATGTCATGACATTTGCTAAACAAATGTTTTCCCTGCTCGTCCACTCCAGAATTTCTGGCGTTAGAAGAATAAGGTTGACATTCCGTGTGCGTGTTCATTAGCTTTTGATACAACAGCTTGCATCGTTGCCACCAGTCTGGAAATCCATGCAGGGGGTCAGCCACAAAGTTCAGGATTCATCTGTCAGGCGGACCAATGCCTCGGACCGGAGCCCCCGACGCCTCCCTCCCTATCCCCCTAGATCCTCAACCCCGTCACCTGCTCTACCCGTGAATGGGTCTATCTCCCGTGCTCCCCTGGCTGGCGAGATCGAACCCGCCGCCACCGCCATCCTTCCCTCGCCGCCCGGCGCATGACCAGCGACCCCCGCGCTGATCGCTGCGGAGGTGGCCGCCAGCCCGGGTCCGCGGCCCCTTCCCCACGTCTCCCCCTCCATGGCGTCCCCCACTCCCGCTCCTTCGCTCACGCCCACGGGTGCGCCCTGGGATTGCGGAGTCGAGGACTGGGGGTGCTGAGGCGTCCGCCCTTCATGGCGGGGATGTCGCGGCGGGGTGAAGGGGGACGCCGTTGCTTTCGACCGGGCGGTCGATGGAGGTCCTCGCCGTGGGCGCCTCCCGTGTGGGCGGGCGCTGCTGCTGCTGCTGCCCGGGATTGAGGCGGAGGAGATCTCAAGCCCGGACGTTTCGCCTCGTCCGGCCGTGCCCCCGCCTCCGAGCCCGTCATCCACCTTGTCGCCGATGCCGCGCCCTTCCACCCCCGAGGGGCGTCGAGGGGGCGTTCAAGCACCGCCGGTGGGCGGATGGCGATGGCGATGCGTCCGGCGATGGCGGCCCTCGTACCTCGAGGTCGCCCGTCGCAGGCCGATGCCTTCATCTATGCCCCGGGTGCAGCCGTTGACCGTTCCAGCTAGGCCTCCGTGCCTTGGCGGGCGGCTGCGGGACGGCGTGGTTCTGGAGAAGACAACGAAGCGCGGCCGTCCACGTCCCGGTTGGTGTGCGGCATCCCGTCCGACCGGTCGATGGTCGTGTCCCGTGCACCGGCGCACGGGGCGTCGAGGAGGATTTCAGCCCCCAACGCCCGATGGGTGGCGCGATGTCCTTCCCGTCGCCGAGTCGATGCCCGTGACGTGGTCGAGGTGCTCAGCGACCGGCTCCCGGAAGATCCCCGAGGCGCTTCGGGACAGGTGTTTCAATTGCCTGTCATACTCACACCGTGTTGCAACTTGCCGGTTGCCACGACGTTGCCTGCGCTGTCACGGCCTCCACCACCTCGCCAGGGATTGCAGGTTGTCTAAGGCCGTGGCAAGGTCCTCATCGAGGGGGCTGCACGGCAGCGGGCGTAGGGTCCGACCTGCCACGGCATGATGCGGTGCCTCACCGTTGGCCTCCCGGTCGGCCACGCGCCCGGTGCTACGACGAAAGCACTGGTAGGCCTCGGCATCGTAGGCGGCGGCGGCGACGACTTGCGCCGGCAAGACGCTTCTATGGAGGCGTCGGGGGACCACGTCGACATCGCCACGACCTTGGCTGCTGAGGTTGCTTGCTTCCCGGTGCAGGATCCTCTGGCGGTCGAGTTGCGCGGGTGCGAGGGGCCTCTGTGTGGGTTGACCCCATGTTGGAGGAGCTACCTGCACTCTTCGTCGGGAGGCCCGCTTCAGGAGTTCCTTCAACCGGGCTTGCTACTGAGATCTCCTCCGACCTGTCGCCCTCTGTGTGCCTGGTTGTTGGGCATGATGGACCGGATGCGGTGGAGGAGCCCTTGGTGGTTGAGGAGGCTGCAATTCATCCTGCCTCAGTGACGCCTGTTGTCGGTGAGGTTGTTTCCACTGCTACGGTCCAGGAGGTGTTGGAGGTTCCGACAGTTGCACCTGGGATTCCTCCAACTGTTGGCAACTCAGGAGGTGTTGCTGCCACGGTACAGGAGGAGATAGAGGCGTTGATTTGCCTACCGTTGGAGACACCACTTCTTGAAGCCGCAGTTGCGTTGCTCCAGGATGCCCGGTGCCCACCGACTTCGCTTCTGGCGTAGCGGCGCATTGCTGCCACCCGCGGCGCTTAACGCCACCAGGCAGGCCCGGATCGTGCTATTGAGGAAGATGGGCATCGAAGTCAGGATGAATTGGTAGCGTAAAGCGAGCTCAAGGCCTTCTTCGAGACACGTTGACTTGGTCGAACGAAAGAAGGAGCGTTTCAGATTCTTTTGAACGGACGTTTAAACGTAACAGCCTTGGATCTCAATGTGCAAGGACTGGAGGACGAAGTGTAGGTCCTGGAGCGTTGGTTTTTAGTTGTAATTGTTTATTTGTAATCACAATCACGTGCAAGTTGTTGTCGGTTGGGTTTCGGTAACCACCGGTTACCGTCCCCTCAACCTCTCACGTAATCGGGTGTTACCGGGAGGTGCGTTGTATTTGTGTTGTCAACACTATCTCGCTTAATGAAAAACGCGCCAACTTAGGTGGGCGTGGAAAAAAAAAAAAAAAAAAGAAATCCATGCAGGAATTTTTTTACAGACCTGCATGCATGGTTTGCAGTCAAGACCAAGGCATTTGTGAGAGCACTGTATGTCTGAATTATCCTTCTGGACATGCATTTTGGTACATGATATTCTCTAAATATAAGATATTGCTAGAATCTAGAATAATTATCTGCCAGAGGAACACAGCAATAGAATCAAAGGATGGATGGAGAAAGCAAATGATATCATGTGCTCTTGATGCTGTATCCACTGAAAAAGTTTACCAAATAGACATTCAAATTCGGTACCTGATAGATGCGAACTATGTTTCCACCCTCAGTTTCAAGAACTTTAGGCTCATGACTCCTCGTAATAGGTGCAAGAGAGTATTCCTGAAGTGTTTGATTCCTGTCAGAGCAGGCAACAGATAATTATTTTTTTATCAGCGAAAGAATCTGTAGCTCTTTCAAGAGGAAAAGCAGCCTACTTCAGAAAACTGTAATCATTCTTATATATACACAAGCAGCATGATATATAGAAGTTTCACCATGCTTAAGTCAATGCGTTAACCACCCTCATATGTAAAAAAATGAATCATAAGAACAAAAGGCATACACATTGGATTGTTGACAAAAGCATGTGGTAAACAGTTATGAGAAAATTAAATTGGCCTATTATTTAGGAGTGAATGGCGCTAACTCAATGTAGATCTAGGTATAAATTTTTCCTTCATAATCATCAATCTCAGAATCACTTATTTCAGTATCTTCATCAGAACTATGATCCTTTTTCGAAGGGGCATGAAATAAAACAACCTAACCAGGAAAAATAAAGAAGATTGAGAACACAACACTCAAGTCTATTTTTAAACTATTTTTGTCATCCTCCATAAGATGTGGCTTCTTTGATCTTGTATCAGAGAACTTGATATTCTTATTATATACCTGTCTCATTGTTTGTACTTTGCAGGATATGAGCCTAGGAGGGTAGATCTCTGTCCATGTTGCAAGAACTACAGTTTCTGTGATTTGCTTCTTTTTTAGGTCAGTATCTCAAAGAATCTTGCTTTGGTTTTCAGAGCAACAGCTGCGATAGCAACTACTACTATTTGTTCTCTTCCTCACTGTTGGGTCTATTTATTTCAGAACCTTGGTGCAGCAACCATTCATATAAAATTCAGGTATTAGTATTACTCCCTCAACCTGACCGTATAACTTTCTAGGTAAGCAGCCCAAAACCCAAACACCTTTTTCTTTGGAATGATTAAGCTGTACTGCTATCACAATGACCATACTGCTATTATTAGGCTACCAATGTTTACCATGCTTACAGACCTCATAAAGTATATTTTTAGTGTTCTCTCTCTATATTCCTGTGTTTTCTGCCTTGTCCATTGTCCATAGATACTCCTCCTGTTGTTTGGCACCCAGGAACAGTATTAAACTAATAAAAAGGCATTGGATTGTAACATGGAGTAGTAATGGTGCTTATTTCTTGTTTTATCTTTTCAACAGATTCTTCTCTACAACTATATGGCCGCTTTAGTATTGTTTGACTGAATTAAATGTTCCTAATAGCAAACCATCTGTTAGTCTTGGCTAGACAACACACAAGTTTTACCTATGGCATAGGCACTGCCCTCTATATCATTTGACTAGCAGCAATTGCAAGGTTAGTTGGTCTTGACTAGCTGCAATTATCAACTCCAGCATTGACTTCAAAAAAGCATTCTAAAGATCAAATACTCAATCACATTTGCAGGTACGCATCCTATTTCTGTTCAGATCCAAACTTTTTGCTATCTATCAAGCACATCTCGACTCTTCTATATTAGATATGACAATTTAGTGGTGAGGAAATATGAATATTGACGACTACTCATTCTGCAAACAAATGGATGAATGCTCTTCCACTAATTATTTTAGAATTACATAGTATTGTTAAATTGGAATATGCCGTAGTAACGAAAGCTGTGACTATGCTCTACTACCGTTGTAGTGAAAATCCTATCTCTGTGCTGCTGATGACACCACAAAAAAATCAGCAGCAGTAACCTGAAGAGGGATATCTTTACTTAATAGTAAAAATGGCTGTAGAGACAAATGATCGAGCACATCATGTGCATCATCCATGAGGCATTGATAAGCGGACAAGCTAGAAGATCACCTTGGTCTGCTTGGTTGGAGAACTCCCCGGCTGCTTGGTTGGAGACCACCGACCGGGTTACGGCGAAGCCGCGTGCGTGGTGGAGAGGCTCGCCGCCACCCAGCAGCTGGAGCGCCGTGCGCCTCGCGGTCGATGGCGGAGGAGGGAGGAAGGAAGGGGCGGCGACTTGCCGCGGCGCCGCCTGCTGCCCTCCCGGGGAAGGAAGGGGCGGCGACCACGCCGGCGCCCTCGCCCGGCGCTCCGCCCCGCCGCCCTGCTGGCCCGGCGCAGCTCTACCGGCCGCAAGCTCCATCAAGCGCAGACGCCCCTCGCTATCCTCGCGGAACCCGCGCACATGGCGGGGAAGCGGAGCACGCAGCGCGGCGAAGGCCAGCACCGCGTCGGCCGACGAGCGGCTCCGACGGTTGAAGATCTCTAGTTTGGTTTTGGCTAATTAGTGACACCTAAGGACTAATCTCTCGATGCTAAGTGTTTGATTAGATTGGAGCGTGCCGGAGTTGGTGTGTGGTGATCATGGTTGAGGGATCGAGGTGATCCAAAAGATGATCAAGCATGCAACTCGGTGGTGTTTGGAGATCAATTGTCCCCAAGGCAAAGGTATAACCATAGGGCTTTTGATTTCACACCCAAGACACCATAGAGGGTGTGGGTGATTATAGGATCGATAAGCCGTACTATAAAGAGGGAAACTTATCGTACATATCGGTCCTCATGTGCCTTTAGGTTCAAAATTCATATGCATGCATTCTAACCTAAAGAGCTAACTCCGCACTTGGTGAAAATGTTTTTAAAATGCTAACACATGGTGTCGAGGTGTTCTTCGACGTGTCGGCGACAAGAAACAAGTGACGGAAGTCGGTTTGGAGCAAAAGGCGAAGGCGGCGACGAAACGACGAAAATTCGCGGCTTCGTGAGGCGGCCGAAAAGCACCGACGGACCCTTGACCGGGACGCTTCGGCTTCTAAGGGACGACCGGTGGGTGAGTCCGGTCGGACTTCCGATAAGGGGTGTAATTTGGGGTCTCGGCTGGATCGGCCGGACGCACCGACCGGATCCGGTGACCGGACCCACCATCGTGGTGATCGGACGACTCTAGAGCATGTCATTTGTGGGCGGGATTTTTATGCGGTGTGACCGGACTCTTGACGGACTTCTTCGATGAGTCCTCGGCAGCGTCGGTCGGTGAAATCTGCATGTTTTTGCCCCCCAACGTTTGGATTTCGTGATGGGGCTATATATATACATGTTTGGCCGGCTCTTGCTCTTTCTCTTAGTCATTTGAATCATTCCTAACAAGCTAGAGCAAGCAAGCAAGCCTCCTCCTCTCTCATTCTTGATTTGAGCTTCATTCTTGAGAGAAGAGTTGATCCTAGTGCATTTGCATTGAGTTCTTGCATCTAGAGGCACTTGGGGATCGTTGTGAGCCGGTGGGTTTCCCGTTTCTCTTGAAGACACCGCTCCTAGCCGGCTTGGTATTTTGGTGGAGTTGTTGGCAAGAAGAGGAGATTGTTTCTTGTCCACCTCCGGGCGAAATTGTGAGAGGATCACGCACTCCTCGTCGGGAAGACAAAGTGCAAGGAATACATTGCTCGTGTCTTGGGTACCTCACTTGTGAGTGGTGTGTTGAGGCTAGCAAGGGCACCGCCTAGCTCAAACACCATCCTTGTGTTGGTCGGCACTGGCGGAGACTAGCTTGTCGGTGTACAAGTGAACTCCGGGATGAACAAATCGACTTGTTCATTGTCTCGGTGTGTGGATCATCACCTTCGTGTGATTGATAGCTTTTCTTCTTCCGGTGATTGGTTGACATCCTCTACACGTCGGTATAACAAGCTTCTCACTCTTGCATTACTTTTCTAGATTACCTTGAGTAGAGAGCTAGCACTTGCTTGTGTAGGTTGTTCTTGCTAGCATAAGGATCATATTAGGATTGCTCACTAGTTAGAGTAGTGACATAGCCTTTGATTGTCTTAGAGATCATAGCATTTTGCTAGAATTGTTACTAGAGGCTTGCAAGAAAAAAGAGCTAGTGCAAACCGCGTTTACGCCTTTTGTTATACTAATCGATTTGTTAATTGAGCTTGTAGAAAATTTTTATAGGCTATTCACCCCCTCTAGCCATCTAGGACCTTTCAACGGTGGGGGAGAGCGGCTCGGATAGAGGCGTCGCCCGGTGATTAGCTCGGTGGTGGTGGCATTGGCGACCAACTTCGGCCGGGCGGCGGCAAGGACTTCGGGCGTAGTGATGCGGACGGACGGCGCGCTTTGGGTAGCATGTGTGGATGAGGATGTTCTTTGTTGGCCCGTGTTACTTGTATAGATGTGCATCGGGCCGTGCCGGCCCGGCCGGCCGCCCGACGTGCCGTGTCGTGCCGTGCACGTGACGGGCTGCACTGCGTGCCGTCGTGCTGGCGGGCCACCGCGCAGGCAACGCTCCCACGGCACGCCCACGGGCGAAAAACGTGCCGTTTGTTGGTATTTGATAAGCCTACGTAAATATTTATAATAATCCAAAGTTTAACGGATACTAGTGAGCATTTCACCCGGGAGAGGGTTTTGATATCGAATCCACGGGGAGGATGGTGTGAGGTAACTAAGGAATATAACTAATCCCTGAGCAGCAGTCAAGGAACTGAAGAAGATAAAGAGATAAGGAGATTTCTATGGTTGTCTAATTCTTATCCTTGTAAGCAATATTCATATTGTCTTAAAGGGAAGCACCCAAAGGAAAACATGGACAAAACATGCAATCCTCCGGCACTTACACGCCCAACTAGTCTTATAGACGGAGGGTGGATTACAAAGGACTCAACAGATTTGTCACTCCCGCGATCTACCACACGGCCGAATATAAGGTGTCATCACGAGTAACCCCAGTCTAGGCACCACGCATACACCAAAACTACCCCTCTAATCTATAGGGTCCTACAGATTAAAGTACTCAAACAAGAGTTGTGAACAGTAAGAACATTCACTTACTCAAATAAGAAGTACCATAGAAGTCTCAGGATCAAGTACCAGTGTTAATGGGACTTGATTCCGATGGTACAAGATGTAGAGGAGTCACCGGCAGGTCAGGTGCTTCCTCAGCAGCTCTTCCCATCACCAACACTTTAACTCTAGGAACTAGAATAGGTCTAGTCTCTCTCATGAGAACTATGGTTCTAATCTCTTCTTGACTCTTACTCTTGATTAGATCTAATTAGATAGATCTAATCTACTTCTAATTACATGTCTAATTCTACTTCACTAATCTCTAAGAGAGAGATGATCCTTACATGGGACCCCTCTACAACTGAGAGATAATGAGATAGAATGAGTTAGTAATGAATTAGGGTTTAGCCCTGGGGTCAGGGGGTCTTCTTATATAGGCCTTGGCGATGAATGATGACCATTGGATCAAACCAGAACTTCAATAACTTGATTGTAGATACAACCTCAAAGTCGGTTACAAACCGACATAAAAAGATTTAAGATGATTGGCCATAATTGCCTAGCGGCGGCCTAAAATTACTGGCGGCTACGCCGGGGCATGTTCTCCTCTCGGCCTCTCGTCTCTTCCGGTGTCTTACGGTATCTTCTAGAGTGTTTTAGTCCACATTTTGGGTTGAGTTACTTCACGGTCAAGTCTTGCCATCATATGTGATGCATATTAGGAACTTTCTCCATTCTTCTCTGCATTTATCTCGTTAAGTCCCTAAAAATATATAAATCACCAAAGCTCGTGGAATTATGTTAGTAAAGCCCCTAGACTTATGTTGATATTCATTTTATGCCCTTATTTATGTTTAGTTGACTAGTAATATTATGCTATAACAGGTGTCAACAAGCTCCACCAAGCTTACCCTTTGCTAGTCCCTAGCAAAGCCAAACTTAGCAATGGATCGGGAGTTGCTACAACGCTTTCACGCCTCCAAAGTACACATGCTTTCAAACAAAATTTCTCCCGCAGATAAAAATAATTTGTTCATTCTTCAACTTACCCATATTACCTTTAACAATGGAGCTTATAGCCTTTTCTTTGATCTTGGGCAATTGAAAGATAGAACGATCAAGTCAAGCACCATATCTCAAACTCTTTGTTCAACTGCCCTTACGAGTTTTTGCAAATTTTCAAAATAAAACTCAAAGTTCCTTGTATGACTCTCTCAAGTCTCTCATTTGTGGTATTTGTGGATCCTCACTAAGGCAACAAGGTTGTTTTGCCTCTCTCTCATAATATGTAGTATTTTTGGACTAAGGCAAGTAGGACACTATGCCTTCTTCTCTCTCACCCTATATCTAAGTCTTATATCTGGAGCTCATAGGTGGGAGAAAACTACATTTACTTACTAAGCATATATTGGAAGTTCAAGCAATGGATCCAAAGTCACGAGTCACACTGATCAAGTGGTGTATGTGTATGGTGAGCAGAATATAGTGGATAAGGGGTATGAGGGAAAAGCTTACTTTTTTCTCCTTGAGGAATCATCTCTCTTTGGAATCGGAAACTTTATGAGAACCTTGGGTTGTATCTCTCTTTCTTTTATTTTTCTTTTTATGGAGAGGCGAGCATCTAAGTACCCATTGTTTTAGCGGACACTTGTCCATTTTTAACTCTCCTTTATTCTTTTTTTTCTTAGGGAGGTAGGCTCTACTGCCTCGTAGGACACTTGTCCATTTTTCATCTCCTTTCTCTCTTCTTCTCTTCTTCTTTTTTTTTAATCTACAACCCAAATCTCTTTTGCAATAACTTTTGAGAGATAAATAAATGTAATGGAGCTTTTGTAAGATATTGGCTAGCAATGAATGAGTGGATGGGTATAGGGAATATTTTTGGTTGCTCTCTCCCGGGATAGGAGTAGAACATTTTTGGTGGATACAGTGGATGCATAATGAGTGTATATGGTAGTGTAGTGGTGGATGCGTACTTCGGGATGGAAATAGCATATACATAAATGGAGTCGAGTGGAGTGTAATGGAATGAGGTGGAGTGAAGTGGAGTGTACATGATCAGCATGACAAATTTCTAAGGGTCAACAACGATTGGACAAACTCAATGCAAAGCAAGCAGCCTATATATATGTCAAAAGGTTTTCCTAATCTAAGGAGCATGTATATATGGTGTGGTAGGAGGTTCAACATTTTGTCACACAGGAACTTATCATGTGCACTTTTAAAGTTTCCAAACAAATCTCTAGAAATCTAGTATCACTAGGAGTAAGATCAATAGCAGCTCGGACTCTCATATATCATATCCGTCAATTACCTAGACCTTAGAGCAAGCAATTTGCAACCCACGGGTTTCGAGGTTCAAAGTAAGTCTCAAGTCAAAGCGGTTTTGCATTTAAGGCTCAAGAGAAATTAAGCTTGAAAGCTAGGTACGAAAAGGAATTACGGCGGAGCAACTATTCATCATTTCCATGCATGAGATTTAGCTTCAGAGATTATTCTATGTTGGTGGAAAAGAAAGCTCTAGTACACTCCTATTTATTTATTTATTTATTTATTCTCACATTCTAAAGATCACACTTCTATTAAAGACTCTTTTAACAACTCTATGAACTAGACTCTTAGCAAACTAAGCAAACCAAAATATTAGCTAATAATAATATAGTAGAGATACTTATCATGATAACCGGGGGTGCTCTCCCCAAGCTAGATTGAAGTGTCGGGTTTGTTGTGGGAGTTGAGGTAGACAGTGACGAGGGTATCGCCTAACATGCTTCTCTCCTTTAAATCCCTTTGAACTCAAATAGACAACAAAGCTAGTGGAACTTGATTAAGCATTAGTGATCGGCCACATAAACCTCATGTGTCTAAAGATTTTCAAGATGGATCATGATTATTCTATGTAAAACTTCAGCAAGATCTTTCTTCTAAATGTTTTTGGGGTTTTTATATATTTGTATGCATGCAAAGAACTATAATGCAAATGCAACTAAATGAATGTATAATAATTATTTTTTTGTGCCACCACGGTGAATATCCTTGTGGGTTGCCATACGCCACAAGATTATTCACATGGGGCTTGAGAATTTTTCAATGCGTGCTAATGCAAAAATTTAAATATGCTAAAGGAAAATGATTATGCAATGCAAGGAAATAAATATGCTATGAATGATAACTACGAGATCTTACCTTCCGGCGAGGGTTTAATGTTTTAAGTCCTTTGAACAAGACTACTTACCTTACTCACTCCTCAAGTGCATCATCCGATCTTGGTAGGCTGCGTCTCTGAGATAATGATCTCTCGAGGATGGCATCACCCATGTTGCTTGCTTGTCCCATGGTTGAAGTGAAGCTTTTGATAATGGAAGCATGCAACATCTTGTTTAGTGTGCGTGCTTTGTGGGCTCGGGACATTTACTTATAGAATTTTAGAGGAATGACATACTCCTCCATGTTGTGCTCGAAGTATGTCCTGTTTGCAAAGACAAGGTAGAGATCAAGTGCATGGGCCTGTTGGTGGAAAAACACCAACAGAACCAAAACTTTATTCGTTCTCCTATAACCTTAGGCACATTAAACAAGGCAGATTTAATATTTACTTGTTTTATTTATGATGAGGGTGACAAGGTCACAAAATAGAGCATTATCGGTTTAATGATTATGATTATCTTGCAAAGCGGGGATGAGCAACATTTTAATTCACATGAATGGGGATTAAAGGTATCTTCTATTATACAAAAAGTTTTGGATGTATATTTTAATTAGCATTTGCTCACTATTACTTTTTTTTCTAATGGGAAATCTTTAAGTTTGATTTTGATGTATGACATTTATAAACATTCAATCTTCGAGAGACAAAGTAATAGTGAGTAGGGGGATTGCAAAACCAAAGATGTCGAATGACGGTAGCTTGAGAAGAGGAAGAGTAATGTCGGATCTTTAGAGGAGTGGACCTTCCTCCCCATGCTTGAGCCTTCATGTCACTTTCGGCACTTTTAAGTGTGAATCTTTGAATCATCCCTAATTGTGTGTTGCAATCACCATGTCCTTATATGTTGTTTGTCCTTTTGTTCCCGCAAGGTTAGTGACCAAAAATACCCAAAGGAAACTTGTCCAAGGAACATGTTGTTGTTTTCTTTTGGCATGAGCCTTCATGTGCTCGATTTATTATTATTATTATTATTTATTCTTAGAACATGAGACAGAAGTTGTATACAAGTATATGATTTATATTTACCTGTCTTTGATGTTCTAAGAATAAATAATAATCTGAAAATTAACTGAAATTGCCTAATATATCAACAACACGGTGGTTATTCATCGAATGGAAAGCAAGCGCACAACTTCAAGTGAAGCACTACTTACTTTCATATATTTGGGGTTAACTAAAAACTTTTGTGTCCTCGTCACCTCCTTAGCCGTGGGATTGAAAACACGCTCGATAAGCCTACACATGAGTAAAATGCAAAATGTCACATTCTTTTTTTTTTTATTTTTTAGTAACATAATTAAGAAAAAATGCCGTGTCGGTTGTAGGTTAGGAAACACTCAGCTTTTTTTATTGCGAGTTTTCAACGGATGAGTATCTCGAATTCAAGCCGGGCGTAAAGAGTCAGCGAAATAAACCCCTGCTCCACTTGATAGCAATGACAACAAACAATCCGGTGTCCACGGGGTTATCTTGAACATGACAAAATCCTTGTCAAGATGTTTCCTTAGGCCCCATTCTAGATATGTAATGCCCATCTTTTGCCGGGCCGCCCGCTCGACCCTTCGAAGGTCAATGGTTCGGGATCAAGAAAGCCAACCGACAAAGACATGGCCCTAGCTTCCCTGAAGGGTGCATCTTGGAATAGAGGCATGCAAAGCAAATTTAGCAAGCAAATAGATGAAGAGGCATCCCAAGTGAGTGCAGAATAGAAGAAATTGTACTCACGGTGTCATGCATCGAAGGATGGACACATCCAATACTTCGGTGCCATGAGGTCAAACAAATCGTTGAAACCCACATTGATCGCAGCCTCTTCGCGTGCGTGTCACGCAAAAAAAACCTCTTTCGTGGGCACTGCAAAGAACGCCACATTTTGCTTTTTGTTTGTGGTCGCTGGCGCATGTACCACTCATGAAGAGCAAACACAAGAAGGCCCCCGCCTTTTGAATCTCTTCGGGTGATAGCATTGGAGATCCATGCTAGTAGTTAGGGTTGGGCGGTATGAACCGAAGGGCACAAGCCACTCTCAGGTCCCCGAGCTCATCTATTGCAACTCCAGGGCTCGCTCTCTAACGCTTTGGCCTCCAATTCCATCTCAAGCGCAGCATCCGGTCCGGCTGCGGCAATGGCTAAGGTGCCGCTGCTCTGCGGATCACCTCTGAGGACTAGAGATGTTGGCGGCTGAAAATTGATATCGTGATTCCATCGCCTCCACCTTAGCCTTGAGTTCATCTAGTGCAAAGCAAGAAGTTTTGTGCGAACCGCTTGTGTCGTCGCCTCCCTCTTTCTTACGCATCTAGTCTTTTACGCACGCGTCGGACCAACAAGTCTTCCCACCAACCGAAACACGCCATGCCTTGTTCTTCTACCTGCTGTGTGTCTCTCTTACGAATTGCCGTGCCTTTTCCCTTCCCTTCATTTGCGACAAAATTCGGGCGGCGGATGCCGCCCCTCTATAGTAACATCTCCCGCGCTCATATCTTTCCCCTACACCAATGACATCGAAGGGACGGGCTTCCTTCTCTAAAACTATCTCAGATAAAGACCGAGCCTCTTCACAGGTCCAAACAATTTCAGCCTTGTCACCGACACTACCGGTATGCTCAATGCACGCAAAAAAATCCCGAGCAAGGTTACGTGGATATTTATCCCAAGGATTCGGATTCCTTGGGCGGCCAATTCACCGTCCCTCCTTCGCCCAACCTTTGGAGAGTGCCGCATAATCAACTATCCCAAGGCACCTCATTTAATAGATGACCGAAAAATTCGAGGCTACACCGCTGCGTGCTTTCTGTTTCTTCCCGCCCGATGATGTGTTGTTGCACGCTATTGGATCAAAATCACGTAAGTAGCTTCATCGCTCGAACAGATTTGAAAATTTGGGTCGCCTGGAAATTAGCAAGACCCTAATATTATACGCTTGTTTTAATAAGAATAGATTTGAGTAGCAGTTCATTTAATAGGCACATTTTTGTAAGCCAAGATAGTAGAGTACTCTGAGCAATCGTGTTTCTTGAGCACGCAAATATATTCATCTATAAACAAAATAAGCAAAGAAGTAGTAGCAGTTTCCTATGACAAAAACACCAGAATAATAACAACATTATAGTAGAAGTCGGGTGTATTGTTCAAGTATCTACAACACCATATATCCATCTATGGACAAAATTATCACCTTTCCTTACAAAGCGACCGAAAAATTCAGGCGACATCGTGTGCTCTCTGTCTCTTCCGCCTCGATGATGCGTTGATGCCTCTTTTGTTGGATGGAAATCACTGAAGTAGCCGTCGCCTGAGCAATTTGAAAATTTCAGTAACCTCAAAAATAGCAGGGGCCTAATATTATACAGTTCAATTCTATAATAGGCACTCTATGAGGACTACACAAACAACAGGCTGAGAACAACTAAATATAGTTCAGAATAGAGGAATATAAACAAAGTAATTGTACTTTAGTAACCGTTGTTTTAATAAGGACATTCCTATAAGGCAAGATAGTTAAAGAACTCTCTGAGTAGTTATTGTTCTTGTCTTCTTGAGCACGTATATTCATGTATAAGGAAAATTAAGCGGCGGTATTTGCGGTGTCCTATGACGTAAAACACACAGATAGCAACATTATAGTAGCACTACGGTGCAGGTTCAAAGATATCTACAACTCGACATATCCATCGAGGATAAAATTGTACAGTTCAATTCTCGTAATAAGCGGTCTATGAGGACTAAACAAACCAAATAGGCAGAGAACAAAAAAAATGCAGTTTAGAAATAGAGGAATATAAACAAAGCGTAGTTTAGCAACGATTTCGTTTAATAGGATCATTTTTTATAAGACAAGGTATATAGTTGTACTCTACAGATTAGTTGTGTTTCTTGAGCACACATATTCATCCATAAAGAAAACAAGCGGCGAGTAGTTGCGGTGTCCTATGACAAAAACACATGAGATAATAACATTATAGTAGCGATCGGGTGTATTGTTCAAGTATCTACAACTCTATATCCATCCGAGGATAAAATTATCACCTTTCCTCACTTATAGGCGACAGAAAAATTGAGGCGACACTGCGTGCTCTATCTCTTTTCCGCTGATGATGCGTTGATGCCTCTTGTTGGATGGAAATCACCGAAGTAGCTAGCTTTGTCGCTGAGCATTTGAAAATTTGATCGCTGAAAATTAGCGGGGCCTAATATTATACAGTTCAATTACGTAATAGGCGCCTATAAACGCGAATAAGCGCCATAGCGCCGCTATTTTCCGCTATTCCTACTAAGCCAAAAATAGTTTGCGCGCCCGTTACTTCATCATTAAAAAAAATGGCAAAAAATCTACGTAGCTTTTATTGCTTTATTATGACTTCCGTCCCACAAATAAAAATGCGTTTTTGACTTCTATAATCTAGGTTTGACGGTTCGTCTTATTCAAAAGTTTTAAGAAATTTTAGTTATTTAGTTATGACTTATTTTATCGTTTACTTTCATAATGATTTGTTTATTTTATTATTTGCATAAGAAATTTAAATAAGACGGATGGTCAAACAGAGATTGTAGAAGTCAAAAAATGAACTTTTATTTATGTGTATCTTAGCACATGTTATCATCAATTCTGTTGGCACTTGGCTATTATTATGTTGGAAACTCATAGATTATATGATGAAAATTCATGGATTATATATTATATTATCACCGTGATTAATATGCCATCATTCTTAGACCCGCATTCTGAAAATGCGTGAGTAAAAAACGTTCATCGACCGCGTGGGTTCGCTACCTCTCTGACCTTTGCGCAATTTGGGGCGAACTCACTTCAATCGCCCGGCTACATCTATCTCGCTCGTCGCCGCTAGCTTCACGCGTCGCCTTCCACGTACGACCACCGCCGGCGGCGCCGCATCGTCCTCGCCGTGCACCATGCAGCGGCTTCCACCGGAGGTGCTTGGCTGCTTGCATTGGTTGCCATCCGCGTGCCAAGGACGCAGAGGATCCCATGGATGACCTCTAAAGCAGATGGCAAAGGCGTGCGGCGACGCCATGGTGGGACAGAGCATCCCCTCTGCGGTGAGACTTCGAGAGGTGTGTAGGATACACAAAGGATACGCATGCAAGTTTGAGAAATTATTAGGGCGTTTGTCGTTTTCCCTCGGTGCGTTCGCACGGGTTATGTCCGTCTCCCCGCACCGGCTACGCACCGCAATATTGCTGCTCACCTCGGCGCCCGGTGCTCGATCTTCACCCGCCCACCACCGGTGACATCGACCACTCTTCGCCGCACAAAAATAGCTAGAGCGCGCTCGAGCTTCCACCAAAAAGCCCCGCCGCGCCGCGCCACATGGAAAACCTTCCGCGTGACATGCTTGCGAGAGATTGCGATTCATGTCACCATGGTCTTACTTGATCCCATGGAGGACCTCCACAATCTGCGGGCCACTTGTTCGATATGAAAGCGGCGCGCGGCGACCCCCTAGTGGGACGGAGCATCCCACCGGGGCGGATGTTTCGTACCCGCCGGCGCAGTGGGTATCGCCGAGGATCGCGAGAGTCTTGTCACCAAGCTCGCCGCCGTCGGCAACCCGGAGGAATGCCGGGGGCGGCATGTATGCCGTCTTCGTCGAAGGCCGCTGCACCGATCGCGCCGCGGCTCGAGATCTTTGCAGCCAGCGCCGCCCACGTCGGGACATGAAACCGCCAAATATGTTCTTGCTCTTGTGCTCTCACGGGGCCAACACCGGTGCCGCAAACGGCGACTGTGCCCGGTGAGTGTTGCGGGAGATCGGCGACCACGGCGACGGCGGGCCGTGGAAGAACATCAATCGTTTCGGCCCCGCCAACGGGCATGTAATTTTAGGGTGGGCGACTTGGCGGCGCATATACCCGATGAGTGGCGTACAACCCATCCTATAGCCCAAATGGTGCCTCGCCATGACGGGCATCGCGTAAAGCCGAGGATGGTGCGGCCGTCGTCGCATCTCGTTGCAAACGGTGTGGCGGTGCGTGTTCTCGTAGCGAGGAGTGTAGGATCCACAACGAGTGTCGAGAGGTTCTTTGGCCTCTAGATGGTGATCTCGATCGAACAAATTTAATTTGATAGCTTTTGGTGTGTACTACGTGATGGGTACACCTCCGTCCCCCATAAATAAATGGGGGCATTGGCGTTTTTACCCTCTCATTTTGGACCCAAATGTGATTTTACCCTCGTTTTTTTTGAACTGGGCATTTTTACCCTCACTTTTTCAAGCGAAGGGAATGTTTACCCTTACTGTTATGTCGGTTAAGCGGTGTTAAAACGGACAACTTTGCCCATTCGTTTTTACCCTTAATTTTTTTCTTAGATGTGTGTTTTTACCCCTATTTTGTATCAACTCTAAATTTTGTGTACAGTTTTTTGTTGATTTTGACAAACATTTCAGCATATATTCCATATAATTACAATTCAATATCACACAACAAAATGATCCAAACATATAGATCTATATATTTTGCCATCAAAGTACCATGTAACATAGAGGTCCAAATGCATGCCAACATAGAGGTCCAAATCAATATGCTCATATACGGATCCAAATCAACATTCTAACATAGAGGTCCGAAGGCACATGCCAAATACTAACATAGAGGTCTAAATGACATGTCATCCAAAAGTAGGAACTAGTAGCAACTAATGGTGAGCCACATCTCAAGCATTGAAACCCAACAAAGTAGCAAGCCTTCGGATGTGTATTGTCTACGCCGTGTTGTCCGAACCCTTCTGAACCACTTGCCTCATTATTGGGATGTGTTGAACTTCCCTTCCCTGTACTGTACCACTTCCACTTCAACAAAATAGAGTAGAAGCAAGTTAATTTTTGGGGGAACACTAAAATTTACTACAAAATATTGCAATGAATAGCAGCCTTAATACTTGCCTCATCATTGCTGTCCTCTCCTGATCCCCTGCCCCTTCCTCTTCCCCTTCCTCTTCCCCCCTTCCCTCCCTTCCTTCCTTCCCTTCCCCCTACCCCTACCAACATAGTAACAAGTCGAGAAAATATTTGGTCATATGGAACGTCCATAGAAAATTTTTAACTCTATCATATGGAACGTCCACAGAAAATTTTTTTCTTCATTTCGCCCTCAACTCACGCCTCCTTTTGCTCCCACTTCGAGGGTTTTCCATCACCCAATCAACCACTCTGTCAACCACCCATTTGTTGGAGGCCATTGTGTCACCACACTGGTTGAATGAACCACAAGTATGCTTTGGTCCACTAGTCTTGACCTGCATTAAAAAACCAAGAAAGTCAAAGTCATTTACCTTCCAACATAATAGAAGAACACTTGCAACATAATAGAAGTCATTTACCTTGCATCCAATGTATTTCTTGGCCTTGCTTGTAGATGCAAAAAAAGTCCACTCGCATCCTTGATCAGCCCTCTTGCATATGGCCCTAAATCTGGTCTTGTCTTTTTGTAAGGTTTCAAAAGCATGATTATGCAAGGCAGAGAAATGTGTAACTAACTAACTTGCAGCGATCCACATGCGGGAACACCACATTCACATCAATACATGGATCATCAGCATCATACGAAAACATGGGAGGATCGTACTCATTTTCCTCATCAACAATTTCACCATCAGGATCAAACTCAGAGTTAGAGTCAGACCAAGCATCATCAGAAGCACCAGATGATGCAGCTAAGTCAGTGTCATAGCTGCTATCACTAAGTACCTCTTCATCAAAAGCACTTTCTTTGGCTGGAGCTCTTTTTTTTTGGAGAACAATGTCTTTTTTAGGTGGGGTTGTGGCTCTCTTATTTGTCTCTCTCTCACTGCTTTGCCCTCCTCAATTGAGAGTAAATTAGCCCTCAAAGTAGGGTGAAACCTTCTCTTTGTTGGAGAAAACTCTAGTGGCCCCTCAAAATCATTGACACGAGCATTGATACATACTAACCCACTCTTATCATTGAGTTGAAACCACTCCAACAGATTTTCATCCGATTTAATTTCCATAGAATCATCCTCTAAATCACGCCACAATGTAACATACTGTTTCGAACCCCAAAAGCAATGCTCCCCAATGAAATCAACTAGTTGCAGCAACCTAAAACTTTTGGGGTCAATAACCTTAGCTGGCAAAGTTCTACCTTGACACCATGTTTTTGAACCATTGTCTGACAAGCTGAAAAATGAACGAACTCTAACAACAAGTTCCAATTTATTGCGATTTATCCTACAAATCACAGCAGAGAAATAAACATGCTCAGGAATTGGGAAAATAAACAAGCCAACCTATCTACAAATTCACAGCAGGAAACAAACACGCTCAGAAATTGGGGAAATACCTTAGCTCCTCCATAGTGGCTGTCCTGGAATGAGGAAGAGAGGGAGATGAACAGAGAGACGACCTCCTCCCTTGGCAGCTCCCTTGGCAGCGCTGAGGGCCTCCTCCCCTGGCAGCCGGGGGCACCGGCGACGTCGCCCGGCCGGACCACCCCTGAAACCCTAGCCCCTCAACCCTATCCGCCCGGCCTCATGGTGGGTGCCGAGGGGAGGGGGACCGCAGGAATCGGCGCGGGGAGGGACGAATCGGCGGTGTGGAGGTTGGAATCGGCGCCGGGGGAGACGGCGGCGGGCGGCCTCGGGATCTCGCGACGGGGAATTTTTTTTTTCTGCGGCGGCGTCGCTTTTCCGCGAATGAAGGGGCGGCCGGGATCCCGCGGGCGCATGCGGCCGTGGACGAGGAAAGCGCATGCGCGGCTTCTGTCCAACCAAGGGGCACGGTGGTCCTTTGGGCCGCTTGTTTTTCTTTTCTCACCATTGGCGGTGTCTAAAATAAGGGTAAACGGCACTTCCAATCAAGAAAACGAGAGGGTAAAATTGCATAGTTGAAAAAAAAAGGGAGGGTAGAAACGCCTTTGGCCTTTAAAAGGAGGGTAGAATCACCGATTCCCCAAATAAATGAACATCTTTGACTTTTACAATTCTTGTTTGACCATTCGTCTTATTTAATTTTTTAAGCAAATAATAGAAGAAATACATCATGAGGAAAATATCTCTAATGATTGAACAAGTCGTAACAAAACAAATAATATTTATTAAAATTTTTTTTTGAATAAGACGAGCGGTCAAATAAGAAGTGCACTTATTTGTGGGATGGAGGGTGTGTGCCTCATGATGGCGAGATGTGTTTTAATAGTTGTGAATTGTGATATACTTCGTATAATACATGTTGCTGAAATGATGAGTGAATAGAGTGACGGTGCAAGCGAAATCTGTCCAATATAGTATATACTCAATTTGAAAGCATACAGTGCGATTACAACTTGATGCGGTATGTTATTGAGACACTGTGCTCAAAAAGGCGGCGGTAAGATATCATTCCGATGACACGGTGATGGGCGTTCCATCGCTAGAGAGACCTCATCTCGGTGGTGATATCCGCGCATGCGGTGTGCCGCCATGTTGGAGACCTTCGGGGATCAAGAACCCTAATTTTTCTTTTTAATATGTGGTCAAAACTTGTGACTAGCTATAGTCTTTCTCTCCCTCATAGTAACTCCAAGTGTGATGGTTTTTCTTTCTAAAAATTTGTAAAATCATGCTCTATCAAGAGATTGTTTTCTTACTTCTCTATTACTCTTGTCATGTTTCATGGACAACATTTGAAGTGTAGGATCCGCAAGGAGTGTGAAAGTTTCTTTTTTGTGGTGTTGTGTGGGCATTATGAGCAAGTTTTAAATTGGGATTGATCGATCTATCGATCACATGCGTGATGAAAACTTGGATGTTTTGTTAGTCGTAACCATGCATATTTTCCAAAAGTTTGAAGGGGCGATTCCTAACAAATTTTTGTTTTGAGGCCGATTCCCAAATTCAAAAGAAATGATGCGATTCCTAAGACAAACTTTTTTCAGGGGCCAAATTCCTAATTCTCTCATAGTCCTATTACTCCAAACAATGTTTGAAATTCAAAAAAATAGCACACAAGTTCTGATCGCCCTTTTACATTAACCGTGGGACCATGGTGTGCGCATCGAACACTCTACGATTTGCCACCTCGGATTCCCTTTTATAGTGCTACTATGGGCGTTTTTCTCTCGCGATCTCTCGTCTCTTCCTTCTCCCATACTACACCTCTTCTCATCTTTGTACATTCTCACCTCTTCTCCGTCGACTTTCCAAACTCATCTCAACCAAACCTAGTACAGGCGGTCCGACAGGGGGGAGTGCCTGCCTTCGCCTTCGCCTTCGTCTCCATCCCGGGCAGGTGGTGCTCTTTATCACATCCATGCAGCTAGATATGGTTTTTCATGTGGTTTTTGAAACAGCAAATACAAAAGTTTTTTCTTTTTTTTTGGTGGTTGCGGTCTGGATCGAGTCCCGGCCGTTCAGATCTCAACTTCATGTGGTCTTTGAAGTCCCGGCCGCTCTGATCTCTTGTTTTAGCTAGTGTTGGGTTGGGAAGGAGGCCGAAGAAAATGTCGCAAAAGAAGCACATCTTCTTGGGTAAACACCGCTGAGATCTACGAAATGCACTTTTTTTTTTTGAAGTTTTTTTAGTGGCTCTAAAAGGTTTTTTGTTTTGTCTTGAATATTTGTGTGATTCATGCTATAGCTTGTACAACCACAAAGACCTACGCGGGAGATTATAAAAGTATGGGGAGGAGGTCGAAGAAAATGTGGCAAGAAAAGCACATTTTTTCTTTGTGTTGCTTTGCCAACTCCTTGGAGTTAAGTGTCATTTGGAATGCATGTCTCCCTCAGAGACAAGTCTTGAGTGACACTGAATTAGCGTCCAGCACCGGATCCAGCGCGAACGCTAGGAACAGGTCTGTTGTCTTACAAATTTATGTGACTCCTCCTATATTGCTCAATAATTTGGCTCTTACATATAGTTTCTATTTTAAAGTTTGGCTTCAGTCTTTGGAGGTCGCCGGTGAGGGGCTGCTCCCCTCTCCTCGCCGAGTTGAGCATTTTTCTGGGTCGGACTCAAGTTTTGCTGAGAGACCCTTTCAGTGGACTTCGACGAGTGGGGCTCACGGCCGTAGGACTATAATCTCCGTGTAGGTCTCGAGCCCGGTCATGGCCATGGCTGGCGCTTAAGACCTCGCTTTGGAGATTATAATCCGGCCAAGCTCCTCGAGGGTGTCGTCGTCCCTACTCAAGTGCGGACCGAGGGACGTCCATATAATGTCTTCGTAGCTTAGGTCTTGCTTCCTCTCTTTGACAATGTTAGGTGTGCTCTTGCTTCATCTTGTTTTGACTTGTTATGTCTCACGGAATACTATTAAATCAGCCAAAATCGCGCTAGCAAAACAACTTTGTTCTCCGTAATGTTGTTATATTATCAAAAAGTTGTTCAAATTTGGAATGCTCGGCTCTCCAAGAATTTGTATTGAACTGTATTGCTAGTTTGTGCATTGTGGCTCAACAATTCATCTTGATTTGTTCTAAAGAGCCAAATTTTGGCCTTGTGTTGAAACAAATTTGGCATCGAACACTCACCTCATTCTCTCTCGATCGATCGAGCAGGCATGTGAAATGACTCCATACGTGACCCACGATGTACAATACACCTACCGTACCGCGGTGTTGAGGTATGTATGATTACGATTTCTGAGACCCGTGTTGGAAAAAAGTGCGTAGCAGTAGTGCAATGACACCGCTGGCGGCTGCACCAAGGATGGACAAAACGGCGAGTTTTTATATTCCCAAAAAGTTTTGACCAAAACCTTTTCCAACAATACTTTTTACGGGGGCGGCGTGGCGGCGGCGGAGAGCGAGCGGCGGACGTGAACACTTACGGTTCCTTGTCGCGAAGCGTCGGATTAATTATTAGTAGTAGTGAAAATAAGGCGAATAATATTTATTAAATTTTTTGACTGTGTTAAAAAAGTCGCCGGTAAGATATCATTGCCGATGACACGGTGATGGTCGCTAGAGAGAGAGACGACATCGCGCGCATGCGGTGTGCCGCCATGTCGGAGACCTTTAGGGATCAAGAACCCTAATTTTTCTTTTTAATCCGTGGTCAAAACTTGTGACTAGCTAGTCTTTCTCTCCCTCATAGTAACTCCAAGTGTGATGGTTTTTCTTTCTAAAATTTTGTAAAATCATGCTCTATCAAGAGATTGTTTTCTTACTTCTATTACTCTTGTCATGTTTCATCGACAACATTTGAAGTTTGAATTTCAAAAATTACAACTTCAAACAACATTTTTCGAGCACCTAAAATGATTTCAGCAGGAGAAGTCATGAACATAAAAGTTGTCATTTCTTCATATGATGATGTCGCGGTAACACTATCCACAAGATTTACACTGTCATAGAGTTTATGAAAGTAGAAGAGAGATTTCTAAGATTCGTGAACAATGTCACTAGCACTATGTCGGATGGGGAAACAACCAGAATTGTAGATCTTGCTAAGTTATGAAACTCTTAGTGTCTCGATCAATCTCAAAAAAAAAAATGGTTATAAAAAAATTCAAAGAAAAAAATGTAAATTGAAATTTAAATGTTTTTAGTGACTTGGATAGACAAGCCCCCAACATAACGATTGTAGTTCTCAAATATCCATGAAACTTTGTAGTTTATAACATTTTAATTTGAGATCATCTTGTCATGGAAAATCAAAGCAGTTTGAAAACATTTATCGTATAGGCGCGCATTGGGATAGTTCGTCTATTCGCCCATTTCCTTGAACCTGTTCCGCGGTTCATGTCCGTGGCTCGACACCTCCGCCGGAGTGCACCCATGTCGTATCGAGACGGGCCACGCGATGCGCACCCGCATTTCTTTGCTCACCAACTAAAGCTACCGCTGTTCACCTCCCGCCGCCGGTGGCGACCACTCTTCGCGCGCTCGAGCTTCCCAAAAAAAGCCCCGCGGCGCCGCCGCCTCGCGCCATGGAAAACCTTCCGCGTGACATGCTTGCAGAGATTGCGATTCGTGTCGCCAAGGTCTCAGCGGATCCCATGGAGGACCTCCACAATCTGCGGGCCACTGTTTCGATATAAAGCGGCGTGCGGCGACCCCATGTGGTGGGACGGAGCATCCCGCTGGACCGGATGTTTACGTACCCGCCGGCGCGGTTGGTATCGCTTCGAGTATCACAAGAGTCTTGTCACCAAGCTTCGCCGCCGTCGGCAACCCGAGGCGTGCCGGGGCGGCATGTATGCCGTCGCCGTCGAAGGCCATTTGCACCATCACGCCGCGGCTCGAGATCTTTGCGCAGCGCCGCCGCGTCGAGGGCATGAAACCGCCAAGTATGCTCTTGCTCTTGTGCTCTCTGGGGCAAACACGTGTCGCGGACGGCGACTATGCCCGGCGGGTGTTGCGGGAGATCGAAGGCGACCACCCGGCGGCGGCTGGGACGTGGAAGAACATCAATTGTACTCGGCCCGCCCGACGGGCATGGGATTTTAGGCTGTTCTACTTGGCGGCGCATTTGATACAAGAGTTGCCTACAACCCGCCTTATAGCCCAAATGGTGCCTCGCCATGATGGGCATCGGTCTGCAGAGCTAGAATGGTGCGGGCATGAAGCGGATGCACGGAATCGAGTCGTGGAGCGTTTTACGCAGCGAGGAGTGTAGGATCCGCAACGAGTGTCGGGAGTTCATCGGTCCTCTATTCTAGGCATTTTGAGCGTGTGTTCAATCGATCCATCGATCTTATATATTATGTATAGCTACCTCGATCTAAATGGCTGAAAACTTTCGAACAAACTTAGGGCCAAAGGAATTTTACGGGGAAAGGTTCTTGCTCTTTGGTTTCGGGTGAAGCAGAGGGAAAAAATCCATGAGCTCATACCTCATGGAATTCAATTTTTCCTCGCGGGAAGAACAACAATCATGAACAGACCTCATGAATTTTTTCTAGAGGAATCTTTCCATGAGCGAGACCTCATGAAACTTTTTCAGCGAGAGAGAGAGCGCCGCCGGCGGCGGGCGCCGCCGTCACGGATGCGCGCCCGGGCCCGCCCTCTCCGCCGTCCCCGCCACCGACCCGGACCCGTGCTCGGCGGCACACCCCGCCCACCGCAGCGCCACGGCGGCTGCTTCGTCGTCGCCGTAGCGGCTTTCCGCCCTCCGTGCTCGTCGTCGCCCGTAGCGATTACCCGATGGCGGCGGTCAATCTACGGGCCATCGTACGGACACGAGAAACGTGCGCGGCGCCATCTGCCGAGCGAGCATTCCACTGGACCGGGTCTGCACCGCCGTGGCGGGTCGACGTCGGCGGCTATGGCTATGGTGGGGGGGCGGCTGTACTACCCGCATGAGTCTCATCGCCAAGCTTCGCCAAGGGCGGCAACCCCGAGGCGTGCTTGAGAGCGAGCATGTTGCGCGTGTTTGTGGAAGGCAGCGGCACCGTCTCGCCGCCCGCTTCGACTTCTTTGGAACTCTGATTTTTCTTTTTAATCTATGGCGAAAACTTGTGACTAGTCTTTCTCCCACATAATAACTCCAAATGTGATGGTTTTTCTTTCTAAAATTTTGTAAAATAATGTTGTATAAACCTATTGTATTCTTCTTTGCTATTACTTTTGTCATGTTTTATTGATAACATTTGAATTTTGAATTTCAAAAATTACAATTTCAAACAACATTTTTGGAGCATCTAATGATTTCAGTAGAAGAATTCATGAACATAAAAATTGTATAACTTCTTAATATGTACATCTTTTATATTGGTCATTTCTTCATCCGACGGCGTCCGCAGATAACTTTGTTCATCACAAGATTTACACATGTCTCATAGAGTTGATGAAACAACGAGAGAGATTTCGAAGATTTGTGAACAATGTCACTAGCACTATGTTGAATGGGGAAACAACCAAAATAAAGAATATACCGAAGCGTTTTTCATGCTTGGGGCGAAAAAACCCGGTTATTTCGGACCAAAAAATCCACGCCCATGGCGTCCCACTAGGGAAGTCGGGGCCTAGATTTTTCCGAGCGGGCTCGGGGCGGGCCAGGCGGGCTACCGGCGCATTTTCTACAAATAAAATAGCTAAAAATAATAATATTTCGGGATGCGGGTAGGGGCCAAAAAATTTCGTGGGGGCTTCAAAAACTTTGTCGGGCCCGAGTTAGTTTTGTCCAATAAGGTTTCGTGGGCGGGCCAAAACACGTCGGTCTCTAGATTCGGGGCCCATGGGCGCTTATTCAAATTTTTGCATAAATATAATTTATTTTAGTTTTGCTTTCGGTATAAATAAAATTGTCGATCTTGCTAAGTTATGAAACTCCATGTCTAGCTTAAAAGTTTTTTTTATTTGACATTATCTTGTAAAGGAAAATTACGTCTCAATTTCAAAAAGATTGAAAATTGATATTTAAATGTTTTAAGTGACCTCGGTTAGACAAACCACCAATATAACGATTGTAGTTCTCGGATATCCATGAAACTTTGTGCGGTTTACAACCTTTTGATTTGAGATGTACTCCCTCCATCCCTTAAAGCTTGTCGCCGTGGGATGCGTGCCACAAGTTTGACTCAAATTTTCAAAAATACGTGCAACATTTAAATCTTAAAATAAAATTGTTAAAAAAACTAGACTTAAAGATCTAAAAAAAACGGGCTATAAAATTTAGCGGGAGGTTGGTCAAAACACAATAGCGGCGCTATTAGCGTGCTATAGCGTGCAATAGCGTGCGCTATTTAGGTGTTTTTGGCCGCTATTAGCGTGCTATTTCGGCGCTATAGCGCTATTTTTTTTCTCTATCTTTCGATAATGCTAATTACTTAGCATAAATATTTATATATTTTAATATATAATTGCGGCATTTGTTTTCGGGAAACGCGGTGACAAGCTTTTAGGGATAGAGGGAGTAAGTTTGAAAACATTTATTCCCTCTGGGATAGCGCGTACTACTATGGTTGATTGAAAGGGCGTCTGCCCATTTCCTTCGACGCTTCGCTTTCGCCGGTGCCTCTATATATGTCCGATAATGCCGACCTCACCGCCGCCGTAGTGCCATTGGGCTACGCACCGCATCATTGCTGCTTTCGGTGCTCACCTCTCTTCGCCGCACAAAACGTCCTAGAGCGCGCTCAGAGCTTCCGCGCCGCGCCGCGCGCCGCGTCTCGCGCCATGGAAAACCTCCCGGTTGACATGCTTGCAGAGATTGCGATTCGCGTCGCCAAGGTCTCGGCCGGATCCCATAGAGGCCCTCCACATTCGCGTGAGCAGCTATTCCACAGATGAGAGCGGCGTGCGGCGACCCCTAGTGGGACGGAGCATCGCTTTGGACAAGGTGTCATACCGGCAGGGGGGCGGGGAGACCTTCCACTACCGAGCGAGTATCGGGAGAGTCTTATCGCCGAGCTTCGCCGCCGTTGGCAACCCGAGGCGTGCTTCAAAGCCGGCTTGTATACCGTCTTCATCGTGACCGTTGCACCGTCGCGCCGCCGCTCAAGATCTTTGCGGCGTGCGCCGCGCCGAGCATAAGGCCGCCAAGTATGTCCTTGCTCGTGCTCTCACGGGGATAACACCGGGCGCCGCCGACGATGACCGTGCCGGGCGATTTTTGCGGAGATCGAAGGCGACACGGTGGCGGCGATGGCTGCACCCTGGAGTACTGCGAACTGTGCAAAGCTCCGCGGACAGGTAATGGGAGTGTTGCGCGGCGACTTGGTGATGCCCCATGCGAGAGGAAACTTCTTCTGCTCGCGGCCCAACCCGCCTCGCGCGGGGCGGGCATCGGTGCGGATGGTCGAGATAGGTGTGGCTTCATGGATGGGCGCCGGGAGTATGGGAGCCATACAACCGTTCGCTGCGGCGAGGAGTGTAGGATCCGCGCCGAGTGCCATAGGTTCTTCCTTGGTGCGGTGTGGGTATGAGTAGGTAGTGGTCTTGCATGAATCAATACGTGTTATTGTGTAGTATATGTTTTTTTTTGAAGATAATGGGAGGGTTCTCCCCTACTTTGACTTTATTGTGTATATGTTCTTTGTATATATGTGGTAATTCATTCTTCGTGTTATATTCATATCTGCGATTCCGCAAGATGCGACCACGCAAAAGCAATGGCCGCCCTTGAACTCTCTCCCTTGCTTTTTGTGCCGAGGGTGCTACTAGATTTAGGCCCGTTTGGATCGATTCTAGATTTTAAAAATCTGGATTCTAGTTGGTTTTCAAAATCAATTTGTTGTTTGGATCATGGGATTCTAGCATCGATTTCACCTATTTTTTCCCCTGCACTCCATTATGCCCTTTGCACTTTATGAGGCGCAAAATAGTAAATTGTCGTTTGGTAGATTCTAGATTTTAAAAATCTAGAATCTTCAAATCTTTATGATGATTTTGGATTCTTGCAATCTTCTCTTGATTTTGGATTCTTGCAATTTCCTTACGATTTCCTTCGGCGCGTTCCACGGGTTTGTGTGTCCGTCGCTCGACCTCCCCGCCGGAGTGCACAGGGCTCTGGCGCCCACATTATTCTTGTTCACATCTCTTCGCCAACTGCGCAGGCCGCCCCACTCATAAAATCCTACATCTCTCGGCATTTCTTTGCTCACCTCTCTTTGCCAACTACACCTCATTTCTGCTCACCTCTCTTAAGCTGTTGTTGTTCGTCACCTCTCTTCGCCGCACAAAACCGCCTAGATCGCGCTCGAGCTTCGGCAAACCCCCGCCACGCCGGCGTCTCGCGCCATGGCAAACCTTCCGCGTGACATGCTTGCACGAGATCGCGATTCGTGTCGCCAAGGTTTCAGCGGATCCCATAGAGGCACTCCATGTCTGCGGGGCGCCTTTTTTAGAGATGAAAGCGGCGTGCGGCGATCCGGTGGGGCCGGGCATCCTTGGACCCGCCGCTATACGGCAGGGGGCTGGCGAGCTTTTCCACTACTCGAGCGGTATCGCGCGGAGCCGATCAACAGGCGCGGCCTTCATCAACCCGGGAGGCGTGTGAGCCGGCTTGTATGCCATCTTCATCAAAGACCGTGACACCATCACGCCGCCTCTCGCGATGCCGCGGCGCGCCACTGCTGTATCGAGCATAAGGCCGCCAAAGTATGTCCTTGCTCTTGTGCTCTCGGGGGTAACACCGGGGGCGCCGACGACAATCGTGCCGGGCGGTTGATGCGGGAGATCGAAGGCGAGGACCCGAGACGGCGGACGCGTCGCGACCCGACAACTTCCATTCGCTGAAATCCGCCAAAATGTGTGGGGTTGCTTTGCGGCTGCGACTTGATTAATGTGTGGCATCCGAATACCGTGATCCGCCCCACCGAGCCTCGCCATGGCGGGCATTGCTGCGAGAGGGCAAGACTGTGCGGTAGCATTTGCGCATGGACGGAATTCCGGCCGTCGTACAAGTTCTCGCAGCGAGGAGTGTAGGATCCGCAAGCGATGTCGAGGTTATTCGTCGTTAATAGTAAAGAGTGGTCTTTTTAAATTTGATCGATCATATGTATGGATGATGTTGGAAAGATCCTAAGTATGCATTGTGTTATATTTTTTCCAAATTTGTCTTTGTTTGGATTTTTGATTGCAGTTGAAATGATTTTGTGAAAAAAAGAGTAAAATACAAAAAAAAATAGACCCGTCTTTCCCAAAAAAAAGGCGAGATCTTTTCGTTCAAGGGCGTCTTCCCAATGGGTGCGGTGGTTGTCAAAAAAAAAGAAAGAAAGTAGATGGACACACCTGGCTCTAGTTGCGGTAAAGGATTGGGACGAACGATGGGCGAGACGCGTGGCCCTATTCTAGGGCCGAGGTGTGTAGGGACGCAAAAGGATTCACATGCAAGGGTGTGGATATGATCGGGGCGTGTCACGCGGGGAATAGGAGGGCCTAAATTTTTAAAAATTTTACCCAGCGGTCATGTCGCCACCGCGCCTGCGCCAAAATTGCGAACCGCCCGCCGAGGGTTTAACTCACCCGGATTATCGTGCTGCCCCTAAAAGCAGCGGTCGATTTGTTGACCCCCGTGCCGTGGACAACCTTCCGCGAGACATGCTTTGAGACAGAGGCCGGGCAAGAACTCGATTTTTTATTTTTCTTTTTAATCTGTGGCCAAAACACGTGACTAGTCCTTCTCCCTCATAGTAACTCCAAATGTGATAGTTTTTCTTTCTATTTTTTTTTTGAAATAATGTTGTATCAAGAAATTGTATTCTTCTTTGCTATTACTTTTGTCATGTTATTTTTAAAACGTTTGAAATTTTAATTTCGAGAAAATACAGACTTCGACAAATTTTTTGGAGCATCTAATGATTTCAGCGGATGAAGTCATGCACATAAAAAGTTGTATAACTTCTTAATATGTACATCTCGTATAGGTTCTCTGGCCGAAGAGTGTAGGATCCGCGACGGGTGCGAGAGAGGTTCATCGGTCCTGCATTCGGGCATTTTTATTTGCGTGTTCAATCGATTGATCGATCTTATGCGGGTGTATAGCTACCTCGATCTCTAGATGGTTGATCTCAATCAAACAAACTTATTTTGATAGCTTTTGGTGCGTACGTGATGGTTGATGTCCGATACTGGGTACCTACCTAGGTGCATGATGATGGCGAGATGTGTTATATAAGTTGTGATATACTTCACTAGTGGAGAACAGACTTTCGATCCAGGAGCTTTAGTCCCGACCATTGTTGACCCCGGGACAAGAGGAGTTAGTCCCAATTGTAACATTATCCTATTTGGGACAAAATCTTTGTCCCTGTATATGTAATTTTTGGCACTGCTTTGTATGAAAACTATAGTGTCATTTGATCCTTCATAAAAAGGTGCTTCTTTTTTTTTTCTTAATGGCTTAAAGGAAGAAAAGAGAAGCGAGAGATTAATGAAAGGTACTCTACCACCATATGGCAAAAGAAACTCGAGCTATGAAAGTTGCTGCAAAAAAAATAAATCTATATAAATTAAATTAAAAAAAATTATGAAGGAGAGAGGAGGTCTCACATGACACTACTTTTTATGAAGAAGCACATAGTCATGTGATCCTTCATAAAAAGGAATGCTATGTCAGACCTCCTCTCTCCTTAATAATTTTTCTAACAAGAGATTTCACACTTCCATATTTAGGTGGGTTCACTCCACCTTCAACTAGCAATGTGGTACTAAAGGAATTGCACTCCCTCCTTTGCACTTTATGGACGGGCCTTTGAGATTTTCTTAACGGCTTCAAGGAGTGACTTAGTTTTTTAGTAAGCTTGTGTGCGGCATGTACACACTTTGTAAAAAAAAAAGTTAGATTTTTTTAAAGTGAATCTTAATGGGACATGAAAGTCGCTCAAAAATTGAATCTCTATAAATTTTATTATTGGTCCAAGGTCAAATTCCATATATTTTATAAAATTGATTTTTTAATTATTGCTCTATCCGTCCTTCGTCCTCCTCGGCCCATCTCAATCGGTGCCTCGCCGATCGAGACCGGCATCGATCTTGCGATGACACTCGCGCGAGCGATGGCGGGGCGTGCGCCCTCTTGGCGGCGAGGTGTGTAGGACACGCCGGTTGGGATACGCATGCAAGGTGTGTGGATATGATCAAGACGTGTCATGGAAAAAAAGTAGTAGTAGTACTACTACTCCTCCTCCTCCTATATGGAGCCGGTCATGTCGTCACTCGACCTCTGCGCCCGACAGCACAGGCCCCACATGTAAGGTGGAGTACTCCGTACTAGTACACCAGTAGGAGTACAACTAGTCTGCACCAGATGGGCACCCACATTATTTCCCCGACCCACGGGCGCGCGCCGAGCCTCGAGGAAAGCCGTGCGGCGCGCCCGAGCCACCCATGGAGAACTTTTTCCGCGGGAGTTGCTTGAGGCGACATTTTGCGCTCCGCCGCCATGGCCGCGAGAGGATCTGTGGAGGGCCTCTTCAATCTAAAGACTCAAGAACCCTAGTAATTTTTCTTTTAGACCCGTGGTCAAAACTTGTGAATAGTCTTTCTCCCTCATACAGATAGTAGTACTAGTAAGAGTCCAAATGTGATGGTTTTTCTTTTTTCAAAAAAAAATCGTTCTCTATCAAGAGATTGTTTTGTTACTCCCTCCATTCGGTTCCATAAAACATGCAATTCTCGCTTCCCGAGGAGTCAACATTTTTAAATTGCCGGCAATTATATATTAAAAATATATAAATATTTATACTAAGTAAATAGTATCATCGGAAAGATCTTTAAATCTAGTTTTTTAATAAATTTATTTGGAGATATAAATGTTGCACATGTTATCTCGTAAACCTATCTAGTCAAAGTTGAGAAAATTTGACTAACACGCTTCGCATAATTGCAAGCTTTTGGAACGGAGGGAGTACATCTATTAAAGCACTCACAATGCAAACTCTACCATACTCCCTCCATCCCTAATTGACCGTCGTCGTTGGTTTTCGTGCCACAAGTTTGACTCGATTTGTACAAAATACATGCAAAATTTATGTTTACAAATAAATTTATTAAAAAACTAGACAAAAATATCTTTCGATGATACTAATTACTTAGCATAAATATTTATATATTTTAATATATAATTACTAAAGCAGATAGTTTCTCGGGAAGCGAGAAAGACAAACATTTAGGGATGGAGGGGTAGAGTCTACAAGCGTATTTATTACATTCATATTTATTGTAATTTCTTTGATGTGGGCTTGGCGATGTTGCGGTATATTTATGGAAGAGAGATGGAGAATAACCAAGACTCCAAGTCTTATTTAGACTCCAAGTCGATATTAGAGATAATAAATGACCTTATTAGACTCTACCATAGAGTGCGGGTTGGGAGTGCCCTTACTCTTGTCATGTTCCCGGGTTCAAATCTTTGGGTGTGACACTTTATCCCGGATTTATTCAACGATTTTCGGCGCTATGCATGTAAGTGGCGGCGGCGTCGCCGTCGGCAAATGAGGCTCCTGTGGTGACGTGAACTTCAAGATTTGTCGGCTCAATCCTTCGAAGGTGCTCATAGGGGTAGGGTTTGCGTGCGTGTTGAGCATGTGCGTTGTCTTGTGTAATCTCAAAAAAAATTTGAAATTTGGATTTCAAAAATACAACTTCAAACAACATTTTTAGGGCATCTAATGATTTCAGCGAGAAGAAGTAATGAACACAAAAGTTGTATAGCTTCTTAAGATGTACATATTTTTTATATTGGTCATTTATTCATCCGACGACGTCGTGGTAACATTATTCACTAGATTTACACGTCTCATAAAGTTTATGGATCTATGAGAGAGATTTCTAAGATTTGTGAACAATGTCATTAGCACTATGTCGGATGGGGAAACAACCAAAATAAGAATTGTCGATCTTGCTAAGTTATGAAGCTCTCTAGCTTAAAACTTTTTGATTTGACATTATCTTGTAAAGGAAAACTACGTCTCAATTTCAAAAAGATTGAAAATTGAAATTTAAATGTTTTAAGTGACTTGGATAGACAAGCCCCAAACATACCGATTGTAGTTCTCAACTATCCATGAAACTTTATAGTTTACAACTTTTTTGATTTGAGATCATCTTGTCATGGAAAAACATGTAGTAATAGTTTGAAAATGTTTATCTTAGTACAGACCCGCATTGGGTTAGTTTTTCTTGACTAAAAAAAAGGCGTTCCGCCCACTTCCTTGGACTCGTTCGCGTGTCATGTCCGTCGGACACCTCCGCCGGATTGCGCGGGTCGGACGACTCCTTCAGACTGCGGGCTAGACACCAGCGGTGCTCACCAACACATGTTCGCCTCCCTGCCGCAGGGTGACAGCGACCACTCTTGGACCGCGCAAAAAAAAGCCCCGCCGCCCGCGCCATGGAAAACCTTCCGCATGACATGCTTGCAAGATCGCGATTCAAGTCGCCAAGGTCTCGCCAGATCCCATGTTGGACCCGCCAACCGCGGGCCACCGTTCACAGATGAAAGCGGTGTGCGGCGACCCCTGGTGGACGGAGCATCCTAATCGACCGGTCTTTGTACCGCAGTGGCTACTACCGCTGAAGGTCGGAGTTGCTTGAGCGATGCGCCCGTGGGCCGGCATGGTCGCGAAGGATCCGTGGAGGGCGGGGTCGGAGTACTCACTCGCGCGAGTATTGCGCGAGTCTCATTGCCAAGCTCGCCGTGGCGAGCAACCCGGAGGCGTGATGCAGAGCGTGCATGTTTGCCGTGTTCTCGAAGGTCGCGGCATCGTCTTGCCTTCGACTTCTGCCGAACAAGCCGCCAATCCGGCATGCACTCGCCGCATGTGCACGCCCTTCTTCTCTACAGCGGAACGCCGCCGCCGCCGATGACACCGTGCCCGGGCGGTGTTGCGGAGCTGAGAGCCGACACGGCGGTAACGATGGCTGCACGGAAGAGCGCGAAGCCGCGGCCAGCCCGCACACACAAAAAGGCGAGTGTTGTACAACCATTTGGTGCGCACGCACTATGCACAGGCAAACATCTTCCCTCCTCTGGCCCAACCGGTGCCCCTCGCCAGGATGGGCATCGGTGAGAGCCGTGGATGGTGCGGCCATTATCTGCCGAACCGACTTAAACGGGAGGTTGTGGTGCATTTTCCGCAGCGAGGAGTGTAGGATCCGCGCCGAGTGTAGTAAGTTCTTCCGTGTTGCACCTCCCTCGCTGATCGAGCGCGGCGGGAGCATAAACCGATAGCATAGATAGGAACGATAGGTTCTGGGATGCGTGCTTGTCCTTCCGTCGCTAGAGACCGCATATCGGTAACATCCGCAAGACGCCGGTGTGCCACCATGTCGGAGACCTTCGATCGGGCTCAAGAACCCTAATTTTTCTTTTTAATTTGTGGTCAAAACTTGTGACTAGTCTTTCTCCCTCATGGTAACTCCAAATGTGATGGTTTTTCTTTCTAGTATTTTTTAAAATCGTTCTCTATCAAGAGATTGTTTTGTTACATCTATTACTCTTATATATCATGTTTCATCGACAACATTTGAAATTTGTATTTCAAAAAAATACAACTCGAAACAACATTTTTGAGCATCTAATGATTTTTTTTGGTGAAAAAAAGCGTCACGCCCATTTCCTTGGGCTCGTTTCGCGTGTCATGTCCGTCGCTGGACACCTCCGGTTCGCACCGCCGGGCCGCATAAAAAAATCCATCGCCCTCGCATCGCTGGCCGGACACCCGCATTTGGTGCTCATCACCAACACCAACCGAGCGCCAAATGCTATTCGCCCCCCCGCCGCCGGTGCTAGCGACCACTCTTCACCACACAAAACTTGGCTAGTAGAGCCTAGAGCTTCCACCAAAAAAAGCCCCACCGCCTCGCGCCATGGAAAACCTTCCGCGTGACATGCTTGCAGATCACGATTCGAGTCGCCAAGGTCTCGAGAAGATCCCATGTTGGACCTCCTGTCTGCGGGCCACCCGCTCGCGAGATGAAAGCGGCGCGGCGGCGACCCCACAGTGGGGACGGAGCATCCCTTTCGGCCGGGGTGCTGTACCGCAATGGCGTGAGTACCGCGAGAATATTATCACCCGGCCTAGCCGTCGCCGGAAACCCGGAGGCGTGCTTCGTAGAGCGGCTTGTTTACGTCTTCATCGGGAGGCCATGACACCGTCGGGCCGCCGCTTGGGATGCTGCACCACGCCGCCGCTGGGCCGAGCATGAAGCCGCCAAGTATGTCCTTGCTCTTTTTGCTCTACAGGGCTAACGCGGCGCTGCCACCGACGACTATGCCCGGCGGTTGATGCGGGAGATCGGCGAGGACCCGAGACGGCAATTTGGGGCGCACGCGACCTTCGAACTTCCATTCTCGTTGAAATTCGCCGACATGTATGGGACCGCTATAGCCTTGGTGTGTGGTATCCACAATAATACGTGATGCCGCCCACCGAGCCTCGCCATGACGGGCATCGCCGCAGGGAAAGATGGTGCGGTAAAACTTTCGATTGACGGGATCCCAGCCGCCGCACATGTTCTCTGCGAGGAGTGTAGGATCCACAAAACAATGGAGAGTTTATTCGTTGTTAGTAAAGTGCGGTATTTGATGGATCATATGCACGATAATATGCTTGATGTATTTAGGATTTTTTTTTGTATAGGGACCGTTGATGATCTCAATCGAACAAGCTTATTAATTTGATGAGATCGATCATATGAGGCATGCGGTATATGCATGGTTGATGAGATTAGGTGTTACCCGCCGGTGTTCCCACCCCGTGTTCACTTTTTTCACTGTGTGCCGGCATCTCTCTGCCGGGTGTGGTACACATCTCAATGCAAAATGGATGGTGCAGATAGTATGTGCTTTCGGCACATGGATGCTGATTTTTAGGTGTCACGTACATACTAGTACTACAACTTGTATTGAGCCATCACTTCCCGCCCCCCTCACTTTCACGGTGTCACCCACTACCACACACGAAGGTTGGGACGACGGCATAAAAATTGAAATAATTAAAATTGGTGCCCCTAGGGCCATATCTTGTTCGTGTCTAACCCCCGTCCGCATGCCTAGCGCCGCAACTCCACTCCTTTCCCTCCGCTCCGGCTTTCCACCTCGCTTTCCCCACAACGCGCACCACCACCGCCACTCCTTGCCCTCTCCCCCCCCCCCCCCGCCGTTGAAGATGACGACGCCTACAGCGAGGGACCCAAACCCATTGTGGAGGGACACTAGCGAGAAGGAAACCCTAGCGACGGTGAGGGCGAGAAGAAGCGGCGGCGGCAAATACGGCGAGGAAGGAGAAGAAGCCGCCGGTGGGAGTGGGAGGCGACGAAGGAGATCTTGGACAAAGCGTTGGGCCCTTAGGCGCCGTTGTCGGGCCGGGCACGATGCTCATCCGAATCTGTGGCCATGGCCGGCGGCCCAGGAAGGTCGCGGAAGCAGGCCAAGGAGAAGGAAGCAAGCTCGTCGTTTTTTCGGCCAGGTGTCTTCGGGCATGGGGTCTCAAAGATATGATCCGTCGGTGTCTGAATAGCATAGTTTTCCTCTTTGGTGTCATTAACCTTGTATACGGTTATTGAATAGCATTTTATACTTCAAGTGTAGGAATTCGTTGGGGTCCTTATAAGGATGATGGTGACGATCGCGGTGGATAAGGATGATGGTGACGATGTTGAAGATGATGCTCTTCTTCGTAGGCTCTCGTTTGATGCTTGGTGCCAAAGAGTTGGTGATATTTTGGTTCTCTTTATCTATCTTAATTAGTGGTCATATGTAATCTTTAATAATCTTAGCATCGTGCTGTGGTTATACTACTATGGTGGCCATGGACGCATTTGTATGATGGATGATTGTAGGAAATCTTTAGACCTTATTTAATCTCTAGAGTTAACTTGGTTGATTATTTGTAGGCAAGTTGTGTGCATGTGTTTGATTGCTGCTGAAATTGACATGCAATTGAAATCTGTCCAACTTGTGTACGCAAACCAGTGTGAAATGAAAATTGACCCTAAATTGCCCCTACCAGCTACCCACCGTAGAATAGGAGGTTCTGGAGACTTCATTATTTTTTCTCTTGATGAAAATCATTTTTATTTCTTCGGGTCCCAACCAAGCGAACTTTTTCACTGCTGGAATTTGTGGGACGGATGGAGGGAGTAGTATTGTCAATTTGAAACTTGAAAGCATAGCGCGCCGCGGCCTGCACACGACAGTGGCAGACATGTGCCCTATCTTCAGCGAGGTGGAGGGAGTACTGGCAATTAGCGCGGCTGCACGGCGGTGGGCGTGTGCCCTATCGGTGTGTAGGATACGCAAAGGATTAGCATGCAGGGTGTGCATATGGTCAGCACGTGTACATGGATTGTAGAATCTTGTAGAAAAATCCAAATACGATTCGTACTATCCGTCTCAAAATAATTCATCATGTTGACTTTAAGACATCATGTTTGACCACCCGTCTTATTCAAATTATTTATACAATTTGGAAATAAATAAATTATTATTAAAATATCTCTAGTAATAAAATAAAAATCAAATTGGATGATGTTTATATAAAAAATTTTGAATAAGACGACGGTCAAACATGACATCTTAAAGTCAACATGATGAATTATTTTAAGACGAGGGAGTAAATGCGGTGATTCTAGAATTTTAGAGATGAGATTTCAAGAATCCAGAAAAACATGTACTACCACCAATTTCGAGCACATGTTATAGACACCCTTTGTGTAAAGCGGGCAAGGCCAATGGGGGCTACAAATGGTAGTGGTTCTAGTACAAATAAAGTGATCCACATAGTAGATGAGGAAATATTGAGACTACTATTTTTATTACACATTGCAAAAAATTATTGCTTGTGGCTTGCACATAGTAACCTTTTTGCTTTCATCATGTCACACCTTTATTTCCTCTCCCTCTACTTTTTTCGAAGCATGGACCATCTTCTCTCTCCTAAGCACATGTAGCTTCCGCATGACCACTATGACAAGAATAGAGCACCTATTTTTTTATCCGATCCTATATGGCACTTGAGGCTACAAGCAAAAAGCATGCATTGGGGAAGCCCTAAAGAGCCTTCGCTGCGCAACGCGGTGAAACTTTTTTTTTGTGAACAAAGGCGTCCGTAGAAAAAGGTCTTTGGTCAAAAGTGCACTTATTTTACGGGTACTCATGCGCCGGCCGGCCGGCCAGCGGAAGTTAAACGCTTCTCGCTTCGTGTGTCGAGAGACGAGTAAAAGATTAAATAAGCATGTTTTATACTAAACTGTTCCAAATTGTAGTTCGTTTGACTTTTTCAACCCCAACTTTGACCGCTTTCGTCTTATTCAAAATTTTGTGCAAAGTATCACTTCTTTTTGTTATGGCTTTCTTTTATTAACAAATAGTATTTAAGAATGATTTAAATTTGATTTGTTTTTGTGCAATTTTTTTGAATAAGACGAGTGGTCAAACTTGGGGTCAAAAAGTCAAACGAACTATAATTTAAACGGAGGGGGACTACATTTAAGTTGTTCATTATTTATTAAACTCAGTTTCTAACCTGCACAAAGTAATTGTCCTCAATAGCTACTAATTGTGATCAGATTTCTTAGTGATAGTACAATTAAATCCTTTAACAATACCCCTTCCTACCCGTGGCAACGCGCGGGAATCCCTTTACTAAAGACGCCAAAAGGAGAAACCGTGAGGGCCGAGGAGCAAAGGAGAAATCCGCCCAAGGAGGGGCTCAAAAACTTTCCAAGGTCCGCCCCACGGTATCCGTTGAAGCCGTGGCGGGGCGTGCCGCCGTCCGGTCCCCCATTCAAACCCGCCACCGGCCCGTCCATCCAAACTGAAACAGTAAAAACCCGCATCGATATCCCACACAACGCGCTCCCCCCCGCACGCGGGGCGCCGGGCCGACTCATCCCCACGCGGCAAGACGCCATCCGCTTTGGTCGAGGCGCGCAGTAGCCTCCCGCCGGGCCGGGCAGCTTCCGCGAGGCAGCACTGGACCGTGAGGGCCACCAACTGGTGGCCAAAGACTTCACGGCGCCGCGCAGCCCCATCCTTCCACGCCGTGGCGCGGCGGCCGCCAACCGGCTCGACGCGGCGCCTCCCGCCGGCTCGATCGCCAAACACGGGCGCGCAGCCGAAGCCCTCCTCCACGCGTAGGCGCCGGCAAGGCCACCAACCGCCTACGATGCCATGATGACTCCCTCTTCAGTTCTTCACTGTAAACAGTACGTGCGCCATTCCGACCAAAAGACTTACATATATATATTGCTAGCTATTTTTTCAATGACCACATATATGACTCGACCTTTTTTATATTGACTATATAAAATTTAGTGCATGCATTCCTATTAATAAGTACCTAGATTATTCCTTCATTCGTCTAAAAAAAAAGGTTTTGTTGACCAAAAAAAAAGATTTTTAATTTCCGTAGCATGTTTGATGTTTCGGTACTAAACGGCATGCCAAGTTTGATCACTTAGTTTTCCATTTTTACGCCATGTGATTTATTTTCTTTGAAAATGGATATACTTGATTCCTTTTCGATGTGAACATTACTTTTCAAGTGTTGTGTTTGTCATCCGCTTATTATGCTAGCAACAAATATTTATTGATTTTCCATTTTTTGCCATGTGCTTTTGTTTGAAAATGGATATACTTGATTCCTTTTCGACGTGAACATTACTTTTCAAGTGTTGTGTGTTTGTTATCTACTTATGCTTGCTATGTATATTTATTGATGACCGACCTTAGTTCTCAGAACCACGGGTGTTTTTTATTTGACCTCGAGCCAACAAATTGCAATTGATCCAGGGGTATGGCGGGTCCATACAACAACCGTGCTATCTTGTACTCATAATCGCATGTGCGTCCACCCCAAATTTCTCCACTCAAATGCAACTTCACACAAATGGCCGTTTGAGGTATGATTTGTGTGGTTTTGGACTACGTCTAATTTTCGTTGCATTGTGTCTTACTTTGTTGCCTTATTTGGGTGGCGAGTTGTTGGACAATGCAAATGGATGCGGTAATTAAACGTGATTCATCATTGAGCCATACACTTTGATTATTTATACTTAAAGGTCCGACCCGGACTAGTTTCGTTCAAATAGATAAAAACCGGTGGGCTTTCTACAACAATATTGGTGGACAAAGTCATCGACAAACGAACGGATCACCGGCTTTACTAATTCAGGTTGAATATTAATGTGATATACTTTTTTACAAGTGATATTGATTGGATATATAATAAACTAAAATACAAACCTAGACTTCAACGTTTTTTATGGTGTTTGTAGGAATTAGAGTTTGTTCATGCTTGCCACCGTTTGAAGCTTCTTTTAATGAATTATAGGAAAATATGATAGATGTATGAATACGAGTGCATTATTTCCGGTTGACATACGGATGATGGTCGAGTGCATGGATCCCCGATTCTTCAGCGGTGCATGTGCTTTTGATTTTCCAGAGAAACAATCGGGATCTTTCATTGGAGAATGTATTGCCAACTTTTATTTCATAACGCAAGTCATCTCCTCGAAACTCAATTGTCTAACATTTTAATTCATCACCTGGAAATGGATTTAAGACTAGCACAATGCTTGGGGCAGATGTTATTCTTTGTTTTCGTTTACTAAGAGCAAGTCTTGCATGAACCTCACATAAATTTCTTTCCTTTTGTGAACCACTTTTTTTATCAATTGAAATAATGCCAAGTTATTACTTGTTTTCAAAGATTGCCTCCACAACAATCCATTGGTCTCCTCTCCTACACTTTCTTGGTGGAAACCGATGCATGATGTTGTGATTCCTATGGTATGCCGTGTGATTTTATTTATTTTTATTTGTTTGGCATGAGGCACTACATACACCTTCACTTGCCTTATATGTTCTCTTCTTATTAGGTGGATTATGAATGAAATCTAATAAAAGGAAAACTCAACGATTGGAGCCTCATGGTTCGGAAATTTCTCCTCAAATTTGACCATATTTGTTGAAATGGTCCCCTTTTGCAATAGAAGAAGAGCGATGCGTAAGCATTATCCGAACACGCCATTATCCATCGAAGTCTGAGATACAATACTTTATTTACCTAAAAACGTTAAATTGACAAACTTAGAGTTAAGTTATAAACAGGATAAAAGTTCTTTTCTATATAAATACTTGACACCCATGTATAGAAAACATTTAAAATAGTTCAATTCAATAATTTGATGTAGCTACTACAACCTCGTTTAATATTTGTTAGTAATATAGGTTAAATACCGATGGTTGTTCCATACGTGGTTGGTGAAGCAGTTCGTGACATTGGTCCACATGGCACCAAGATTATAGTCTTCAATCTATGGTTCAACGACGATGGTAATTTGAGCCGACTTTGACACGAATCCACATGTAACAATCAAAATAATCGACCGATTTAAATAAATGTTTTTATGTTGTATACCGTCGAAGTGCGTTCGAATGCAATTTTTGGTGTTCTCGGGCCGGTTTGCTCATCAAATTTTCTTGTTTGCTTATTATTTAAGGATATCAGATGATTAGCCAAATTTAAGAAACTCACGCATTTTGGCAATCGACACGCTATTCTCTTAGGGGGTTAGTTTAGTTTTTACCAAAGGAGTTTGTTGCCGATATAAAGCATTCTACAGTGTCTATATTTCCGTGTTGTATCCTAACTACCACCACTAGATCATACTTCGAGGGCAAGAAGTTAAGCACCATCACATTGTCAATGACCTGAGTGTATTGAATGCATCGCTTATAACCC